>OW386550.1:29798781-30165204 GCA_936435175.1 Glyphotaelius pellucidus | reverse complement strand
TTGAAAAATCACGGGATATTTTAATTGTTGGATTTATGAAGATGAACGTTTTTACGAATATTTTTAGAATCGTTGCCTTTCAAAAACAAATATTGTCAATTTTCTTATAATAATTATAATCTTCGTTGATAAATTAGAGAGATGATCAAAATTTACATTTCTGATGAACGTCAAATTTCAACTTTTTTACCCAAGTTCTATGAAAGTCCTATTCAAGTTTTGGGTAAAAACGTTGAACAATTCATATTTGATGAATTGTTCAAATTCTGCAAAACTGCTCGTCCTTACTAAGAATTCGTTATCTGCTCTTTGAATTTTTATTATGGACAAAACTTTATATTCATACTGACATATAGCATGTACGTCGCAAACAATTAATTCATTTTAATATTTTAAGACATAACTTGCAAAAGTGCTTTTTTCTAAAATAATCAAATTAGCGCCATATGTGAAACAGTACGTTTTGAGGTATGATTTTAGGTTTTCACGGCCAAAAGTGTTTTTGTTATTTATGTTTGGGGTGTTATGCCCTGTTGCGCCTCATCTGCCCTGGTGATGGACACTGTAGTGCTGACCGAAACGTTGGCTAAAGAAGGAGGTAACACGGCATAACACCTCAAAAATAAATAACAAAAAGTATATTTTGAAGTCTAAGTATAACAATCACGAAATCTGTCAATAATTTTAACAAAAAAATGCACGTTTTCCCACAAATATAGAATTATTAAAAAAATAATTACAACCAAAAAAAACTTATATGTTAGTACTACTTTATCGCTTGCCTGAACAATCAGTTCCAATTTTGAAAATGTCACTCATAATTAAAACAACAAAAAAACGTTAAAATATTAACGCGCGGCTAAATAACATTTCACGCACAGACAACCGAAATTAGAATTTCAAAATCATAATTCCATTGAAATTCCAATAGTGTAACTAATCTTTTTTCGATTTTTAAATAAACTAAGGTTTCTGTTTGAGAACTTTGAAATGTGTTCAGGTAGATAGGTACCCATCCAAACACATTACTTATTCCGTATTTGTGAAAATATAAGCCAAAAATCATTCCATTCCAGTATCTCCATGATATTTTATCAAATAACATTATTTCGTTTCCCGTTGAAGGCGATGGAAAAATGGCGCAGGCGGGAGAAAAATAAAAATATTATAATATTTTTTACTTCGCGTACAAATGGTGATTGGCGTGCGCTGAGAGAGGGTACGTACACAGCGCCAAAAGGGAAAAAGCGCAGCCCAATCTGACAGCGCGGGAAAAGCTAACATATCGCGGAAAATGGCGGCTGCTTTCGGAAAATACTATGAATAACGAATCAGAATGCTCGCTCTGAACTGTCCACAAATATTTAAAAAAAAATAATTAAATAATTAATTTCTTGTCTGGAGTTAAGTGGGACGATGGCATCCATATTTTGAGGTATGTTGCCAGGCTGAAGGAAGTGGGAAAGGGATGAATATAGGGAAAAGTGAGTTTGTAAAGTTTTGTCAACTAGACATAGTATTTTAAGCGATTTTTAGATTGTGAAAGATTGTGGAACGAAGTGAAAACACACCATTATTTGAAAATAACAGTGTGTTTAATTTTGAACTATGTTGACATGTCAATAGATGTCTCTGTAAATGTTGGTAAATTCCTGTTCTACCTACTGCAACCATAGTAGCCAAATTTCCTTTGTTTAAATACTAAATTTTTCTCTTCTAAATTGAAAATCATTGACCGAAGCGTCCTACTGTTTTATATAATTATAAAATGAAATGATTCAACAAAGCATGTGACTGATACACCAAATAGTGCCCCTTTATTTAACACAGTAAAAATAAATCATTTTCTGTTAAATTGTATGTAATTTATCACTTGTCTGAATTCTTCACACCAGTGCCAGTTTTAAAAATGATACTAATTCAAAGCCAGGTACTTCTCCACCTTCCTTTTCCCCATCTCCTTCCTTTCCCACAATCTTCAGCCTCACAACCTTCATTCCCCAATTGAGAATGCCATAGTCTCACTGGCTCCAGATAGTTGGGAGCAGTTGAAACTCTTGTGGGAAATTCACATTTTTTTTAAATGAGTTCATTACGTCATCACAGTTCCGCAAAACACACTTCTGTACAGATGAATAAAATTATGAAATATATCGGGGCCACTGATGAATAGAGAATAGGTTCTTCGGAGTTAGACGAAACTTAGGGAGTTGATATGAGATTGAACTGACGTTCAAACCCACGACGGATCTTGCATTATATACCCCTACCAATGGGTAGCCCCACCCATACAGAAAAGGCTTCGAATGATCCACAATGTTCCAGAACATTCCACAACATTCTAGAGTGTTCTGGAATGTTACACAAAGATCTGGGATGTTCCGAGATGTTCCCGAACGTTCCAGACTATTCCCGAACATTTCACAACATTCCAGAATGTTCCAGATATTCTGGAATGTTGTGGAATGCTCTCGCCTGCTCTCGAATCTTGTTCTGGACTGTTCTTGAAATTTCTGTGTCTTCAAAAGCACGCCTTTCAGGTAAAACAGGAACCTTCTTCGTGGATGGGAGATAGAAGGCTACCACACCATTTAACTCCCTTGATCATACCGGGATTCGTTTCTGCATTTTAGCGGCACGCACATTGTACACTTTCTTTTATAGTAAAATCAAAATCAATATATTATATTGATAATGACAATGACACCATCTTTTACACGCCTCGTCATATTACGGCTGCAAAGTTGCATAAAAAAAATAATGCCATCTAACGAAGTGGATTAGAACGACAACAAATTATTTACTATGTTATTATTAAGATCAATTTTTTCCCTAAGTATTTGTACTACATTTATAATCTCTGCCGATAGGTTTTTGACGTTTATAAATATAAATTTCTTGATAGTTTTCAGTGTTGCCAGCCATAGTATCGTTTTCCGCCGCGGCCGCTAGGGATGGGGCAAATATCGGTGGGTAAGTACTAGTGGGCTAGGGAGGGGGACGTTGCGGTAGCGAGATCGATACATCGCTTCCATTTGTTTTCAACAAACGTTTCACGCGATGCGCGATTTGATTCAAGATCAAGGCTACTCGCTCAAAAAGACAAAGGGATTTCGCTTTATTATTTTTGTATCCTTGTAACAAGAAAAACATCAGATTTTTCCCCATTTTATGGGATTATTTTATCGGATATTTTTTTCCTGACTTAAAAATCTAATGTAAGAGCTACATATTATTTTGAACCGCTTTTTTACACTTTTTTGTACCACACATTTTGTAACAGTAAAACTTACGAACGGTGAGCTCTGGCGTGATGAAATTTGCGTTATTTTTGAGAAACTTCTAAAGAGTTCAAATTAGCACCACACAGAAGGCCTTGAACTAAATTATTTTTCTCAGGCCATTATTTTAGGGTTGCTCAGCCAAGGGTTTGTTTTGAGGGATGGAAGGAGAGAAATATCTGGGAAGGAAAAAGATGTGAGGGGTGGGTAGGAATCTGAGGGTTGAATTATCTAATGGGTGGGTAGGAATTTTCAAAATTGGCTCGGTTTGTCCAGGAATGACGGTCGTATGAATCCATCCCTCTCACTGGGTGAGAGGGTCGAGAGAGTCCTGCTGAAGAGGTTAAAGGGTCTCCTTCAACCAGTCTCTCCAAATCCGACTCGCCACACAGTAGGTGGGCAGATAAATCCGCCGCCAAGACCTAGATGATCTTCACCGAATGAACCCTGGCACTTCTGCTAAGTCACCAAACGTAGCGAACCAGTAGCGTTGCGAAAAGCAGTAGTCACTTGTGGTGACCTACTGCAGAGGTGTTGGTTATCCAATAAATGGTTTCCGAGGCCCCGGTACACATACCGGCTTCCCAAATTGTAGTCAGCTATGATTAAAAAGCTTTCTGTCTCGTTGAACAAAAATTGAACAATGTGACGTCTTGCCTTATATTTCACAATTAAAAGTTCGGTAGCTAGACATGACGTGGTGAAATAAAAATAGATTCACTGACTCCAGATTCCATGCTAAAAAATTGTGAAATTTCGTGACGCCAGAACCCACTGTAGAAAAGTTACTTTTTGGTTCATGCAAACGTAATGCATACTGCTTTATATGACATTTAAAAACTAAATTATTTAGGTACTTCGAACGAGTAGGTCATCTTTTTACACCTTGGCAACATTGTATGGTATCGTTCGCGTTCCATTGCCAAAAGCTAAACGTTGCCAAGAAAATTTAGAATCGCTTTTAATAAAGTGCATTTTAGTATGAAGTTGAAATGATTTAATATTTGTTTGATCGAATATTGATATTTTGTTGAGTTTTTAAATGTTTCTTGGATACTTTTTTCAAGGTAAAAAAAAAATTATTTTAATTTTATTTACAACTAGCTAGTTACCCGGCATGCGTTGCAATGCTACTCGAAGAAATAAACTGTTTCTCTCTGCTTGTCCTTTTCCATTCGTCCCCGTTCCCCTAACCCTTCCGCTTCCCCTTTCCCTCCCGCATTCTTTCCTCTCCTGCATTCCCCTTCCACCTTCTCCGCCTTCCCTCTCCCTCAAAGCCCCTCCCCTTCACCCTTCTCGGACTCCTCTCCCCCTCCCGCCTTCTCTGCCGCTAAACTACATGAAATATACACATTTTCCTAAGTATTCGCGCGCCACCTTTGTAATTTTTTATACAAATTTTATAATGCCAGAGATCACCATTATATATAGAAATCTTTGCGGGTGTGCGCACAGCAACTCCCAAAGTTTCATCGCAATCAGATGAATAGTGTAGGAAATAATTTCATAACGCCAGAGCTCAATATTGCATGCAGAAACCATCAGGGGCATGCGCACACAGGAACTCAGCAGACCAAAGTAGGATCTAATTAAACAAAGTTTAAGTTTAACGTTTTTTTATGTGAATACCGCACGAAACTGCTGCTTCCAACCGTCTGGAGTCAGCGGGACTATGGCATCTTAAATTGGGGTGTGTTGTGAGGCTAAAGGGATTGGGAAAAGAATGAGGAAGGTTGGGAGATACCTAGCTGTTCAGATCTAGTCGCCAAACATTGCTAAAGCCATTTAAAGCAATATTTTGAATGTGAATGGTGATTTTTTACCAGAACGATACTGAGAGTGTCTTTTACTCTGGAATCTGCCCTAAATATATTATATATTATACACTTTGGGAGGCGGGAATGGGTACCGCCGCCCCGGGAACCTTTATTGGATAACCAACACCTCTGCCATAGGTCACCCCATGTGGTTCGCTACGTTTGGTGATTTAGCAGGGGTGCCCGGGTTCATGGGGTGAGGTTTGTCAGGTCTTGGAGGCGTTTGACCAGGACATACTGAACCCCAGATTCCTACCCACCCCTAAACCCTTTTACTTTCCAGAACTCTCCTCTCCTTTCTTTCCCTGATAAAATCCTCCATACAGCATCCCCTAAGATGACATAGGCCCTGAGGGAAATTATTTTCCTCAGGGCCTCCTGTGTGCAGCTCATGTAAAAAAAAGGTAAATTATAAAAAAAATGTGTCGATTTTATTTGCGCCCGCGACTTCTAGATTCACAGTCGAGGATGTTATTTTTTAATTTTATTTTTATGTATGTGAAATTAAAATCTAACCATCTTAGGCCATTTTCTTCAAATGATTACACCATCCGAGGGTGACATTCCAGTGCGGTAACAATAATTTAACAGCCCCTTCGTGCCGAGCGTTAATTAAGAATAGTAAACACATTCCCATACCTTACCGCGGCGATAAATACCATAAGGGTTGAGTTGTGTGGAGGCCTCCCTTATCTGCACGAGTTAACACCCCGAGGCACGATCAGGGGCGGCCTAATAATATAAAATAAATATGAATTACAAAATTTGTCCATACATCTCAAATAGTGAGATAAGTCGATAAGAAAATTCATTTTTGGTTTTTTGAGGGCAATGAAAATATTTTCATAACGAAACTCAGTCGCAGGATTCTAAAAATGGTAAAGAGGTCCATTTTTTTTAAAATAACAAATATCTACTTTTGTAATAATTCGTTTTTGATATTTGAACATCTTGATTATTTTGGTTTATTTTAAAAGTTTTTAATATATAATTGCAATTTTTATCTTTTCCAAGATAATTTTTATATTTCATTTTATATAATTGTTTGTTTTATGAAACTTTAATGACACAGTATTTAATTAAATAATTTTATTTTATTTATTTTATTTTATTCATTTATTTTATTTATTTTATTTATTTTATTCATTTTATTCATTTTATTCATTTTATTCATTTTATTCATTTTATTCATTTTATTCATTTTATTCATTTTATTCATTTTATTCATTTTATTTATTTTATTTATTTTATTTATTTTATTTATTTCATTTATTTTATTTATTTTATTTATTTTATTTATTTTATTTATTTTATTTATTTTATTTATTTTATTTATTTTATTTATTTTATTTATTTTATTTATTTTATTTATTTTATTTATTTTATTTATTTTATTTATTTTATTTATTTTATTTATTTTATTTATTTTATTTATTTTATTTATTTTATTTATTTTATTTATTTTATTTATTTTATTTATTTTATTTGTCCATACACCTCAAATAGATAAGAATATTCATTTTTGGTTTTTTGAGGGCAATGAAAATATTTTCATAACGAAACTTAGTCGCAGGATTCTAAAAAGGGTAAAGAGGTCCATTTTTTTTTATAATAACAAATATCTACTTTTGTAATAATTCGTTTTTGATATTTGAACATCTTGATTATTTTGGTTTATTTTAAAAGTTTTTAATATATAATTGCAATTTTTATCTTTTCCAAGATAATTTTTATATTTCATTTTATATAATTGTTTGTTTTATGAAACTTTAATGACACAGTATTTAATTAAATAATTTTATTTTATTTATTTTATTTTATTTATTTATTTTATTTATTTTATTTATTTTATTCATTTTATTCATTTTATTTATTTTATTTTATTTATTTATTTTATTCATTTTATTTATTTTATTTATTCATACACGCCTTGAAGGCTTTTACAGAATCACATTATTAAAGTTACACATGTTATTCAGGAGAATAATTGTAAGCATGAAGTATATAACATTATCAACTGTACTTTAAGGATACAAACAGGTTTAATATGTACATAGGTATGTAGTTTCGTTATCATTAAAATTGTACAAAGGAGTTAAAAAGTTTACATAGTGTAATAATGGTAAAACGGAAGAGTGCTTAAGATACTTTAAAAGTAGTTATTGAGGAACGTGTAGGTATTTACTATGTTGATTTTATTATTAACTTGATCATGAATAAATTGTTCGAAAGCATGTTTTTCAAGAATTCAGCAAAATTAACGCAGCGATAAATAGTACCTACACATAGAAAAAAAAAAATAAAACATACGTGAGTTGTAATATCTTTATATTATTATTAATTAATAACCACTCTATACAATATAAGAATTTTGTCTTTATTTCTTATTTATCTCTACCTGTTTGTCTTTTGTCATTTTTATTAATTTTAATTTTATTCTGACAAAGAAATCTTTTGTTTTGAAACATGTAGATAATTTTGATTAAAAAGTGGTTTTTCACAAGATGATTTATTTTTGTTTAATAAAAAATGATGCCTCAAAGTGAATTTGAAAGATTGGAGAAGAAAAAATATGTAAATTTCAAAATGCAATGTTGACTGTTCTTTCGCAGCGAAATCAAGAATATCTTTTATTAGTGATGATTGATTTATTTAAATGACACCGTTTAACAATCGTCCCCGTCGGGTCGTTCCCGCTTTTTCGTCCATTTTAAATGTTTGTTTTATTTTAAAAAATGGAAATGGCCAAATGAAAACAATATAGTTCCTATTAACTCTCAAATATAAAATAGAAAATCTGTTTACGCCGCTACAAACTCTCTTATAGTGAGATCTCTCACCATGACACTGAGATCTTTTGTACATTTTCTAGGCCAATGCAAGTATTTTCCGTTAGCAAAGTCATTTCTATCATCAGCTACGGATATTTTGAATGTCCGTCTCCAAACCGCATGTTCAAAAAAAATTTTTGTGAACTTTGAACTCTTGAATGTACCTTAAAATCATTTAACTATACACATATTCATTTTTTAGCAATTCATTAATTTATAACAATATATTGTATATTTGCAGAACGTTTTAGGGTGTTCTCTCAGTGCAGAGAGAACTCTCAGTATCGCCCTGGCGAAAGATCAACATTCAGAATAGAAACATTTCTCGAAATGCACATCTCGATACAGGAATGCCCTAGTGAAATGTGTAGCTTATGTTTTGTATGTATTTCATTATATTTTGAATAAATAAATAAATGGATTTAGCCGTGTTTTTGTTATTTATTTTTGGGGTGTTATGCCGTGTTGCTCTACCTCCTTCTTTAGCCAACGTTTCGGACATCGTTAAGTGTTCATCATCAATGAGCCTTGATGATGGACACTGTAACGCTGTCCAAAAAATTGGCTAAAGAAGGAGATAGCGCAACACGGCATAACACCCCAAAAATAAATAACAAAAATACTTTTGTCAGTGAAAACCTAAAATCATACCCGGATTTAGCCGTGTTTTGTGCCCAGATCTGAGTAACCGGGTATTTCCCATCACTGTAGAAAGCAGGCGGTAGGTAAGTACTTACACTACAAAAAATATATTTTCAAGATTAAATAATAAAACGATTCGAATTAGTTGAAAAACACAAAGCTTAAAATGAAGCCCGCTGGTGAAATGGGAAGTATTCACCAATTACCAAAAAGCGGTGAATAAAATAATTTGTAATCTAAAATTTCATATCCATGCAATTCGGAGTAATCTGAAAGCGCATTTTAACCCTTCGAATAATGAGAAAATAATATCTATGAACTTTTGCCTGTCAAAGTTTGCACGCAAAAATTCTCGGTTCTTTCCTTGCATTTCAAATGTTCATTTTTATTGGTTATTTTTTAATCTTTTTGAAAAAAAAATGTTCTAAAATCTAGATAAAATAATCTTGCCGGTGTGCTTATCAAAAATTAAGATTTTTGTTTTAAAATATTAAAATTTTTATATTGAAAATGTGAATTAGCTTAAAAATTACGTACCTGGGGTTTCCCCAAAAAAGTACATAAAATAAAAGAAAATTAAAATTTTAAATACAGATTCCTTTTTTTAAGAAAATTTGTAATAAAACTGTCACTTCACTTTTTATCACATTCATACAATTTTATTTTTAAATTAATTGTTTATTACGTCACACAGTGGCGCAAAATAAAATTGTCACTTATGATCGGGTTTGTAAAATATCTGATCAATATAGCTCGTTTATTCCTAAGACAATAAGAAGCAATATTTCTTTCGCTTTCAAATATAAAAAAAAATCACAAATTTTTGCTTGACAGGAAGAGAGATATCTAACTTTTAATGATGCTCGGTCGTTCTGGGACAATCTGGGTCTCCTGTTATTATAACGGCATATGATGTTTTGGGACAACTAGGGTCTCCTGTGATTAGACGGGTTAAAATTCGTTGAATTATTAATACCTGCAACATAAAATGTCTGTTGATGTATTGAAATGTATTCTCCATCATTGTTTTCGATTAACTCCCGAAGTTCTGTTGGACAGAGACCAGCGGTCTCAGGTCACCTCAAGTGATTCGCTAAGTTTGGTGACTTAGCAGGGATACCCGAGTCGTGGGGTGAGGTATGTCCAGATCTCAGCGGCGGATGCATCTGCCCATGAACTGCGTGGTAGTCCGAATAAGAAGAGACTGGTTGACGTATTTTGATATCTCAAGCAGGACTCTCTCGGAACATCGCCTTACCGCAGTGGAAGGGATAGATTATACGTCCGTCACTCCTGGACGTACTTAATTTTTTTTGAATTGGCGGATCGTGGCCTTTCTCAGTAAATGTTCGATCGGAGATAAAACGGGAGAAAAAAATTCCTTCAGACAAATGAAATAGTCTCTTGTTGATCTTTTCCATGTTAAGTTTGTTTTTTATTCAATTTGGAGGAATTTATCACATCACTGCACCAGAGATTAGCAACTAAGCAATAATTTACCACTCGGAGCTCTATTAAAACGTCTGTGGCCAAAGAATTCTCGTAAAGTCGTAGGTTACAAAAACTAGTTTGAAATACAAGATATCACGTTTTATGCAACAAGCTGTTCGTTTTTAATATAAAAAGTTTTTTTAAAAGTATTGTAGTGTATCCGTAAGTCAACAAATTTTGTTAGTATAGATACTTATATGTAGTTTTGACGGGACTCTACAGAGGTCAATAATGTACTATATGAGAGAGTCGGCTGTCGCGCGTTCGGGTCTAATACCCTACAGTTTTTTTTTACATTAACTCCACACAAGAGGCCCTGAGGAAAATAATTTCCCTGAGGGCCTATGTCATCTGGGATGCTGTGTGGAGGGTCTTTTTGAGGAGAGGAAGGAATGAACATTGGTCTCGAAGAGACCCATTTTTTAGGAGGGAGGAAACACAGAGGCCGGCAAATCGTTTCATAGCCGAGCTGTTGAACTCAAAAACGAATCGAAAAAATGACCTGTTCTCATGTGACAAATGTCAACCGTGTACATATGTTGGGCGCGTGTTTGGCGTGTCTCCCGACTGTGCACCGTTGCCGAAGAGATCAATGTCGCTAGTTCCTCACAGCGTCTTCCATTAAAATACCGGTAGAACAGGGATAGCATTCCCACCCGACGCCTGTGCTCTAAAGATTGCAATCCGTTCGTTAAGGTGGGAGAATCTATCAAACGGAGGTGGCTGCTAAATTCAACCGTGGGGCGCACTTGCGATTTGTACAGGGTTAGCGTATCTAAAGTTACTAAGATAGCCGATGATATCCGATCGACAGGCGTGCACCTTCAGTGACCAGTTCCCCTGCTGCAGATAAACACAGAGCATCCTATAAAATGAACCATGAATGTTCAATAATCAATGTTAATACGACGATGATAAACATGCCTCGACATAACCTGACGAACTGAAGTATCATCTAAACTCCCGCTCAAATAAGAGCAACACAAAACCACAATAATTAATTTATATTTTAATAACAACTTGATAATTAACTAAAACATGATAATCACAGAAAAAATCTGTTGATTCTTTCAATTTCATAGGTACTGCGCACTCAGGTAACTAGTGAGATTTGTATGCATATGTGTTTGTAACATTCTTAGACGAGGAAATAAAGTTATGCTTTTAGTGTGTAACTCAAAAACGCTGATTTTGGAGTTAACCTAGTTGTAGTAATGACCCCACCATTTAATAACTGAATTGTCAGATCCATATAAGTCCAAATGCGGGAAGGTGCGCGGTGCGAGAAGGCGAACGTGTGTTCGGTTTGGTTCGTCTCTTTCAGGCACCGCAAGTATACAGACGCTGCGAATATGCTGCTCTGCAGTGGCAGTTAGTTGCATATAAAATAAATTTTCAGGTATTGTTCTTGGAATATTTTAGTACTTATCCGATATTGTATTCAGAAATTCGTTCTTAATATGCTAAAACTATGTTCTACGGGTACGACGTGTACGTTCGGTAGATGACGAAAGTAGTGAACTACGAGACTCGAATTGACCGGAGCCACTTTGGGCGCCGTTAATTACTAGCGCACACCCGTAAAAATCACGGGACAATTTAAATTCTCGACAAATCGTAATACGAGAAGTTAGGATTTATTTCAGTGCAGAAATTCTGGGACTACTACCATATGTATTCCTCTTTACCCAGAATACTAATGGAAGGAAACAATTACACCAAGTCCGTGGACATCTTCAGTTTATCTTTAAACAAAAATAAAATATTGTTACTGAAGCAGTTCAGTTATGTACAATAAATATTGTATTTATTACCATTAATATGTAAAAACCCTGAAAAAGGGCGTTAATCAATAAATTAATAAATCAGTTCCAGTTTTGAAAATGGTAATTAAAATAATTTTCTGTTAAAAAAATTGTGTCTTAGGTAGGTACTTTATCGCTTGTCTGAATTCTTCAAACAATCATTTTCAATTTTCAAAATTACTTTAATTCAAAAGAAATTTGAATTTAATTAATCAGATTTCACGCAGGACTAATGAACGCACAGCTCAGATAACCGAAATATGTTTGATGATATTTGATACCAACTGTTGGCCAGAGTTATTATTTTTTAATTGCAATCTGTTTTAAATATGCCATACCAAATAATTCAAATATAATTTGAAACTTCGAATATTCGTTCACAGTATTTTTTATTCGTTGAAATTTGACAATCATCAATCGTAAAATAAAATTAATGTTAACATTAAAACTTTCAGCGGACGTTTCAAAAATTATAAATCAGCTTGCGATTTTCCTTTGAACTATTTATCAATAATAATACCAATCATGAAATGGATTCGAAATTATCGTGAAATGAATATTTTATTAATTAGTTAGTTTAAAACTCTGTCAACGTTTTCTGCATTAATTAGCTTTGCAAAATCAAACAATACAGCCAATTAAAAGTCAATTACAATTTGGGTACCGCCACCTCGCGAGCCATTTATTGGATAACCAACACTTCTGCCGTAGGCACTGTCTACAGCGTGGCGGGCCGATTTAGGATAGACTGGTTGATTGAGACCTAGGAGAGCTCCTCGCTTATTTTTCTTTCCTTAAATTTACCTCTTTCTTTCCTTAAAAAGACCCTTCACACAGCATCCCCAAAGATGACACGGGCCCTGAGGGAAATTGTTTTCCTCAGAGCCTCCTGTGTTGGGCCAATGTAAAAAAGGTTAAATTAATATTGTTTTAAAAAATAACCTGATATCCTTCTTGAGGTTTAGTCTTTAGACAGTAGCTGAGTTGGCATTGCGTTTGGGTTCCACCTAGATGTCGCGTATTTGATTCTTCGGCTGGCTAAGTCCTCCATCACGACACAAGCAACATTTTCCATTTACTGTGGTGGTAGTAGGAGATTTTCAAACTAAGTCTTTCTTTAAAAAAAAAAAACGTAGATTAAGAAAGAGACCCTCAGATGGATTGATATAGAGCGAATAAACGAAGAAAGTAGTGTAAGAAGAAAATGTGACGCAAATGTGAATGGTAGACGACATCGGGGACGCCTGAGGAAGACATGGCACAATCAAGTGAATCAGATACTTGAGACGGGCCATGTCAAGAGTTAGATATTTGATACTTTTTTATACAAATTTCATAACGCCAGAGCTCACCATTATACACAGAAACTTTCATGGGCATACGCACAACAAATCACCCAAGTTTAATTTTTAATTCAAACATCCATTTTTATAGATACTAGCCTCTACGTCTCTCCTCTACAACGCGTAGAAGCAATCTTACTTATTGACTAATATAATCACATTCCAAATGAACTTATATCGTTGTCGTAAATAATTACAATTACGTTCAACCTTGTTCGAGGTTGCCTGAAAGAATAAACTAGTTGTCAAATCCCAAGGAATCCGAATGGGCTAACTCCGTTTCTCATTTGCACAGTTCGCAAATTCTTGGCTTTGCCCTCATCCCTATTAGAATTGGCAAAATGAAATAACACCCGCCTGCCATCCGCGACTCTGTAGAACTGAGCCTAACGCCAATGTACAATCGTATACTATATATTTCTTGTTCTTTCTTATGTGGTATACCTGAACATTTTTTGATACAAGAAAGGGAGAAATACAATGACATCAAATTACCCGTTAATAAGATGACAATCGTCATTTTTTATTATTATTTGAATACCTACTTTTTTTCTATGAATTTCTCCTTTCTATGGATGCAGTCAGTATGTCAGTAAGTAGTTGTCAACGTTGTTTGTTTGTTGTCATTATTTGCTTTGCCATATCACTGTTATCGGTAGATGTTTTTTTTTTATACATGAGCTCCACACAGGAGGCCCTGAAGAAAATAATATCCCTCAGGGCCTGTGTCATCTTTGGGGATGCTGTGTGGAGGATTTTTTACAGGGAAGGAAGTGTAGGAGAATTCTGGGAAGGAAAAGGGTTTAAGGGGTGGGTAGGAATCTGGGATTCAGCGTGTCCTGGTCATCCGCCTCCAAGACCTAGACAAACCTCACCCCATGAACCCGGGCACCCCTGTTAAATCACCAAACGAAGCGAACCATTTGGGGTGACCTATGGCAGAGGTGTTGGTTATCCAATAAAGGTTCCCGGGGCGGCGGGATGTTTATAGTGTTTAAACATTCATTTATTAATTAATTAATCAATCAATCAATCATCGATGATCTGAGATGCGACTGATAATACCTACGGATCTGATGTTATAGTGTTGTGTGTGTGTTTTTTTTGTATTTACTTATTTTTGTTGGTTGTTATTTATTTATTTATTTCTTTGCGCTGCCAATTCCGCATCCCACCCAAAACTATCCGTCATCTTCTCCCGTCCCACTCCCATCTCCCATCACCGTCATAATAATAAAATAATAAACAAACAACAATCGATCAATATAAATTCAGTCCGAACAAAATGGCGCTCGCTTGAATCTTCAAACCTCGTGTTTCGTTTTCCGCTTTCCGCTTTCTCGACATCTACCCGTCCATCCATTTCATTTCTCTCATCCGTCATCATCGCACATCGCATCGCATCACACTTTTCCATTCGTTTCCGTGCTCTGAACGGCGACCCGAGAACACCTGATGAGGAGACCGACAGAAGGTAGGTCACGCCGCAAGGCCAGCATTTACCCGTTAACAAGTTACCGTCAAAACAAAATTCACAACGTACAGTATAAATAGCACGGGATAGCCAAAAAACAACGCAAATACCATAAAAATACACGAATGCATAAACACTAACATCTGCGATTGCCCCTTTCTAGAAAAAACAGAACAAATAAAGTGTCTAGGAATCGTAATCGACCAAAATTTAAAATGGACACACCATATCAAACAAATCACAAATAAACTCCTCAAAACAATACACATTTTTCTAAACATATATAAAATAAAACAAATTAAAAACAATATATTTTGTGTTCCACAGAAATTCTAATGTAATACGGTCATCAAATCCAATTTGGATAATTTTTTGTTGCTTTTTCTTGAAAGGTCTATGTTAAACACCTATTTAGGTCAAGCAACTTTTCTGAATGCTGATCTCCCACCACGACGATACTCACGATATCTATAACTGTGACTATGAACTTTTTATTTATCCAACTAACTAAACTTTGTGGTGAAATGATTATTTTTTTAGATTCAGCTTCTTTCAATAGATGTCGATAGCAGAGTTTGTAATACGAAGTTCTGATACATCCCAACAGATGGCAGTTGAATAGGATATCAGAAGATTGCCATCTATCGCTGTTGTTTTAGGAATGAACGATGGCCGAAGACATAAGTGAAATTGGGCGGGCTCCACAGTCAGCTCGCTGCAGCGACTGAACCTTTTTTACATAAGCTCCAAACATGAGTCCAGGACTCCACACTGTCATTTTTGGGGATGCTGTGTGGAGGGTCTTTTTAGGAAAGGTAGGAGAGGAAGTTCTGTGAAGGAAAAGGGTATTGGGGATAGGTAAGAATCTGGGGGTCAGTTTATCCAGGAGCGACGGACATATGAATCCCTCCCACTGCGGCGAAAATTGATTTCCGAGAGAGTATGGCTGGCGAAGTCAAAGGGACTCAACCATTCTATCCCGATCCGGCCTGCTATGCAGCTGGTGGGCGCACGCATCCGCCGCCAAGACCCGGACCAACTGCTAACACCCCCGCTAAGTCTCTAAACATAGGAGTGTTGGTTATCCAATAAATAGAGCCTATCCTAGTAAGGTCCTCAGTCCAGTTATAATTTTCTTTGTAAAAATTTACGAAAATTATACAAACCAAGTAATAATCACTGGAACCTACAACATATTTGGAAGATGCCCAACACGTCTTATTACTGAAAATTAAGAGACATAACTAAATCATTGTTAAAAATTGGTTGTGGTTGAATCTAATCCATCAAAAATCGTTATCATAACACATTTTCATAAAATTAAATTAAATATTTTTGTATGAAATACCGCACAAGAGCTCCCGTTCCTGCTCCCGTCTAGAGCCAGTGAGACTATGGCATCCCCAATTGGGGTATGTTGTGAGGCTGAAGGTAGTGGGGAGGGGATGGAGATAGGGAAGAGGAAGGTGGGGAAGTACCTGGCTATTCAGATCCGGTCACTAAACACAGCTAAAGCCATTTCAAGCAACGTTTCAATTCTGAATGGTGGTCTTACACCAGGGCGATACTGAGAGTATCTTCCACTCTGGAACGTGCCGCAAATATACCATATATTATTTTTAATGAATAAATTGTGAAGTAACACAAATTAATCAAATAAAATTTATTTGCGCACGCCGGATTCGAACCCGCGACCTTCTGATTGTGAGTCGAGAGTCTTAATTAATTGTCCCAAATATTAATTGCTCATCTAAATTAGAAAAATAAATGCTTCAACCTAAACACAATAATTTCCTTCTCGGATCTATAACTGAACGCTATGCGCAACAAACACTTACCTATCCTTTAACGTCTAACAACAAAATAATTGTGAGAGCGCTAAATGTAATCAAGTCCTTTCCATCACGTCCAGGGGTGAGGAAAGGTTTATGAGGGGGTTGTGTGGGGTTTCAGAGATCCTCAGGGGATAGAAAGTCAGGGGTGAATTCACATGGAGAAAATTGATGTTAATTTCACAGAAATAACACTATTTTAGAATTTTTATAAGACTGTGATATTACCAAATTAAACACCAAGTCTGAATTTTATTAATTTCTACATTATAGCATTAAGTGATGTGGTTAAAACGATTTATTTATGAATATTTTTGTTTTCAAACATTTACACGATTTACAAGTAGAAAAGACCTAATTTTTATGTTATTTTCCTAATCGTAGATGTTTTTGTTTTACTTATTCTCTCAATAAGTTTACCACCATTTTTCAAATAAAAGCCTATGTTAATTCTGGTGCTTGCTTCTAAACGGGCAGTATTCCAAATTTTATGAGGCCTGTGTAGAATTGGTGAAAAGCGATTTTCTATTTTAACGTTGGTCCCCAAAAATTTTAAATCCTTTCTGAAAATCGTTAGGTTCTTTTTAGAAATCGGAAAAACCAAATTTTTATTTCAAAAAAAAAATATTTTAGATACAGAAAATTATTTTAGAAACAAGATAGAGAATTAATTATCTTTTCGCCTACTTCCAGGAAAAAAATATTTTTTAATTTGTACGTCATTTGTTTTTTACGCAATTTGTGATAGAGTAACATTTTTTCAGGGTTTATTTGATTTAGTTCTGTATCATGAAATGTAGCATCCGCAGTGCTTTATTATTTTACTAGCATCATTAATGTACTTAAATCATAAACAAAATTGGACCCAAAACAGATCCTTGAGGAACACCCGATTTTTTATCTTTTGGTTCCCGATACTGAGTTTTCTAGTTTTATTGGCTAGGCCTTTAAAACGGTTGTTGTTGATCCACCCCTGAGTGGGTAGGCAAGAATGTAAGTATGTAGTTCGTATGCTCACGGGGGTTTCCTAAATTATTATTGTGCAAAGCAATTCCTACAAAGAGAAAGCTCTCATTTGATTACAGCGTCGTCGATTATAATCACGCCTTAATTAATTCAAGACGTTGGGAAAATTTAAATTATTTTGCCTACAAAATTGTATTACCAACACTCATTACTATGATGTACGTACATGGGAGGTGAAAATGTGATAATTCGGAACAGGTTGGGAAAACTAACGCCTTCGGTACGAAATAACATATTTTTCTCAAAATGTTACCATGACACGAAAACAAATTTTTGAAATACATGGGGTTCGTCTTTGTTATTTTACTGTCTTCTATTACCTATAGAAACTATGACACGGGGAGAATTTATAACCAAGCAGTGACGCGAAAGACATGTAGAAGTTTTTTTTTTAATTCTGATCTATATAACATAAGCATCATCAAAGAACTAATTTCGGTTGTCTGTGTGTTAGTCCTGCGTGGAAGCTCGTTCAAAGAACAAAAATTTTTAAATTGGGACTGTCAATTTTTAAACTGATTGCGTAAATAATTCAGAGAAGCGACAAAGTACCTACTTATGATATCTTTTTTCAACAGAAATTATTTTGATTGGTTGAGAAATTGGTTTGTCGAGAATTCCGACTATCCTGTGATTTTCATGGGTCTATTCTATCTTATATCTATCTATATAAGAAGATTGTCTTGTCAACAGATGGCAAAAAACTTCCCCTTATCTCCTTTTCCCCTCCTGAAAGATGAATTTTGGTATTTCTTGATGAAACAATAGGAAAATAATTACTGTCTACATCTGATTTCGGAAACCTCTTCGTAAATAAAGATAACACTGAGGACTTCAACTAAAACAATACAGCATGCCCAAATTCGACAAAATAAAAGCTTTTATCAACAATATCGGTTATTTGTCAACATTCCCGAACATTTACCCAGATAGCCACTGACATGTATTGTGACAGTTCACATCGGCAAAAACTGCTTAATTTGACACATAGGTATATTCTTCTAATGCAGTGTATTATTCTCTACTTTATTTGTGCCCTGCCTCACTTTAACGCTTCAAATATTTATTTAGAATGTCAGTACGGTTAGTTACACGGTAAACCACTTACTAAAAAAATCTGTTTTAAATTTTAAACAACTGATGAATAACCATTTATGTAAATCTAACGATAGATTATCAGTTGTGTTAAATGAAATTTATTTGTGAGGCTCTAAAAATACATGAGTAATGAGTTGGGACAGTGCAAGAAAGAAGATTAATTGATCATAATTCAATGAGTTGGGACAACGCAAGGAAGAAGATAGTTGATCATAATTCAATGAGTTGGGACAGTGCAATGAAGAAGATTAGTTGATCATAATTCGACGAGTTGGGACAGTGCAATGAAGAAGATTAGTTAATCTTAATTCAATGAGTTGGGACAGTGTAAGGAAGAACATTGGTTGATCTTAATTCAATGAGTTGAGACAGTGCAAGGAAGAAGATTAATTGATTATAATTCTATGAGTTGGGACAGTGTAAGGAAGAAAATTGGTTGATCTTAATTCAATGAGTTGGGGCAGTGCAAGGAAGCAGATTATTTGATCTTAACTCAATGAGTTGGGACAGTGTAAGGAAGAAGATTAGTTGATCTTAATTCAATGAGTTGAGACAGACCTAATAAACTTTTTCTTATGTTTTTGTTTAAGGGGGTATTTTAGTCTAAAAGCATGAATTGTAGGTGTTTCAGATGCAATAAAAAGCCAATTTAATTTTTGTAGCCATTATTTTATCAAATATTTATTAAATATAAAAGAATACCAGTAACCTAGTAACAAAAATTTACAACAATTTTCAATTTGAGAGGTGGGTTTGGGTACCGCCACCCTTGCAACCATTTATTGGATAACCAACACCTCTGCCATAAGTCACCCCAAGTGGTTCACTACGTTTGGTGACTTGTCAAGGGTGTCTGAATTCATAGAGTGAGGTTTATCCGGACCTTGGCACTAACTGCGTGGCTGGCCGGATCGGGAGAGACTGGTTAAGATAAGCCTTTTGAACCCTCCAGCAAGATTCAGTAGTGAGAGGGATGGATTCATATTATGTCCGTCACTCCTGGACACAATGATCCCGAGAACCCACCTTTCACATCTTTTTCATTCTGATATCTTTTTTTCCTTCCCTTTCTAAAAAAATCCTCCACCCAGCATCCCGAAAGATGATATAGGCCCTAAGGGAAAATTATTTTCCTCGTATTTGTGAATATTAAAAAGCTGAAGTCCCCGGCGTTGTCCGTTAGTTGTGCAGATTTTCGAAATCAGATATATACATTATACTTAATATTTATGTTCAAAATTTTAAATGGTAGAATAGACAGTCCTGATTTAACTAAGCTCATTGAATTTATTTACCCACGACAGCTATTCGTTCTAAAATCCTGTTTAAATGCTACGTTACCGGACTGAGTACACGAAACACTCGCTTGTACCTAGATTATATGAAGTTACTAATAGATAGGCAGATGAGGCAGATCTATTTAACTTCTCGGAAGGATGGTACAAGAGGGCTATACTATCAAATTAATTTTATTTGTACTATAGATTTTTGTATGTAATTGCATCTCTGGTGTCATTTCTCTTTCAAATGCCACAATTATCTGTTACACTCTTTATTTACTGTTAGTTAATATGTTTCCTATGATTTTGTGACATGTGTGCTTATGGTATATTTACACCGTTGATATTAAATAAATAAATTATGTTTCTTTTCGTCAAGTGCACAAAATTTTATCAAGTGTCGAAATTCTGCGTTAAGGGAAGGAAATTCTGCGTTAAGGGAAGGAAATAAGGGAAGGAATTTTTTTTTTTTACATGAGCTCCACACAGGAGGCCCCGAGGAAAATAATTCTCAGGGCCTATGTCATCTTTGGGGATGCTGTGTGGAGGGTTTTTTTTAAGGAAAAGGAGGAGAGGAGAGTTCTGGGAAGGAAAAGGATTTAAGGGGTGGGTAGGAATCTGGAGATCAGTGTGTCCGGGCCATCCGCCTCCAAGACCTTGACAAACCTCACCCCATGAACCCGGGCACCCCTGCTAAATCACCAAACGTAGCGAACCACTTGGGGTTACCTATGGCAGAGTTGTTGGTTATCCAATAAAGGTTGCCGGGGTGGCGGTACCCATTCCCGCCTCCCAAATAGCAAAATTCTGCGTTAAGGGAAGGAAATTCTGCGTTAAGGGAAGGAAATAAGGAAAGGAAATTCTGCGTTAAGGGAAGGAAATAAGGATGGCGGTGGTCTTTCTAAATCTCATCTTACCTCTTATTTCATTTTAAGAAATACATTTGTCAATTTTCTTTATAATATCGGGGCCCCATCGATGGCTTATGTAGTCGAGGGGGAAGGCTCTCATCTAGCAATCTCAAATAATAAAAATAACGCAATAAAATTTATTTTGTGTTATTTCACAATCTATTCATTTAAAACAATATACGGCATATTTGCCGCACGTTAATTGACACCGAAATTAATATTTTGATGATGATGATGTTTTCACATTTCATTTAACTCCTCAGGCTAATTTTTTCACTTTTCGAAACAACTCATATGGGTCTTACAGAAATCTTTGTGTCTTCCTTACTATCATGGCTAAAAATATTATCTAAACGGTGTTAGAAAGAGAAAACAAACGCCTTACATTAAAAATTAATCACAAAATAATTCAAACATACACCATTCTAAAACCAAAGTTTCCGTCCACAATTTTAAAATTTTGAAAATTTTTTATTAATTATTTTTACATGAAACGACAAAAAAAATGAGTTTGACGATAATTTAATACATTTGCTTAAAAAAATACGTATGTGTTTTTTCATTAACGTAAAAAGCTTTTTAAATTTTTTTATGTTTCAATTCAAAATTTTTATATTTAACAATAATTATTAATATTTCGAATCATAAAATTTTAAAGCACATTTATCGTTATAATAAATTAATAATAACATTAGACAATATAAAACTTATTTTCATTTAATTAAGTTCCAATTAAGTCAAGTGGAAATAAATTTAAAATTTGTTTAAATATATAATAATAATAATAATAACCACGAATCGTCAGTTTCAAAAATAGTCATATTTCATCACCTTTCAAAAACAGCTTTAAGTTTTCGAATGCGTTCAGAAAAATTCCATAAATTTGGATTTTATTGCAAAGCGGAAATATTTTGACATTCCGACAAAAAAGACCCGAGGTTTTAGGGGTTGAAAATAAATTTGTTCCCAAATGGATTCACTTAAATTATTTTAAAAAAATTCTAAACCTTTACCTAATGTATTTTTATCAACAACATCAAAACGTAGTAAGTAACACCAGTCACTACAGAACAAACATGAAGATTTGGAAATCAACAAACATAGTAAACAAACATGGAGATGAGAAAAAACTATCTACGGTCCGCTTCAGAACAGGAATCCTTAGTGAGGAGGACTGTGAATAAACTACTGTATTTTGGGGGGTTCCATGCCAACTGAGAATAAAGTCAACTCAACACCCCCGTGAAAAGTCATTAAAAGCTATGAAAAAAATAATTTTAAATTAGCCGATAACCCTAACCTAACGTAACCTATTTAACCAATTTTTTATATATATTTTTTTTATCACTCTAAATGACTTATCTGAGATGGTTCTGAGTTGGTTTCATTCCGAGTTGTCCGGTCACCATTTGGGGATATGATTTGAGATTTTCATGGACAAGTGCAATGGTGATTTATTTTGGGGTATTATGCCGTGTTGCGCTGCCTCCTTCTTTAGCCAAAATTTTGGAGAGCAATACAATGTCCGATGTCAGATGGAGTTGCTAAACTCGGCTGTTCAGGATGTGGCAAAGTTTTTGTAGGCCAGACAGAACCGACCATCTCCAAATAATATCATCCCGACAAATCGGTAATTATCGAGCATCGCTTTGGATTTGTTCTTGAAGTTAAGGCGCACTCTATGCGCTTTACCTAATTACTGAAGCAATTGAAAATCCCAAAAATCTCATTAATATGAATGAAGACGACGGGGCTAAGCTCAATAATTTGGTTATTAACGGTAATTGACGACTACACCAAAACTAAACGTAGAAAACAATTTTAAATTATACTGTAAAACCAGCTCGTAAAGGACTGGTGTTGGCAACTCAGCATCGCAAATACGTACATAAGCACACATTTCACTACAATCTTCGATTACACATGATGAACACTAGTGCTGTCTATTTTCTAAAGAAAGAGCAACACGGCACAATATCCCAAAAATAAATCAAGATTATGCAGTACTTTGCATTATGATCATTAATAATTTATTTTTATAAGTAGTAGAACATACTACCTAAATAATGCTTTTTGTTTCATCACATCAAAGCCTGAAATAAATTTGATTAATTTATCTTTTAATGCTGCGAAGTATTATTATTCTATCCCGCGTAAAATAATTGAATATTCAATTTCTTGGAAGAGAGCAGATTCTGCTATCTGGTATTTGGAAGCTGATGGGTACTTTTTGCCAGGATATTGTTCCGTTCTGCTCCTGCCCTGGTTTTCATTTATTTACGGCAGCTGTTTACAGGGCCGGATTGGTGCTACAACGCTTTCAATGACAAACACCGGTCGGTCAATTATTATTATCTTCGGGAAAAAGATTAGGAAACCTAAATAAGATTATTAGTAGGCATAATGTGTAGTCACAGTTGCTGTACGTGTTTGATGTACAAATGAGGCCAAAATAATTCTGAATTGTGTGAATGTGGACCTACATCTCTGCGATAGGTCACCCCAAGTGGTCACCGTGTTTGGCGACTTAGCAGGGGTGCCCAGGTTTACGGGGTGAGGTTTGTCCGGGTCTTGGCGGCGGGATCGATAGAGACTGGTTGAGGGTGGCCTTTTGACCTTTCCAGTCGGACTCTCTCGATTCATCACCTTGCACCGCAGTCGGAGGGATGGATTCGTACATCCGTCACTCCCGAACACCTCCAGATTCCTACCCACCCCCCATACCTTTTTCCTTCCCAGAACTCATATCCTTCCCTTCCTTAAAGACCCTCCACAGCATCCTCTAAAATTACATAGGCCGTGAGGGAAATAATTTTCCTCGGGGCCTCCTGTGTGGAGATAATGTTAAAAAAATATCATTCCAAATTCCAACTGAGAGAATACAAGAAAGCGCTGCTAAAAAGCGCATTACCTTTGCACGATGATGTCGTATCCCAGCCGGCATGCCGCTTGACGTCCCGAAAACTCTTTTTGATGGAAGGAGACAGACTCCTTCAATCATCTCTCACACCAGAAGATAGTTGGAAACTTGCATGGCAATCGGCCAACGTGGGATATGCCCATCTCTTACAAGACTGAGAGACAGCCTGGGTTCTTTATGCCTCATAAAGCCTGATGTCAATCTGTCATAATAAAGCCAAAGTGTTTTGGTGACC
Organism: Glyphotaelius pellucidus; assembly: GCA_936435175.1. Lineage (NCBI taxonomy): Eukaryota > Metazoa > Arthropoda > Insecta > Trichoptera > Limnephilidae > Glyphotaelius > Glyphotaelius pellucidus. The sequence continues at coordinate 30,141,218 of OW386550.1, read as the reverse complement.
TTGGAGCTTTAATAAAAAGAGGTGACACAACCCGGAGTTACAACAATTATGAATGGGGGTCTTTCCCATCGGTTTCAATGAAATCCACTCTAGAAAGTGCCGCAAATATACTATTTTTTTATTTATTTCTATTCTTGTACATATACTTTACAAATTATTACATAGTTTACATAGATAATAGGTTTAGTAATAAGAAAAAAAAATGTTAATGATCCGTAACTGTATGTAAATAGGTTAGTCGTAGTATTTTGTGAACACCTCACTAGGCGAACCTGTGCTGAGGTGTTCCCATGTTTGGGATTAGGTGCTATTCTGTCGACCTAAGTAGAAACACCGTATCCTCCTTGATATTTTCAAGAAGGGCACTGTGGGTCGACCCATGGCGGCAGCATCATACACATAAATTAAAAGATTAGTTTTGGTGGGGATCTTTATATACGGTTGTTCTTAGAATCTAGATTATGAGTAAGATAAATAATTGTCTTGATAAACGCTAGATATATTTTTCCTATGGACCACGCGCCAATGGTATAATCACGGATATTGTGGTAATATTTTCTGTCTCGAAACAAAGTTTTATTATGTTATATTATGTTATTTCAAAATAATAAAATTCTAAGGTATCTTTAAGTATGCACGGTGAATAGCCGCGATTTATGCATCACCTGGATTTGCTCTCTGAAACGCGCTACAAAAGTCTCCAAAATAGAAGGAATGGGACCCTAAAGTAACAGCTTTTAAAATCATAAACAATTACATTGACAACCCATACCTCTTGGAATACTACAAATTGTTCGTACCGAACAACTACTACCAGGGTCGTCACAGTCGTTCTGGGTCAGCATGCATGGCAAGAGGTATGGTGCTGCTAAATGATACCTCTTGACATTTCCAACATTCGCCTTGAAGATTCCAAAAGTCATTTTAGGCAAGAACTTTAAAGTAGCGATTATTGTACATTTTTTTCTCTATTAAAGTTATGTATATCTGTTGTGCAAATTTATTTTTATAGTTAGTTTTAATAGTTAAAATAGATATCAAAGTTTTTATTTTTCAAGATCCCCCGAAAACCACCGAATCTAGTGTAAATCGTGTGACGTCATCACTCTCCAAAAGTTTTATGTATTTTCAACAGGTGTTTTCATTGTGGCCATTGAAAAATCAATGAAGGTGTCAGAAGTCAAGGCGTTTTTTATTCAAAATTAACTGCTTTTCATATTGAAAAACATTAGGTTAAATGTCAACATCTCTTCGCTTCTGTTATTGTACTGTACCAAAATGCAATAATACATATGTGACCTGATAAACAGTTTATTAGTGTTCCACGATCTGCATAATTAATATTATATGTAGGCAACTGAAAAGATACAGCGCCGAATCAGCTGTTCGACGTACGCCATTTTCGAGTTCGGAGTTCGGAGCTGAAGAACAATAAGTGTTCTGAGAATTATGGAGAACAGTGATGTCAGAACTAAGAATTCAATAACACCAACTTGACAGTGTCATAATTTTTTTTAATACTCTCTACGTTTAATATTATTTAATAAAACTTATATATATATATTTATTTTTACATGAGCTCCACACAGGAAGCCCCGAGGAAAATAATTTCTCTTAGGGCCTATGTCATCTTTGGGGATGCTGTGTGGAGGGTTTTTTAGGAAAGGAAGTAGGGGAGAGTTCTGGGAAGGAAAGGGGTTTAAGGGGTGGGTAGGAATCTGGGGTTCAGTGTGTCCTGGTCATCCGCCTCAACCTCACCCCATGAACCCGGGCACCCCTGCTAAATCACCAAACGTAGCATACCACTTGGAGTGACCTATAGCAGAGGTGTTGGTTATATATTCAGAATCAGCGTTTATAGCTCATGTCTATATGAAAATAATTTTTCAAGCCATAATATTTACAATCCGATCCGCCCCCGTTGCCGAGCGCGGGAAATTTGAATAACGAATTCAAGATGGCATCTGTCGCTTCCCGCCGTGTCATTGTCGCGTGACATATCCGCATTATAAGATCGGCCGGGCCCTTATCGCCCTTATAGCCCGATCCGGGCCTGACATTGAATTTTCACTCTCTTTTATTACGCGTCTTTATATCCAGCCAGCTTCGTAGACGAGTTTATTTCTCCGAGGCAATTTGATACGTTTTCTTTCAGGTTATTTGCTGGAATTTTTTCTTAACTTAATTATGCTGACATTTTATTTTTTTTATGTAAGTCCTTCCCGAATTTTTTACTTTCTTTCTTATTAGTTAAATATATATATTTTTTTTTTTTTTACTTGGGAGAAAGCAGTCACGTTGTGGTTTGACGTATTTAATAAAATAAAACAATTACCGGTTTCGCTTTACACAAGCATCTTCAGTGTATAAAATTAAACCGAAATGAAATATAACAATTACTTTGTTTGTAACCACGATTTAGTTTTATAATTATTTTAAATACCGACCGGTTTCGCTTTACACAAGCATCTTCAGGGTATAAAATTAAACTGAAATGAACTAAAACAATAGCTTTGTTTGCAACCACGATTTACTTATTTATTTTCTTTTGGTACCGACCGGTTTCGCTTAACACAAACATCTTCAAGGCTTACTTTAATTTTATACCCTGAAGATGCTTGCGTAAAGCGAAACCGGTTGGTATTTAAAAAATCAAATAAATAAATCGTGGTTATAAGCAAAGTTAGTAATTGGTTTATTTCAATAGATATTTTTTAAATGTTGATATCTTAGTTAAGATTTTATGGTAGATAGGTAGGTACCGCTCTTAGGACGGGTTGCTGCACGGAATTTGAACAATTCAACAAATCTAACATAAGGATAAAATTCAAGTTATGTGAAAGTTTTACTTAAGTTCTTTTATAATTTTGTCATGGACCTGTTTACACAGTAACTTTGATAATAAAAAAAAACTCGATTAGGTATATTTATTTAAGAGGGAATAACCAGACAAAACCGGAAATATGCCATTTTTAAATCAAATTTTAGACGTATTGACTCTTTTTCACAAAAAATTATAAATTGATTTCGAAATACTGTTATTTTATCTAGTAAAGCTTTGTTTTTAATTTTGAGAAAATATGTTTATTTTTAGTACAATAAGGTTTTAACGTAGGTCGTTGGCAGATTTGTTAAATTTTAAAACAAAATTTTGTATCATACAACATACATTTCAAATCATATAATCATGCAGTAAAATAAATCAATACATTGAAAATTTAAAATAAATCAATATTTAGAATGAAAACTCACGTGACGGAGGTGTCGTACGACATAAATATTATAGGAGACAAGTTTTTGAGAGTTTAAAAAATATTTTATTAAACATTATTAAAAATAATAATCGCTGTTACTTGATAGGTTATACCTTTCGGTCTTTAAAAATAGTTTTATATTTTATGTCGTCATATGATTTTTTGTAACATTATAGAATACACGCAAGTCGAGGTGGCAGAAGACGGCTGTGTATGAAATACACTTCTATTACGAGGAGTTGCACCTCTGTCACATCATTTTTAATACAAAAATTTAAACACATATTTTTAAAAACGCACACAGTCGTTACGTCTTTAGTACAGTAGATTTTAAAGTAATTATAAAATAATAATAGAGGTGATTTTGTTGAATTTTTCTCCACTAGCTTGTGAAGACAACTTTATGTTTGTTAAAAAGAAGAACGTTCTATGTATTTTTTTAAAACTTTGGTACATTTGCGGCGCTATCCAAGGTGCTAAATTCTCTCAATATCATCTGTTTGTGAAAGACGTCCATTCAGAATTGAGACGTTTCTTAAAATGGCTGTACTTAGAGATCACATCGAAATAGCCAGGTACTTCCCAATCTTCCTCTTTCCCGTCTCCTTCCTCTCTCCACCCCGTTCAGCCTTACGACATACCCCAATTTTGTGATACCAGATGCCATAGGTGTTCTACTGACTGCAGGCAGTTCTACTGACTGCAGTCTCAGACTCCTTGACAAAAAATATATTTTGAATGTTTATTTTTAAAAATATTTTAAATATTCTTACAATAATAAACGTAGTTGCACTACAAAATTTAAGGCCTATCAGCTATCCGCCTCACTAATAAACGTGTTGAAAATTTTATGCAATTGATATACAACCGCGTATGTGAAAACCACTAAAATATCGTAATAAGAAACTGATATAAAATATTTGATAGAAAGATATATACATTGCCAAAGAGGGTTGTTATTTATGGTTGAAAATAATTTTTCTTCGAATTTTTTAATCACTCCTCGGTATTTTAATTTTAGTTTACAATTTATCTTCTTTTTAAAAATGTCGTTAAAACAAATTTATTTTAAAAACTTCACTTTTTTAAATTAGCTCCACACAGGAGGCCCTAAGGAAAATAATTTCCTTCAAGGCTTACGACACCTTTGGGGATGCTGTGTGAGTGCCTTTTTAAGGAAATGAAAGAGAAAAAGTTCTGGGAAGGAAAAAGGTATGATGGTTGGGTAGGAATGGGGATCAGTGTGACCAGACGTGTGAATCCATTGCAATCAATGCAATACGATCGGTCGAGAGAGCCCAGATGGAGAGGTCGAAAAAGTCTCCCACAACCAGTCTCAACTGGTCCGACGCGCCACGCAATAGATAGCGAAATCATCTACCGCCAAGACCTATACAAACTTCACCCCATAAACCCGGGCACTCTTGCTAAGTAACCAAACGTAGCTTGTCACTTGGGTTGTTCTATTTTAGGGGTGTTGGTTACTCAACACCCCTAAACCCAATAAATGGTTCTAGAGACGGCGGTACCCACACCCGCCTTCCAAATAGATTCCTTTGATTTTGAATACCTTAAACAAAGAAAGGCATACAGAGATTTTTTTAAGGATTACTTTGATAACCCTTTTTTTTTCAAAATATAATCCTCTACTATAATTACAGTACTTTACTTATTTTTTAAATTTTTTATTTATTCTTCATTTTAAGCACCCGCATAACTGCCAAAGCAGTTTGTCAGCAGGTCAATTTAACATTATTAATATAACACTAAAGCACAATAATAGCAAGAAACCACAACTTACAAAATATAGAAGAATAACTTTGAAGTAGCTACAATATAAAGACGTAAAATACGCAGATAGACAGATAATACAAGATTACAAATAATATCAACTATATAATTTATTTTTTAGATCGGTGGTGCAATTTGATTCGATTTTTATATTAATTGGAATCTTATATATGGCAGGGACAAGATAAGTGAATGTCCGTTAGGTATGTTTTTAGGTTTTCACGGCCAAAAAGTATTTTTGTTATTGGGGTGTATGCCGTGTTTCGCTACCTCCTTCTTTAGCCAACGTTTCGGACAGCGTTACAGTGTCCATCATCAGGACAGATGAGTAAATGATATTGGTGAGAGTGTTTACTTATGTGTGTCGAGGCGATACCGTGCTGCCAGCTCCATTTCTCTACGAGCTGGTGTTAGAAAAAATTCAGCATGGTTTTTTTTTTGCGTTTAGCTTTGGTGTAGCCGTCAATTACTGGATACTAAGAACTATTGAGCTTAGCTCCGTCGTCTCTGTTAATATTGATGGGGTTTTTATGGATTTCAATTGCCTCCGTAATTAGGCGTGCTCTGTAAGTTTTGGGTCTTCCCAGGACTTCAGGAACAAATCCAAAGTAATGGCCGGTTTCGATTAGGTGCTCGGCGATTGCCGATTTGTCAGGGTGGCCAAGTTTACAAGCACGAAAGTGTTCCGAAATCCTTTTGGAGATCGTCCGCTCTGTCTGGCCTACATAGACCTTGTCACATCCGGAACAGCTGAGTTTATATACTCCATCTGCTTCCAGAGGAAACTTAGTCTTTGCCGACCTCATTAGGTCTTGGATTTTTGTCGTGGTTCCGAAGACACACATAAGTAAACACTCTCACCAATATCATTTACTCATCTGCTCTGATGATGGACACTGTAACGCTGTCCAAAACGTTGGCTAAAGAAGGAGGTAGCGAAACACGGCATAACACCCCAAAAACAATAACAAAAATGAATGTCCGTTGCCCGTATTTATTTATAATTTTTGGAATGGACATACCCTCAAAGTAGAAGATACTATCAGTATCGCCCTGGTGTTAAGACCACCATTCAGAATTGAAAACGTTGCTTGAAATGGCTTTAGCCTTGTTTAGTGACCAGATCTGAATAGCCAGGTACTTCCCCACCTTCCTCTTCCCTATCTCCTTCCCCTCCCCACTACCTTCAGCCTCACAACATACCCCAATTGGGGATGCCATAGTCTCACTGGCTCCAGACGGGAGCAGTTGGGACTCTTGTGCGGTATTTCATATAAAAAAATTAATCATTTTTAATAAATCTAGAGCCATATGCATATTTACTTTTTCTTTGTATATTGAATCCGACAATAGGTTTTGGCATTATAATCTTAAAGCATAATATCCATCGAACAGGTAATATATTAACTGACTCGTATAATAATTTTATATCTCTTTTCTATATTTTATTTTCATCTAACATTATTTGGTAGCGTTTTGAGTCAATTAACTCATTTCACTTCTATTTCCAATGTTACTCAATCGTGTTATTGGATACAAAATAACGCAATCAATACATTTAGTCTCTCCTTACAGGGGCCATTGCGCGACCAGTCGCAGTAAGGAAGCACCAAATAGCGTCCCGGGGCGCTCGTAAAACAGACCGCATCCTGCCATTCTGCAGGGCCATAGGGCTTAGTAAGGGGGAAAGCGTCGTTTCGTATTCATTGGATGATTATTCCGTATTTCCGTGTCTTTTCCGTGCCTTTTCCATGTCACCAATCAGAGGCAGACTGACGAAATTTAAACCTAAAATCTGCGTTTCCAATAGGTCAATCTTTTAATACCCCCAAAACTGAATCAACCCTGATCAACAGTATTTGAAAGAATACTCATTTTGCGGGGTGGGGATGGGCACGCCGCCCAAATGTTTATTGGATTTATTGGATAACCAACACCTCTGCTGCAAGTCATCCCCAGTGGTTCGCTACGTTTGGTGACTTATCAGAGGTGTATTAGAGTAATTAAAAATAATATATAGTATATTTGCGGCACGTTTCGTAATGCAATTCACTTTTAGTATCGCCCTGGTGTAAGACCACCATTCAGAATTGAAACGTTGCTTGAAATGGCTTTAGCCGTGTTTGGTGACCATATCTGAATAGCCAAGTACTTCCCCTCCTTTCTTCTTCCCCGTCTGCTTCCCCTCCCCACTACCTTCAACCTCACAACATACCCCAATTGGGGATGCCATAATCTCACTGGCTCTAGAGGGGAACAGTTGGGACTCTTGTGCGGTATTCAAATTTAAAAAAGGCGCCAGGTTCATGGGATGAGGTTTGTCAAAGTCTTGGCGGCCGATGTGTACGCCCACCTGCACGTTGAGTGCAGAGACTGGTTGAGGAGGTATTTTTACCTCTCCAGCCAAAATCCCTCGACCCATCGCCTTGCACCGCAGTTGAAGGGATGGGTTCATCCGTCCGTCACTCTTGAACACAATGACCCCCAAAATCCTACCCACCCCTCAATCCTATTACATTCCCAGAACTTCCTTACAACATCCCCTAAGATCACAGGTCCTGAGGGAAATTATTTTCCTCAGAGCCTCCAACATTGTCGGGTTATTCGTAGCCCGGGAATGTTTATCTTTCTTTTTTTAATATTTTTTAACCTACCCATGCTCTCACGATGCCATCTCAACGCCCTCTAGTTTTCCTCAACGCCCCCTAGTTTTCTCTGGGTCTTCTACCGCCCCTGAATCAAACTAAATCCCCTAAATCCCTCGTCTCAAACGCTCACAAGGGGGCGTTATCGCCCATGTTGAGAACCTATGGTCTAGATCGATGTGTTTAATTGTACCTATCTATATAATGAGGGAAAAGAGGAAGTTCTAGGAAGTAAGAAGGTAGAGGTGGGTAGGAATCTGGGAGTCAGTATCATAATACGGGCATGTGCCTAGTGTGTTAGGTTGTCGAAAAACCTGTAAAAACTAAATAAAAAGTTATATCATCAAGAAAGAAAAAAAAGGATGTTCAGGAGTGACGTAAGAATCCATTCCTTCCACTGCAGTACAAGGCGTTGGGTAGAGAGAGTCCGGTTTGAGAGGTCAAAGGGTCTCCCTCAGCCGGTCACTTCCGATCCGGCCCGCTGCGCAGCTCGTGGGCAAACTCGATAAAAAATAATACTGCTGAAAAAATGTGAATTTTCTGTAATTATAACCCGCAAAGTTGTAATATCATGCACATGAATAAAATGGTTCCATGCCAACTCAGAATCAAGGTCAACTCAACACCTCTTTGAAAAGTCATTAAAAGATACGAAAAATAGAATTGAAAAATAGCCCATAACCTACAGCCCATAAACGGGTGACCGGACAACTCGGAATAAAACCAACTCAGAACCATCTCAGAAAAGTCATTTAGAGTGATAAAAAAATATATTTAAAAAAAAAAAATTAGGTTAGGTTAGGTTAGCCGATAACCCTAATCGGCTAATTTAAAATTATTTTTTTTATAGATTTTAATGACTTTTCAAGGAGGTGTTGAGTTGACTTTATTCTCAGTTGGCATGGAACCGATTACTCATGCTGCGAACATTTCCAATTGGAGTGTTAATATCTATGTACATCCCTACGGCAATTCTATTATTGTAATAATTGTTAACACTCTGTAAATGTTTCAAACAATAAATAAATAAATCACTTTTAATGACTTTAAAAAACAGGCGTTGAGTTGATTTCATTCGGACAAATTCGGGTAGTGTTTACTATAAAATTAGCAAGTACCTAAATAAATTTATTTAGTTAAATGTCTACTCCTAAGAATTTTCCGGGCCGATCCACTTCTGTATTCGGTCAGACTTTTTGTCGAACCCCCAGGAGCAAGGGGTCAAAGACATTCTCCACAAGACTGAATAATTAATTGGACTTGAGGTCCTGCTGGCATTGCATGTAACGCGGTCATAAGATGAACGTAAAGTTATTCCGGGTTCAGAAATGCTACTTGTAGGCTTATTCGTTTCAATGTGACGATTTTATGTTCTTGTTTTAGTACTGGCCCTGAACCTAGCCTGGAGTAAATTGCGCCTTGAATTTTTGCGACTTAAGAAATAAAGTTAAAATAAATCTTTTTCAGAAGAGTCAACTATTCGGGGCCAGTAAGTCGGATAATTGAATCGACAATAATTGGAATACCTATGTTAAGACTCGGCATTGTGAATTTCTTCCGATTTATAACATATTTTCCAAACACTTCATGTTTTTTGGTTTTTAAAAATTTATTTTCGAAGATCTTACATTTGCTGGGCCCAAACGGTAATTATATGATACCAACAGTTAAATCTGTTCCGCAGGTTTTTGCTGCTAGACCATTTTATAAATCCAATAGGAACTGGTTACAAAAATAGCCCATTCCTCGGATGCACTGAGTGTAGCTAGTCACCGGGACAAAGTAACCGAGACAGGCAATGACATCATATGTAATATATAGCACTTGGTACAGCTATGTATTACCGTCAATCTTTCCATATCCGGAGAGATACTACATATTCACAAATTCGTAGTAGTTATACCGTTATACCTAGGCGGGACTTGTTCCCATCCGACCTGCTGACGAAAGTGGCGATATCTTGTGACGAATTCTTGAATTAGAAACCGAATTACAACGGTAGCTTTGTTTGAAATTCCACTTACACAGATGTTATTTGTGGCGCGGCGCGATGGCGTGGCGTCAGACATGACGAAGAAGCCAGATTCTGAAATTCAACCACGCAGACGGTAACCTATTAATACTGTTCGATTCCCTCCAAAGAAAAAAACGTGTGTGCAGTAGAAAACTGAACCTCGAGAGAATGAGACGAATGCAGAGTATCGTTACTAATACTGTTACCAATAGTATTGTTACCAAGTTTAAAAATTATTTTACGAAGCACCGCTCAAAGAAAAGGCCGATAGGTTACGAAGCACCGCACAAAAAGGACACCGATTAGTCCATCTCATTCTCTCTCAGGCTAAATCCTATATAAAAGTATGTGTTTGTCTCTTTTTAGTGTCGCCCTTTCCTTTCATCGAATTTCAAATCACAACGGTTTTCAAAAGAAGTTTTCACTTCAAAAATCGCAAAGTATGTTCCGAAAAATATTAAAAGCACATGTGTTACGTTATTTAACGTGTTATGGGTACGAAAAAGTTCACATTGTATCTTAAATGCTACTTTAGACTTTTGCCGAGAGACTTAGGTATGTTTTATTTTAAAAGAGTCCTGTTTTATAAAATATTTTCACAATTTTCGCTTAATTAAATCTTTTTTATTATTATTATCGCGCTCTCTCTAACATCCTTATTTACTTATCTCTCTCTCAAACTATCTTCTTCGGTTTTTTGAAGACTTACTATGGACCCTTACGTACCTACCTGGCTATTCAGATATGGTCACCAAACACATTTTTACGCCTCATAAGAGCGTCCCTGCCTGTACGGTATAAAGACATGGTAACAGGGTTGGGTAACGCCGTAAGGCGGGTAGAGATAGGAGCTGTATGGAGAGATTTGTTTGCGGGCTTTGAAGAGGCCCAAATTATACAGGGTGTTAAGGGACGTACTTGACTTACCTTAACCAGTGATTCCTGACATTATTTTGAGTAAAAAATTTAAATGAAATTTCTACAAAACATAAAAAAATGGTAGGTGTTGAACAGTTGGAGGCAGGGTTATTGGTTGGTCGTTTACTTGGCTGACTAACCAGTGACGACAGGCGGAAGAAAAAAAAAATTGATTTTGAAAAAAAAAAGTCATTGGAGACCATAATTCCATTTACATTTCTTAATCCGAATAATTTCAGGAATCACTGGTGCGTTAAGTACGTTCCTTAACACCCTATGTAAAGGGCGAAAACAGATGCCTTTAAAGCCAAAATCGGAAAATTACCCACTTTTACTTTCTGCCTTTCTTCTTTTTACGTTAATATTTACACTTTTATTCTCTTTATTACACCATTTCCACATCACATTATTCTAACCATTTTGTTTCAATTCTACATTTCTCTCTTTCTATATTTTCCCCACAACAAATCAACTGTCATTTCTAACAGATGAGAAAACAGTTTTTTTAGCGTACGTACGCTTTAAAAAGTAACATTTTTTAAATATGAAAGAGCATTATATAGTACATCCAAAGCCAAATAAATGGTTCGCAATATTTTTATTTAAAGAAAAATTTTAGGTTTTTTTTTTTCAAATATTTCTTTACTTTCATCTTTCAAGGGTTGCTATCTTTTGAAATTATGGAGAGAGGAAAGATAAATTTATATATTCATTTTATTTAAATGGGCAAATTTCAAAATCATATAGAAGATTGGAGTCGAGTTTAGACTTAGGAGAGATGAGATGTTGAGGCAATTTTAGGTAAGGCTTGATAGAAGGGAGGATGTTTGTTTAGAGAGGGACAACCAAAAAATATGTGATCGAAAGTTCCTACTTCTTGATCACATAATGTACAATCTGGGGAGTCAGGAATGTGAATTTAAAAAAATCAGACTGTGCAATTCACACGCGGTAGAAGTGAAACCTTCAGAAAAATAAAATAGACAAGAGTGGGGACGCTACGAAGCACTTTTTTTTTATCAATGCGAAGGAATATTTTATTGCTATCTCATTCTTTCGCAGCCAAATCCTATCCTGTACATGTCTCTTTTTAGTGTCGCTCTTTTCCGCTACATCGAGTTTCAAATAATGCACAATGGTGCCTAAAGAATTTCAAAAGGTGTGAAGGAACGGAACAATTCACATGTGACAAAGTCATCGAATTCAGCGCCATTTTGTTCTTTTGACAGTTGAAAGTGTGGTTAGTTGCATACATGTACATTAAGTCTAATAAATATGCCGTTTCTAAGACCGACCGTGTCAGCTTTTGAACAAATTGTGGTCAGCAGCAGAAAATAATAGGCTTCACGTCATGTTTTTAGGCTCGTCAGATTATTACAATTCGGAAGAAAACTGAAACGCACTTAGAATCGGTTTAAGGAGGACCTTTCTAGTGTAAAAAACAAAATGGCGCTGAATGCCAATTTGATGACAATGTTACCCATATGAATTTCTTCGAAACAAATTGGAGTTAATGTCAATATCACATACTGTAATCTTTATCATAATACATTTAACATGATGCAGAAATACATAATTCTACGTGATTCAAAATTAGTCCAATATTTTAAATTTATCCACATTCTGCGATTTCTGAATTTCGAATTGCAAATTAATATTAATGACACTCTCTCAATCTGTCAGATGTTTTGTTGGAAAAGCTTGCGAAAAGGTACACAAGTACTTTTGCTGACAATACTTGATGTATTAAAAGGTAAAATTGATTTTTTGCCTCAATATTTTACTGAATATTCAAACATTTCTCCTTGTTTTACGCCCAATAAAAATCCTAACTGATAGACTTTACTGCGCCAATAATAAATAACTAAGGGTATTGAAAATAGGCCCATAAAATGTTATTTAGATTTTTTAAATATAACACTGTTATATATGTCATCTGTCATTCATTTGAAAACACTCAGATTAAGGTCACTTATGTCCTAGATGATTGCATGTGTTTCTTTTTTTTACATTAGTTCCACACAGGGAGCCCGGAAAATAATTTCCCTCAGGGCCTGTCATTTGAAATTCTGTGTGGAGGGTTTTTTATAGGAGAGGAAGGAATGAACGTCGGTCTAGAAGAGACCCATGTTGCAAGAAGGAGGAAACACAGAGGCCGGCAAATCGTTCCACAGCCGAGCTGTTGAACACAAAAACGAGTCGAAGAAGCGACCCGTTTTCACGCGACAAATGTCACAATATTTAAAAAATATATATAGGTACCCACTGATTTCAAAATTAGAATTGCATAAAAGTTTATTATATCTTTGCAATTTTGTGTTAACATAAAAAAGAATAACGATATTGTAATAAAATATAAAAACACAATTTAAAAATTGTTCACAATTATTTAATACTAGATTAAGTACCTAGAGTTGCCCGGGCAGATCATGTCTCTAATTTTAGATCTGAATATATTCAACTCATTCTGATCTAAAAATTGTGAAACTAAACTCACCATCAGTGATTCTTCGTTTCTACCTTAATATTCAAATTTACGTTACATTAAATGAAAGCAAATCACTTTGTAAAACATCATTAAGTAGGTACCTTAATAACAGTGCTTCTTCGATTTTAATTTTTTTCTTTAGGCACAAAAATGTTTTTTAAAATGTGATTTACAGTGTTCTATATTTTCATTTTACATGACATTGCGCTTTAGAAGAATATTTGACAATTAAATTGGTGTTGCCAGCCTACAAATTTAGTAGTTCCATTTTTAATATTGTCTACTCTTAATTGACAGACAGACATACATTTGTGATAAAGAATGTACGTTTATTGCCTACTTGTGCCGCCGCCGTGCCGCAAACGTGGAAATTATAAAAGCAGTTAATAGTAGGTGATATAAAGCACACTAAGAATACGCATATTTTTGGCTTGTGGGTTCCTCTTAAAGGTCGAAACAGTTTCTAGACTGAGAAGAAAGTTAATTTCAACTTAATGTCTACTTCTCTCCTTCAAAATGTTGTTTTCACTCGAATTTTAGCTGGCAACTCGTCAGAAGAACTTCTCGCCAGACTTGAAACTTCAAATTATTTGCTAAGTCAGTCAGGTGATTACTGCTTATCTTGTCAAACAAAAATAACATTACCTGAGCTCCGTACGTTCCTCCTTAATATAATATGTACAAAGTTCTACAGGGCCGGACTTAAATGTACCTATAACTTATTCTATCGGCCCTCCCTCTCATATGGAATACGTTTTACGCATTCAAATTTTAAACTAATACCTACGATGAAATGTTGAAACACTTCAATCTTAGGTGTGTAGCTAACAGGCCTAAAATAGCCGATTTTTCTTGCTCATGCAAAGTATTGAACAATATAATTTATTGAATCTGAACTGATTTCTAAAAGAAAGAAGAAGACTGAAAAGAAAACATGAAATTTCAAGTTTATTGTAGAATCCCGCCCATCAATGTATAGACGCACAGAAAAAGACCATGATACTAATAAAACTAAACATAGAAACAGAACAAGACACGAAAAAAATAATAATGTAAAGTTCGCAACTGCGAATCGAACCCCGGATTTCTTGTCTTACCGGGACAGCGTACTTACCAATTTAGCCATTGGGACCTATTTATTTTACGTCATTTTGTCGATCTTATTATTATTATCTTATTATTGTCTTTTTGTCGATCTAATCATCATTTTAAATATTCATGAGCAACTTACATGAACATTTTGAGAATAACTATTATGAGAAATATTCCACGCTAAAGATTTTCGTTATTATAACATAAACAATTTACTGTTTACCATGTAAAGTAGGTACAAAAAATAAAAGAACAAAAAAGGGCAAAAAATAAAAGAAAACATATAAAAATAAAAGAGCATATTTGACAGCATAGGTACCATTTGATTAAAAATGTCTCTCGCATGATACTTTCTCAGTTAGAGAGATTTCTAAGCCACGTTATTTTTCAAACTTATATTTATTTTATTTATTTATTTATTTTATTGAAGATTTTACTCCAGCAGGGCTGGAAGGGGTGTGCAATCCCAGTCTGCCATATTTCATTAATAACTATAAAACATATAATAATATAATAGAGTAGGTGCATTAAAAGATCTAAAAGAAGAAAAAATAAATAAAATATTAGGTATCTACCTAATTAAAACATAAAATGAAGATTTCATCACATAAATAACAAAACAAAAAATTAAAATAAATTAAAGCAATTAAAACTAAGCATAAAATTTAAATTAAATTAAACAGAATAAAAAATAAAAATAAATAAATTTTAAAAATAGTTTGGGATTGTCCATCAGGGAGGTCGCCTCATCGTCTGCATCCATCGCTCATTTAGGGGGGAACTAAGCCACTCGGATGCAGCCACGACAATGATGTTGTTTGAATTCTGTGTCCTGCTCCAGAAGCTGGCTAGTCGGTGGCGGAGTAGGGCTGGGAATGAATGCACCCTCCCCTCGGTGAACATCGTGGAAGCACTGCAGAACCTCGGTAGTTGCATAAGTTGCCTGTACGCGTTCTTGTAGCTATTTTCAATCGCTGATTATTAAATTATATTCCTCGGGGCCTCCTAATAACTCAACATGGGCTAGCAAAAATTGTCAACTGCCGTCAAATGCCCATCATAAAAACGCGATAATTTTTGTTATATATTATTATGAATCTTCACTATTTTTTTTTCCTTCCATTTTCCTTCAGATTCGCATCATTCCCCAACGTTTGGGCAATAAAACAAAAGATTTTGTGGAAAAATGTGGTTTTCCTATCGCCTACCACAATTTGTCGCCCTGGTTACATATTTTATCTGCACCTGCCCTAGATCCCACCCTGCTTATATATTGTACAGAGTCGCTGTATATAGCAGCTTTTAAATTAACAAAAGTAATAGCGCCGTAATGACTTAATAGAGTCTCCGCCAGGGGGCGATAAATCATGTAAGGCATTATGTTTCCCATTTCAAGTAATAATTTTAATATTTTAGCGTCGTTAAGCCATGATCTCGCCTTCGCCTTCGCCAGTTCGTGAAGCCTGTCTTAATGGCTATCGTTAAGCTCTCTCCCCCAACTATGAAATAATATATATATATGTATAAATGCAACTCACTGGAAACGTATTCGTAAAATACCGTAAAAGCGACAGTAGGTACTTTGCCCCTAATGGGTTAACATTTCCCTTTTAAAAAAAAATTAAGATACTGTTAGCAGCGTATTTAAATATTGCACCCTCACACGTTTTGTTCACTCATCCGCCGCCAGAGGTGTTGCTTGCACTTCTGGAGGCCAACAGGGAAACTGCTCCAGTTACTGCGGTCGGTAAAGAAGGGATTGACTGAAACTACTGACACCGGCAGGTTGGCAAGGCTACAACCTACTAAATACCAAGAGCCAAAGGTTGGGAATTTGAATGGCGCGACGTAATCTTGTCCGGTATTAAATGTTATTATTGTCATTTACTGTGAAGGCAATATATTTCATTATATGCATTTACTTACTGCTGCTGATGATGCAGTGCTGATTTCTAACACTCTGGAAGATCTACAGTCAGTGTCTAGGATGAACGAAGTATGTATGAAGAATGAGTTAATGATGAATATAAGTAAGTCGAAATTCATGGTGTTTAAAAGAGAAAGTACGAAAACAGTGTGTGATATAGTTGTGATTGATGAATACTTGGAGCAGGTGGATGAGTTTTTATGTCTGGGTGGTATGTTTACGAGAGATGGGAAGGCTGATAGAGATATTGAAAGAAGGGTTAAAGCCGGTAACTCCATTAATGGAGAACTGAATCCCTTTGACGCTAATGAAAAACTAACAAAAGAAGCGAAGCTAGCAGTCCACAAGTGGAGTCTGGTACCTACCTTGATGTATGGCAGTGAGGCATAGAACTGGCAGAGGAAGGATGAAAGTAAATTGAATGCTGTTGAAATGAGATCCCAGAGGCGTTTGTGTGATAAAACCATGTATGATCGTGCGAGAAATGTGGAGATCCGCAAAGAATGTAAGGCCGATGTAAGCATAATGAGTAAGATTAAGAAAGGGACCCTCAGATGGTTTGGGCATGTAGAACGAATCAACAAAGAAAGTAGGGTAAGAAGAATATATGACGCAAATGTGAATGGTAGAAGAAGTCGGGGACGCCCGAGGAAGACATGGCACGATCAAATGAATCAGATACTTGAGTCGGGCCATGTCAAAAGTCAGAATAATAGAAGAGTATGTGTGAGACGATGTGAGTGAAGCACACACTGAGTGAGTGATTCTCGACCTGTCGAATCTAGATTAAAATACGACAATGTCTTTATGAAACTGCACTAACCTCCCCACATACCGGAATAAACTTATTATTATTATTTAAAAATACCCTCCACCTAGCATCCCCAAAGATTAGATAAGCCCTGAGGAAATTTTTTTTCCTCGGGTGTTATGTAAAAAAACTGTGTGAAGGGGGTAATGTAAAAAAAAAAGAAAAAGTCAAAGATAATCTTGGCCATAACACTGTATTTTTTTAAGTTGTTTCTTATCTGTATTCATAAATTTCTAATCAAAAAATACATTTTTTAGTAGTTTACGCTTATATTTTTTTTTATAAAGTAATCAACAATGTTACCCCGTCAGGCAAAAGTAACGCACTCTTACGCAATTTTTTATTTATTTTCTCTTGCTGGCTGTCAGATTGGGCTTTCGCGCGCTAATCGAAATTTAATGCGGGCAACGAAAAAGTATCGGATAAAATAAAAATGTTTGTGCGTTGAAAGTCGAAATACTCGCTGTATTATGCAAATGGCTTAGAAAAGAAACCTCTGGTTGATTTTGCAACGAGATTGGCGACATTAATGTCTGGAGTTTCAAAATATACATAGTTTGAGGCGTCTCAGAATGCCTCTTTGCGTCAGACATCAGGCACCCTAGCACGGTGGATCGATAAGGTTTAAATCGATAATTTTCGGTGACTTCTCATCTCGACATCTAACATCGACATTTTCTTCGATTCACTGCGCATATTTCAAAAGAGCATCATGACATACATACATACTCACACATACATACATACTCACACATACATACATACTCTCACACACACACACACACACACACACACACACACACACACACACACACACACACACACACACACACACACACACACACACACACACACACACACACACACACACACACACACACACACACACACACACACACACACACACACACACACACACACACACACACACACACACACACACACACACACACACACACACCTACCCACTACGCACATCACCCGGTAATTACTTAATATACATAGACACTACAAAGAAACATGTCATAGGTACCCATCATGAAATGTACTTAATAATTGTAAATTGTTTTCACCATTGTAACTAATGTACTGTTTGTTTCTGTTTATAAATAAAAAAAATAAAAAAATATTATATAATTATTATACATATTCTGACAATAACTGTTTAATCGAACTCATTTGTACAACTTACTTATTGAATAGTGCTCAGTTTATTATTTATGTACAATTTGGGAGGCGGGAATGGGTACCGCCGCCCCGGGAACCTTTATTGGATAACCAACACCTCTGCCATAGGTCACCCCAAGTGGTTCGCTACGTTTGCTGATTTAGCAGGGGTGCCCGGGTTCATGGGGTGAGGTTTGTCTAGGTCTTGGAGGCGGATGACCAGGACTCACTGAACCCCAGATTCCTACCCACCCCTTAAACCCTTTTCCTTCCCAGAACTCTCCTTTCCCCCTTTTCCTTAAAAAAACTCCACACAGCATCCCCAAGGATGACATAGGCCCTGAGGGAAATTATTTTCCTCGGGGCCTCCTGTGTGGAGCTCATATAAAAAAATAAAAAAAATACCTGTTATGATGCTCCTGTACAACTTACCAATGTCACATGTAAAACCCTTCAAGGCGTAAATAAATAAAAAAATAAAATATGCCCAAGGCCTGGGGGGTTAACTTTCACTACATGACGGCTTTGATAGCCCATTTGAATTTGACGAAGCTTGGCGACAGTCAGCATGCTTTCATTCCATATTTAATATCTATGGAAATAAAAGAACTTAAGGGGGTATTCTAGTCTAGAAGCATGAATAGTAGGTATTTTTTCAGGTGCAATAAAAAAATAAAAATATCTTTGGAGCCATTATTTTACCAAATATTGACTTAACATTAAAGAATACCCGAAAAAAAAACGATAAATTTTAAAATTCATAAAGTTGCAGGGTGTTGAAGTGGGGGGTCTCAAAAAAGTGGCGCGCCCTGGTTAACACGATTGCAACCCTACTAGTAATCTAAAAAAATAACAGATTTATTCTTAATCCAAACAAAAGTTCATAAAATGGCGACTGTCTGAAATAATAATGACATTTTTTTACTCGCTTTTTGACTTTCCAAATTTTTTTTAAATAGTTAAAGTTGAAATTTTGTTAAAATTTTGATTAACGCGATACATTAATGTATGGAGAATGCTCACATCGAATTTTAATTAAATTGGTCCAGTAGAACTTGAGATATCGTGTCAAACGTCTCGAAAAACGTAGATTTGAGAAACACGAGTTTAATGTGTTGCTCTTTTTAGATTTTAGTTAGATTCCGTCTAAACCGGTCGAACTAATATGACTCTAACTTCTAAAATAATTCGAATTTGAAAAATCCTTTTAAGGAGATATTCTTGAATATTTAAAAATCTAAATAAGAAAGAAAAAAAATTCTATACTAGAATACCCCATTAAAAGAAAAAGAATTGTTTTCAATTGATTTGTCAACCGTCATGCCAATAAAGATGTTTGACGTTTTCCCGTATCAGCGTGAGTTACTACCCCGACTTTGTAACATATATCTCCATCGCAGCTCAAGTTTAAAATGATAATAGGGGCGGACATGGATAGAGACGGGAGCAGTGGCGTGACAGAAGTCAGGTAGAGGGGTTGGAATACTTTTAAGGGCGAACGTTACGGAAAATTCCTGCACGCGAGCCTTAAGGGGTCGGGAAACTACGGTGTTTTTTATTTTTATTTTGTACTAGCTTTTCACCGCGGCTTCGCTCGCATGGTATTACGGGAAATTACTGTAGCGGTTGAACTCATCAATTATACCCCCTCCTCCCCACCCCCACCCCCTCCCGAATTCCATGCATTCATTCCCTTACATTCAGTTTTCAAACATCTCGCCTGCCATCTAAATTTCATAATGCTATAGCTCGAGAAGAAAAAAAGAATTATCCAATTTTGTTCATTCGTTCGGAATTTATGCGCTTACAAACATTTCGGATGTTTATTTTTAATTAAATATTTGAAAGTTTGTGAATATAATAAAAAATTACAGTATTTATTCAGTTCATTTATTCAGTCTTTATAAACGTTACGAATTATATTTTTAATGTAGGAACTGACATTTATTCCGAAACAGAAGCTTGTCTAAAAAAATAAAACATATTCTAATATTTGAATTTTCTGAAGCAGTAGCAATCGTTTCCATGGAAACGAATTTTTTCTGACGTTAGCAAAAATTTGCTTTAGTTAGCGACAGAAAACGTATAACAAATATAATATATTAATATTTATAGTTTCATTACGCCAGACCTTACCATCATATACAAAATATAGTCTGCGCATATAATTTAGCTTTCTATTGGTGAATGAATTTTTAAAGTCTTTATATTGTGTTATGCGTGAAAAGGTCATAAACAAACTCGAGCAGTTTCGAATTTATAATATTAGTTTGGATGTTAAAGCTCACAAGAACACCCCTATTTGCTCAAAGTAAATACATGGGTATCATATTACTTTGGGCAGCGTTGTGAGGCGGTTTAAGGAAGGGTATTTTTTTACATTGACTCCACATAGGGGGACCTTTGAAAAAAAATTCCCCTCAGGGCCTATGTTATCTTTGGGGATTTTTTTTGGGGATAACGTTTTTGTCTGCAGACTAAGGAAACTTTGATTTGATGTGTAAGATATTGAACTATATCACCCGATAAACGCTGTTTTTTAAAATCAAATTTGAATGCAAACAACGATCGAATTGTACTATACATGCATGAAATTAACAACTTCTAAATAAGAGGAACGTATGCGCGGTCCATTTCGGCCAGTTTCATACAAATCTTAAATTTGGATTTGAGATCAAAATACCCAACCAAACTGAAAAATTATTTTTTTAATCAAAAGGTTGATCAAATATCTATTACGGATGTGAGCTACTTTATTCATTTTTTCTTTAAATTATAAGACATAGGCCATTAAAAATTTTAGTGTTTCATGATTTTAGATGAACTTGGGCAATTATTTGTGCAATTTCGCCATGTTTATTTTACAAATACAATGAAAAATAAAATATAATTAAAAATGCATTTTTTGGGAAGTAATTTTAATATATAAACGATTTTGAACAATTTTTGTTCCGCCATAAAAAGGTAATATGTATTTTAAATTTACACCTATCATATTTTTTATTTTATATTTCATTTTATTTCTATGATAAATATATTAAAAAAAATTTTTACTGTTTTACTTTTTCTCACAAATAATTTCCCAAGTTGGTTCTAAAATCGTGAATAACTAAAATCTTTAATGGACTATATCTTATAATTTAAAGCAAAAATAAATAAAGTAGCTCACATTTGTACTAGATATTTGATATACCTTTTGATTACAAAATATTTTCAATTCAGTTTTTTGTGTATTTTGATCTCGAATCTAAATTTAAGATTTGTATGAAACGTGGGCCGCGCGTACGTTCCTCTTATTTAGAAGTTGTTAATTTCATAAATGTATAGTACAACGTAATCGTTGTTTGCATTCAAATTTGTTTTAAAAAAACGACAATTTCTCACTCATCAAATCAAAGCATCCTTAGTCTGCAGACAAAAAATGTTTAAAAAAGTATTTTTAAAAAAATGTTGACGACTTATGTTTGCCATGAAAAATGGATAACGTTACATAAAAGTTATTTAATTCGTGTAAAGCATTCAATCACCTTGGGCTCTACGTCAGCGCCTGGAGGTCTCGTGCCGCCTGTACTCCTCCACTACCAGGCTGCCATGTCATTATATCACAGCCCCACGTCTCGTGTCAACCAAGCTGGGATTATAATGGACATTGACACCTACAGCCTACTTACCTTCATTCGGGTTGCCTACAAAAATATTTATATAAAGATCTTCTTTGGTCAATTCCCCGTTGCTAAGAATGGTAGACAAGACTTTCCAGTGCCCAGCACGGACGATCGATAAAACTCTATAACTCCATATCATTACGATATTGACTAAATCCGTCATTTATGGGTCAGTTATCAATATTTGCAAGCACGGTCAACAATTATGAATATTCCGACCGACCATTGACAAATTTTAGCGCGGCTTCCGTATTAGTGTCAAATAAGCTGTCAATTTAATAATCATTTTTAATTATGTCATTCGTTATGCAAAATAACTGGCTTATTAAAGAATGGACGTGAACTTCTAAGATTTGAAAGAAATCGTATACACGATCCATTGACTTAAATAATTTATCAATTTATTCCGTTAGATCTCGTAGGGACGAAAATGGTTGAAATATGACTAAAGACCTCATCAAGTAATTAATTCCCGTTTAGTGTCAAAAGTACGTGCGAAGTGCCAATGTATACTGAAGTTGGTATTTTTTATCGAAATTATTAAGATACTTGTATTTTTAATTTTTACGTATCCGTTTGACATTTCGGAAAATGAATCTATAGAAAGATCCGCCATTTTTGCCATAATAATAATAATAATTGGATAATTTGTAGAGCGCCGTTTTAGGGAAAAATCACCCCAATGGCGCTATAATCATCATATAATATATCTATTTCTTATTTTTTATTCTTGCTAATATCGATATGGCTATCGATATTGCGACCATGCTCGGGAAATCGGTAAAAAACATCGTTAGTTACGCCTGTCAATCTGATATTGTAAAATTTTGATTTCGACACTAACATTTAGGGCCGCTAGTGCTACTTGGTTACTGCAGCGCATTGATGGCCTTCCTCTGTTTTTCATGCCAAACCCTATTTCAGTGACTATGAGTTTCTCTAGGTTGCAATCCTCAGTTTGACGAGTAACGTGTGCAATTTTTTTTAAATTACGTTGTAGGCAGATGGTTGAAAGCCTGCAGTGAATGCCTAGTTCTTCCAGAATGGATACATTTGTGCGTCAAGCTATTCATGGAATCCTGAGCTTATTATAGGGATATGTAATTGACAATGAATTCTTGCAGTCACATTGAAAACAATAAAAAAGGTAAACTTGCGCGGTTTATGGTACCTACCGATTGTTTAAAACAAGGTAATTGATTAGCTTAAATTTTCACCCCATTCCTTTCTCCATGACATTGGCCAAACCAAGAATCATCGTTCATCGTTTCCGCACCGCTATGAACATTGCGTGTGAATATTGCATTTTGCATTTAGTTGTGATACTTGGAATACGCGCAAATGAGTTCAATTTGTGAATCATTAATTATGTCCGTCGCGGCTCCAGATTATAGCTGTGTTTTGTGTTGATATTATATTGTGTTGATCTTTTTTTTTTTTTTTTTGTTATTGTTTTTGGGGTGTTATGCCGTGTTTCACTACCTCCTTCTTTAGCCAACGTTTCGGACAGCGTTACAGTGTCCATCATCAGGGCAGATGAGTGACCACTCATCTGCCCTGATGATGGAAGAATCATCGTTCATCGTTTCCGCACCGCTATGAACATTGCGTGTGAATATTGCATTTTGCATTTAGTTGTGATACTTGGAATACGCGCAAATGAGTTCAATTTGTGAATCATTAATTATGTCCGTCGCGGCTCCAGATTATAGCTGTGTTTTGTGTTGATATTATATTGTGTTGATCTTTTTTTTTTTTTTTTTTGTTATTGTTTTTGGGGTGTTATGCCGTGTTTCGCTACCTCCTTCTTTAGCCAACGTTTCGGACAGCGTTACAGTGTCCATCATCAGGGCAGATGAGTGACCACTCATCTGCCCTGATGATGGACACTGTACCTCCTTCTTTAGCCAACGTTTCGGACAGCGTTACAGTGTCCATCATCGTTGGCTAAAGAAGGAGGTAGCGAAACACGGCATAACACCCCAAAAACAATAACAAAAATACTTTTTGGCCGTGAAAACCTAAAAACATACCTTGTGTTGATCTGTTTTACGATTATGAGAGATAATCATATTAATAAATGTCCAAATGTACATTGGCGAAGGAAGAGACCAGGTGAGTCTAAGACCTTCCTTCACAAGCGCAAATTAGATAATTCAATGTATATAATTAGTTTTATTGTACGTAATCCGCAGCGAACAACAGTGTTTTAAATAAATCGCGCAATCAAGGTACCTATCTACTCATTTGATATAAATTATAAATGAAATAATATTATGTAAACGTAGCCGAGTACACCTTTGATATTTCCAGATTTATCGATTAAATATAAAATTTCGTTCAACTTTTATAAGAATTTTTTTCCTAGTGCCTCCACAACTCCGTAATTTTCCCACTAGACGCCCGAGTTATAACACAATTTTTTAAATAATTTTATATGTACATATTTTTTTTTTTAAATCAATGTTGATTTTTTTGCGAGAAATTGGCGAGTTTGGTACATAATTTGTTTGAGTGGTGACTTTACAGGTCCGTATGCCTAGTGACTCGAGTAGGTACTCGTAAATTGAATACACTCAAGAGTCCGCAACGGTCGAGCTCCGAATTTGCAATTTTGAAAAAGAAACAGCTCGCTTATCCTTCGCAGATCATCGAGTGTATGTTTTTTAAGGTATTTAATAAAAAAATAAAGTTAATTTGTTCTGAAGAATAAAAATTGGAAATAATCATAACGTAATAAAAAATAAATGTTTTAATAAAATTAAAATAAATTTAAAAAAAATAACTTATATCATTGATGTCGCTATTCTAAATTCCTGTAATATTCAAAAATCTGTTTCGGAAAAAAAAGAAAAAAAAACAGATTTAGGAAATGAGATTGAAAGAATTTTCATTCTCAGACGATAAAAATATTACCATTTGTTATTTCGGCTTCTGGCATTATACCTAGCGCTCTCATTCAAATTTAGGCTTATTCGATTTTTCAAAGAATATATATATATAAAAATGCAAAAATCAGTCATTTTATAACATTTATTGTATTATATAATACAATACAAGAACAACATGTCAACCTACCAGAGATCAAATGAATATGGGCATCACTTACATGCATTTTTACGTGTGGTATCATTGCCACCTCTCCAAAAAATATCTCGGCACGGCTCCGAGAATGACCGTGCAAATCATTCCGTTCCGAGCACTCGATCCAACCGCCCGTTCGCGGTTAAATAATTCACCGATTCCATATACTCTCTCTCATATTTTCATATCAGAGGGTAGGATAGGTTGACATGGTTCTTGTATTGTTTTGTATTTATTATACTTATATAGTGCAATTGCATAGCGTGGATTGACTAGATGATTATTTGTGGAAAAGTGTGTGAAAGGGTTTAGATTTTCCTGTGGGGAAGATTTAACCCGGACATAAAATCAATATATGAAAATAAGTAAAACTAAGAATTATTTAATTTTGAATTAACAGAAAGAGTTGGTTAGTTTTGTTATTTGTTAAAAAATCATGATAATTTTATTTCGCCGTTGTACTACTTCTAGTAAGAAGGTAATTCGCTAGCAAACTTCATTTATAGGATATTTGGCATTTAGTACCCAAAGCGGCTGTTTTATTGCAAAAGACCGCATTGCAGGGGCACTCAAATACCAGCCTTAAGAAGGTTACTACAAAGAACTCATATGATTCATGTGTTTGAGTTTATAACTCCTGCCATCCGCCTCACTATTGCATATTACCTTTTTATATTCATTCTTATGTTGAGCGTAAACAAACGTGCTAACATTTGCATGAATTGTTTATTATTTGATTACGAGGTGTCTGGAATATCACGGTATAAGATTTTTTAACTCACATAATTTAGAAGTGTATGTCACGCAATTCGGGTTGACTCAAACAACACTTACTTTTGAGTTGTGTGTTTTGGTGCATAGGAAGAATCGACCGAGTGTTATTTAGACAAGGCGGATGAATTTTAAAATTAACACCGAAACCAAAAATATTGGTTAAAGAAAACATTCTCAATTTGGGCTAAGTGATTGGATACGCCGCCGAGGGTACCTAGCATGATCGATCGATATAACCCTGTATCAATACTATATTGTCCAAATCCGTCATCTATGGTCACTTTGCAATATTTGCGATCATGGTCAACAATCGGTAAGGGAAACTCCGACCGACGATTGACAAATTTTAGCCCGGATTCCACAGTATCGGTTAAGTTTCGATTAGCTGCCAATATACGCATTTAGTCGTTCGTTAATCATATATTACTGGCTTATTTAATGAACGTATTGAACTAAAGAATTGAAAGAAGTCATACGTGCGATCCATAGATTTTATAATTCAACTAAGACGCGACCAAATTATTCCGTCCAAATTTTGGTAAACTTAAGGGGGGGTAAGGTTTTAAAGGCTAAAAAAAAGCACGTTTTCATTATTTTTTTTGGAGATATGAATAATGTTGGTTTATTTATTTTATATACACGTTATAGTATGACATCTGAAGTATGTTTATAATTTTTTTTTTTAAATATCAATAAATAAGTCCGTGAAATCATTTCAAAGAAAAAAATCAAAATGTTTTGAAAAGGTGGTATGTTTTCCTAGGTAGTGACGAAGCGTTTTTTTATTATTTTTTTTGCAGCATGTTGAAGTCAAAAATGTGATTTTTGCAAAAAAATTCGGTGAATATGTTATTTTAAAATGGAAAAAAATATTTAAAAAAAACTCTTCGTCACTACCTGTTGATTTATGTGTAAAAATAGTGCACAAAATTTCAAAAGAATCAATTAAGTAAATTTTGAGTTATGATGTTCACGAACTTTTTGAAAAAATTTGCGAGAAAATCGATTTAAAGTTTTCTTATACTCGAAATATACTTGAATTGAGCAAGAGGACCGGTTGCTTGAATCGCTGTATCTTCGTTAGTTTTGCTCCGATTTACTTGAAATTTGGAAAAAAATATTGTTAAAAATGGCTTTTAAAACCTTACCCCCCCCCTTTCCCCTTAAGTGGCGTAAATATGATTAAAGAAATGATTTACTAATAAACTCCCGTGTAGTGTCGAAAAGTAAATGCGGACTGCCAATTCATATTTTGGTTTGTATTTTCATTTCTACATAGCCAAATTTTTACGTATTTGACTGGCGTTTGACGTTTCTGAATGTGAATTTATAGACAGATTCGTCAGTGTTGCCAGCGTATGTCAGCGTATTTATTCCCCACCAATGTCGGGTCGGCTATCTACAGCGAAACTGTGCTAGGGATGTCGATATAAAATCATCGGAAGTTACTTCTAACGATCCGATATTGTAAAGTTATCGATTTCACTGTGCTAGAGCCCCAGGTCTCCTAGCACAGTCTATCGATACTTCTAACTGATAACTTTCGGTAACTTCTCATAGTTCCCTAGGACAACTGCAGATGGCTTATGTGCAAACAACAGTTAACGTCGAATATACTGAAAACACAGTCATTATGAACTGTTACTTATTCGTTGGCGATCTGCAGTCGTGCTAGTTATCCTATCAATCCTTATCGATCGACCGTGCTGGGGGGCCAGGAACCATTTATTGGATAACCAATACTTCTGCCGTAGGTCACCGTAAGTGGCACGCTACGTTTGACGTGACTTTGCAGGGGTGCCTGGGTCATGGGGTGAGGTTTGTCCGGGCCTTGGCGGCAGTTGCGCCTGCCAACCTACTGCGTGGCGGGCCGGATTGGGAGAGACTGTTTGAGAAAGACTTAACCTAAACCTCTCCGGCCGGATTCTCTCAATCGCCTTGCACCGCAGTGGGTGAATTTTTTTATGTTTTATTTGAATACCGCACAAGAGTCCCAACTGCTCCAGTCTGGAGCCAGTGAGACTTTGGCATCCCCAAATTGGGGTGTGTTGTGAGGCTGAAGGTAGTGGGGCGGCGAAGGAGGTGAGGATGTACCTAGCTGGCTATTCAGATCTGGTCACCAAACACGGCTAAAGCCATTTCAAGCAACGTTTCAATGGTTGTCTTACACCAGAGCGTTACTGAGAGTATCTTCCACTCTCGAACGTACCGCAAATAAACAATGTATTATTTTTATTTAATTAATTTTGAAATTACATAAATTAATCAAATTAAACTTATTTGCGCACGCCAGGATTCATTCCCGCGAACCTTGGATTGTCAGTCAAGAGCCTCAACCCTCTACCATGGAGGCCGTCAGCGATGGATTCATACGTCCATCACTTCTGGAGACATTGACCTTCAGATTATTACACACCCTTCATAACGTTTTTTTTCCCAGAACTTCCTCTCCTTACTTTCCCTAAAAAAGACCCTCCACTCAGCATCCCCAAAGATGACAAAGGCCCTGAGAGATTTTCTTACTGAGGCCCTCCTGCTTGGAGATAATTTTATATATATATTTATTATTTTTATTTAACTTTTATGAGTAAAACCTCAAATTGTAATATTTAATTAAATGAAGATACTAAATAAAGATGGCAGCCAATAAAATATAAGTTAAGAAAATGAAGATAATATGACTGGTTCTTAGTCGAAGTATTGGATATCGACACCTTGGCGCAGTGGACAGCCCGCTCACCCGGAAAGAGAGAGGTCCTGGGTTCGTGTCCCAGAGGTGCCAATATCTTTTTCTGATTTTTCTGTTTCCAGATTTTCGATTGAGTTTCGCTCATGGTGTCTTCATTTAATTATTTACTTTTTTAAATTGACCACGGTGCGGCGTTCCTACCTACAATAAAAAAAAAACATTGTCATTGAAAGTGCTGATCTTTCTGCCGGGTGGCAAAACGTAAGCAATTCTACACCCTAGTCAATACAAAGGTAACGCTGTATATTTTATTATTGTTTCCGTAGTCAGGAATAGCAGTATTAGTACGCTCCATCGGCCGCAATATAACACCGATAGCGCGAGGCGTCGATGTCATAAAATGCCGACTTGGAGAACTTTGTAAGTTCCCGCTTGGAAATATTAAATTGTCCAATATAAAACGGGCTCGTACTTTGTTGTCCTTACACAGGGCCGCAACAGAGAAAATGTGAAAAATTTTAGTTTGTAAATTTAGAAATATGAGACTGAACGCAGAAATGGGGATGTTTTATTTATTTAGAAATTAACGGCACAAGTGTCATTTACATAATAGTTATTGAATCGTGACGAATCACGGGGTCAGAATGCCTTGGTAAGGCCACTCTGTGCGAAACAGCGCCCGCGGATGCGATACGATAATTCGTCTAGTTCAACCAAACAACAGTACAACACAAGTCAGAAATACTCACGGAAGATATGTTTCTTCGGTTCCATGCCAACTCGGAATGAAACCAACTCAGAACCATCTCAGATAAGTCATTTAGAGTGATAAAAAAATAATTTTAAACTAGCCGATAACCCTAACCTAACTTAACCTATTTAACCATTTTTTTATTTATATTTTTTTATCACTCTAAATGACTTATCTGAGATGGTTCTGAGTTGGTTTCATTCCGAGTTGGCCGGTCACCGTTTCTTCATTGGTCGTTCCTCGTTCCTTGGTCGACAGACACGGCAATGTTCACTTGATTTTAAAATCCGCAGGCACACGATACTGTTATATGGATCGATGGAAAGAAACATGGAACAACGATAGCAGACGATAGGGTTTTGTTCCATGCACGAATTACGATCGATTTACGATAACTTGACACTTTTGTATGTCCTGATGGATCCGATCTTCAAACACGACTGGCGAATATTGTTCCCGCTTCGCCCGTGCGGGTACCTTGACTGTGTGAAATTCTCTACCGTAGAATTTCTGTTGTTACCTGGTCAAACCAACAAATGCACGCACAAATGCACGGCGCGCTGCGGCGTCACGACACAGTTATCGACAGTCATAATAATAATAATTTTCGTCAATAGTCGACTAACAAGCTCTAATTAATTAACTGATAAGATACAGCGCCGAATCAGCTGTTCGATGTCCGCCATTTTGGAGTTAGAAGTTGGAAGGTTGGCTTTGGTGTGCAAGTACCATAAAATTCACTTGCTTTATTGCCTGTGAACTTCGTTATAAATTATGTCCCGTCTTTTCGGTTTATAAATAGTGGTCAGATTTTTTGGATTGAAATTTTCAGTTTCAAAAATGCGATTCAAAAAAAAAAAACGGAATGTCTTAGAATATTTGCCTAAGCCGGAAATTATTTTTTTAAATGTGATGCAAGTGGCGTTTTGTGTCGGTACTGTGTTTTTAGCGACGTGTCAGTACTGTTTTGGTTTCTATTTTATTTTGCTGTTTCATATTTTTAATATTATTTCATATTTAGTTTTATACTCTGTGGTTAACTGTTATTTCTTCTGAAGAACAATACTATTACGTAAAATACTGCATTACAATTGACCGTCCTAAATTGCTTCAATTAATCAACATCCATATTCCCAAAAAATCTTGCCGGCATTTACTACGGTTTTATTTGAACAACACCAGGACACTGTCTTATCAAAATTCTCCGATTCCGAGACTTCACCGTCTCGGAAGTAAATATTCTGATCTGGGAGATATATTTCACCTGAAATATAATCAGGATAAATATTAATATATTTAATTATAATCAGGACAAATCGGCAATCGCCGAGTACTTAATCGAAACCGGCCATTACTTTGGATTTGTTCCTGAAGTCCTGGGAAGATCCAAAACTTACAGAGCACGCCTAATTAAGGAGGTAATTGAAATCCACAAAAACCACATCAATATTAACAGAGACGACGGAGCTAAGCTCAATAGTTCTTGGTATCCAGTAATTGACGGCTACACCAAAGCTAAACGCAAAAAAACCATGCTGAATTTTTTCTAACACCAGCTCGTAGAGAAATGGAGCTGGCAGCACGGTATCGCTTCGACACACATAAGTAAACACTCTCACCAATATCGTTTGCTCATCTGCCCTGATGATGTACACTGTAACGCTGTCCGAAACGTTGGCTAAAGAAGGAGGTAGCGAAACACGGCATAACACCCCAAAAACGATAACAACAAAAAAAAGGATAAATATTGTTTATTTCAATTCTTTTATAGATCTAGACATAAATAGACAACATAATTTCTGCAAATTTTTGTTTTTATTGAATATCTATTTATGTGAGATTTTTTTCTATCTTATGTATTTTATTTTATCAAATGCTTTTGTATTTTTTTCACTGTATTACTACTTAATTATTAATACTTTATTTATTGTTTTAGTTATTGAGTACTTAAAATAACTGTGATAGTCAACATATAAACTAGAATGTCCCATTAAGGCGTGTAATAAATAAGTCAATACAACTCT
Source organism: Glyphotaelius pellucidus (assembly GCA_936435175.1). Lineage (NCBI taxonomy): Eukaryota > Metazoa > Arthropoda > Insecta > Trichoptera > Limnephilidae > Glyphotaelius > Glyphotaelius pellucidus. Next base: position 30,110,124 of record OW386550.1, on the reverse strand, counting down.
GATGATCGGGAGTTTCAATGATACTTCGGTTGGTCTAAATTACGAGTTTAGTTTATTATCGTCTTATTTACAATGAATGTACTTAACCTTCCTCGGTTCCTCAAACACTTAAGGTCATGTTTTTTTTTTTTTTTTTTTTTTACATTTAATACCGCACAAGAGTCCCAACTGCTCCCGTCTGGAGCCAGTGAGACTATGGCATCCCCAATCGGGGTATGTTGTGAGGCTGAAGGTAGTGGGGAGGGGAAGGAGATAGGGAAGAGGAAGGTGGGGGAAGTACCTGGCTATTCAGATCTGGTCACTAAACACGGCTAAAGCCATTTCAAGCAACGTTTCAATTCTGAATGGTGGTCTTACACCAGGGCGATACTGATAGTATCTTCCACTCTGGAACGTGCCGCAAATATACTATTTATTATTTTAAATGAATAAATTGTGAAAATAACACAAATTAATCAAATAAAATTTATTTGCGCACGCCGGGTTCGAACCCGCGACCTTCGGATTGTGAGTCGAGAGTCTTGCCTCGGGACCACGGAGGCCGTCAATGTTGACCCGATTTAAAAAAATGAAGTAATGATTTTCAATTCAATTATTTGTAGCACACATTTCTTAAATAAAAATATTAAAGTATTTTAGTATATTCTTAGAAACAAAGCATTTTTATTTAGAAGACACGGGCATTTCTGACCCGAGGACCTTGTACTCGGGTATTATCGAACCGGAGAAACCCAAGAAAGAAAGAAAGAAAAAACTTAATTTTCTTAACGTAAGAGACTTATTCGTAACTTTACAATACTGATAATAAATAAAATGATTATTGATAATTGTCATGAAGTCATTATAAAATACATTAATAATTACGACTTTCATGATCAGTTAAATTTTAGTTTCGGGTCATAATGACCTGAGATAATGACTTAAGATTGAAAAAACCTAATTTTTTTAACATAAGGGACTTATCCATAATTTTACAATACTGATGATAATTTGTTATAAATTATATTACAACTTTTATGATCAGTTAAATTTCAGTTTCGGGTCAAAATGACCCGGAGAACCGAGGAAGGTTAACATCCATTCCAAGGCATGGTCTGTAATAATCTGGGGAAGTGCTCTCTGAAGGTCGGATACCTGTAGATCGGATACGATCGGCTATATTCGCAACCGTTCTCTCATATAACTACTGACCTCTGTTGAGACACCTTAAAACTTCATATAAGTATCTATACTAATGACATCTGTTGAGAGATATTGAACTACATACATATTCACATACACTACATATTTCATGCTTTTATTTTGTATAATTTTCAATTTTGTTCAATTTTTTCATTGGGTGTATTCTGATCGTACAATCCATTAAAAACCCAGCTGGGCGTAAAATCGAATTATTATATCACTGTTGGAAGTGTATGGGTCAACTCCAATTGCGCAACCTATATAATATATACCAGCCGACATCTTGACCTGTGTTGATAAGACTTTCTACGTACAGATTAATGAGTTAATTGACTGATAAAGATGCGGAACGATGTTCATCGTTTAAATTTATGCTTTATATTTAACTCAATATCAATTTAGTAAAGACTGATATTTTGTGCTCATGTCCAAAAAAACATCGTATCAATTGAAAATCATGATGTTTGTGTAACATTATGTAAATATTATTCAGTGCAGTCTGTATATTGTTGTGAGCTGTGCAACTAATACGTTAGTCAGTTCCTCTTTTGGCCAAATTTAACAGGGGGGTTTGTAAAACTAATTATTTTACGCAGTTATTCGCCATTGTGAAATTATCGGCTTTCAATTGATGCTTTTATCTATGGAATTTACATTACATTGGAACATGTTATTATATATTTGATATGCGCATGTCAAACGAAAACCTCAACTACATATCGGCCAGTTTGTATTCTCTCCAGAGAATAATGTAATATGGTTTGTACTGGGATCTGTATTCCTCAGTACTTACTCGTAAATGTGGATGCTTTTATTGAAAGACTTACGTTCTTTATAACACAGTGACTGTTTGTTGACATATCTTTACATAATACAAGATGAAGTCGCTCCCGCTATCTGCACGCTTAGATCTTTTAAACTACGCAACGGATTTTCATGCAGTTTTTACCAATAGATAGAGTGATTCAAGAACAGGGTTTATATGTATAATACATGCATATTATATATAAGAAAACAGTCGAGCAATTTAAAGAATCAATTCAGACGGGCGGTGTGGATTTGATATGCATGCAAATTAATAGATGGCGTTGGTTATAAAGGTTGGGTAATTGCGTTGTGTTTCGTTAGCCTGCTAGTTGTAAATACAATCATACTTCTGAGAACTCACGTCCTTCCAGACTGTAATGAACCGTAAATCGTCTACGCTATTAAATACTAAAGAAAGGAAATTTTCACGTTCAGGAGGGCCTACAAAGATTTTTTTTTTAACTAACGTAAAGAAAGCGCATCTCAGCGACATCTGTGTGTGGTAAATTAAAAATTGTAACAGGGATCTGTAATATGCATAAAGCAAGGAATCCCCCACGGAGGTGTGAATTTTGAACAAAGAAAGTGAGAACTCAGCCAATCAGGATGAGAGAAAACCGATAATAATTTATATTAACTAATCAGGACGTTAAGGGGCGTTCACGGCTCATATGGACTTTGAACTTGGTCATAAAGAAGATAACTAATGACCCTTAGACCTTGAAATGTGTCTCACGGGTGGAAAGGTGACTGAACTTTAAAATAAACAGTTTCCCACGAGTCAAGCAGTCCGGACACCGACCTCTGTTTTATTTACAAAATAGTGCATTTTTGAGAGTGAGTCAACCAGTGGAAGACGAATACAAACAACATATATGTTACAAAAAGTTCACACAGAAATAATAGAAAAAAATTGGGCGAATGGGAAAATCGGGGGAAATGCAGTATTGACGCGAGGAACCTAGTATTTGCTGTAACAAAAGTATGGAACGTTAGAGATTTTGCAAATTAGAGTAAAAAAGAATGAAAAAAAGCGAAATTAAAGTTAGGAAAATTGAAACAATGCTGGGGTGTGATAGGAGTTGAAAGTTATAGAGAAAAAAATCCAGGATATTAAAAAAGGTTTAAGCTCGGGATGATGGCTTAAGGCACCCAAAACCCTTCCAATTTTGACGCAAAGACTGTTGTAGGTGTAGATTTGTACAAATGGCATTAAGTAGGTTACTAAAGCGATATTAGAAAAGTGAAAACTGTACGTAAGACAAGGAAAACATGTGCAAAATTAGTAAGACATTACGGCCAACTGAATTCGAGATAAGGGTTGTCGATCGCTTGTCTTGATTTAATCGTGTAAACAGTTTTTAAGAACATGGTTTTTGAATATTAAAGGCGAATAAACGATTTGTATAATAATTAAAATTAACATTGGTCTTATGAAGTATTTACATTCGAAAAAATACATTACTTTTTACGATCAGACTATTAGACAAGATTTATCTTTCGGATTTGTTTACCTATCGAAAGGGTGATTATAATTAGGCAAGAGTTATCGCTTTTCATGCGAGAAAAGGATGCCCTATTGGGAGGTCCCTCAAAGAAGCCATTAAATTGACAGAAATCCCAGGGTAGTATTGGGAAATGAGCAGGCAAAATGCTGTGATTAATATAAAAAAAATTGGAGAAACAAAGGATGCAACTTATTAATATAGAAAAAATCTAAATAAAATTACTTAAATGGAAAAGGGAAGTGAAATTGCACGACAAAGGATGTTTTGAGGGTGGTAGAAAGGAATTACAGCCTCAGATCAAGCTCTGCCTAACCATGGTGTTAAATTTTACCATAAGAGAGGGCGAACGGGGTTATTAATATGTATGGTTTCGAAAAACAGACAAAATTGTCGAGATTTAGGTGAAAATGAAGGAAGACCAAGTAAACGACAAAAAAAGCGAAAATACGGTCTTGAAATATGATGGGTATACTTTTGAGGGACAACGAAAATGCCTCTAAGGAAAATAATAATAATAATCCCTTGATTAAGGCGGAGTAAGGGAGATATCTACGTTTTGCAAACGCCCGCGTGAATTTGGAATTTAGATCCAATATGTCACAGACGGACACATTCCAAGTTGAGGAAAAACGGGACGCAAAAACTGTGTCGTATGAGTTATAATTTTGGAAACGAACTTAGGAAATTAATATGGGCAACCTAATGTACGTTTACTTAGTTCGGCCCTGAGAAATGAAATAGAAGAACTTCGATATAAATGTTTCATTTAACGAAAGGTTGTAAGTATTGTAAGCAAATCTAGTTTTGGATATATGGAAATAACGAGATATAAGAACAATTACGCTATGACCCGGGGCATTTGGGAAGCCTTTAAAAATGGCAAATTTCAGGAAGAGGGGATCAGTTTTTTGGAATCGGGAAGAATAGCCAGACCGGGGAGAAATCTAAGTTCGTCGCGACAAGTGATTTTTGGTATTTATTTAAAGTGCAAATCTTGAACTTAGAGATTTTGGAGTTAATTTTAACCTAGATTCAGTTCATCCTAGACTTAGAAAATTTCATGTTCACTTGAATTCGGGAGTGTTTGACATTTTTGAGTACTAATTAAAGAAAAAAATCCGTGCAATATAATGTGTCAATATTAATTTAATAAAAATATATTCTTTATCAATACGGTTTTAAAGTGTTAAATCCAGTGAATTTAGTATTTATAATTGTTTCCGATGTTTTGTTCAACTTAGTGATAATTGAAGTGTGTTCTGTGAATACTTAGAAAATTTCAGTGTCTTAAAAATAATTAAAATTTCGGTTTAATTAAAGACTTGTGTGAAAAAAAAAAATAATAATATCTTCAAAATCGAGTTCGATTTCAAATAGTACAAACCAAAATAAATTAATTAAAGCCGCGGATTAATAACTAACGGGAAAAATAATTCGCTAAAGTCTTCAAAGTTGTCTCTCAGGAAAGAAAAAAAAAAAAGCATCCAAAAATAATATATAAATCAAATAAATCATTTTGTGTAATTAATAATAATAAAACTTCGAATTCTTATAAAAGTTAGTACGACTGAATAGACGGGTTGGAACAAATTATAATGAATAATTATATTATCAAGATATAACAACTAGGTCCACTGTTAAGTAAATAAACGGAGTTTATTTAACAGTAAAAGATAGTTAAACAATCTCTCAAAGTTTGGAAATTAAAAATACAAAAAATTAAAAATTAAAATCGAAAAATTAAAACCTTAAAATTCAGCGTGAAAGGTTTATGTTATAAAAATGCTAATATGCCAGAAATCAAAGTCAGGAGAGTTGATTAGTACTTATGCGATTAGATAAATTAAATTAATAGTGGGTTATACGAATCATATTTGGCAAAGGGAGATGTGATTAACCGTAGCTAATAATTTTCAGACATAAGCGAGAAAAGGGGGGAGGAGATAGTTGAAAGACAACTTAATATATCTCGTAGATAGCAGATAACATACATTTAAACAAAAAAAAAGGGGAAGAGATTATATCCATTTCAGCGAAGTAAAGGCAATTTTAGATTGGAGAAAAAATTAACATTCTGGAATTTAAGTTGATGTTTGAAATTTAGGATGGGTTCTTATATTATGAAATTAGCGAATCTGGAGCATATCTAAAATAATTTCGCCATAGGAAAGGTTATGGTTTTGGTTTAGATAGAATTATAATTCGGGAGCGTCTAATAACAAGTTTACTAAATTATAAAGCGTGTATTTTGTTAGAGGAAGAAATTACCGCTGTTGTAGCTCCCAGCAGGAAGGTAGTTTGCAGAATCTTGGTAAGTTTTTTTATTACTAAACTATTTACAGGTCCTTGGAGATAATGCAGAGCAAGCAGTCACACTTATTTATAAAATTTGCGAACAGAGCATGTCGGTAACTAACAATTTTAATAACAGCATGATTCCTACTTATAGCTGCGCGTGAGAGTTATGAAACAAATAAATACCTATCCAAGAAGTCAGGTCAATCCCATCAGACATGACTTAGTTTGTTAACTTCGGCCTTCGAATTTGCAACGACGAGTATATACACAGAACTATTTAACTTTCATATTTGAACTTAAATAATTTGTTCCTTAATCGGATCGATCTAAGAATCTTTTAGAAAAATCACGTATTCTAGGGCAGTAGGACATCCAGCAAACACATGGTTTATATGAAAATTAATGTGCAATTTTAAGGCAATAAACCACAAGCATAAAATAATTGTGGTCTGAAAATTTAAAATTTAAAAATTAAATTTATCAAATATTGAAATTAGAACTTTTTGCATAACATTGTCTTTCTAGTTATCTAGGTGAATACTTACTACTTCATGAGGAGGGCTTCCTCAATAAAAACAAAGCCAAACCAAAACTCACTTTTCCATTTATACCTACCTAATAGGATAGGTATCCCTTATCCTTTCATACCTAAACACGTGGACTCAGTGACCACATTAAAAAGCACTGGTAGTGAATGAAGACATACAGTCCAAATCCAAAAATTTTACCCACGCAGTAAACTTCAGGATTGTTGTATGCAATTATGTGTCTCTGGGGAAGGTTAGTGTCAAACGTTCCCTGAGGGAGAGAGAAACTTTAGGCCCTGTGACGGTATTGCCAAGGAGGAGGCATGCGGAGGCTGGAGGAGACGTATGCGAGGAATACGCTGGCGCGGCGCTTAAAGAAAACTCTAAGTCATTTGCATATCGTAGTCTTGTCGACCTTCGATTTGATGCGAGCCAACTGGAACGCTCCCTTGGCGCAATCGCAGCAGGTCTAAGAGGTGGCAGGAGTGCGATTCTGTCGGATCACGTGGGAGATGGATACGACAAAAACAGTCGCACACCACATTCAACGCGAGTAGAGTCGTGATAAGGGATGCAATGAAATACCCCTTCTAGAATCAGTCGAGTTAAACTACCTGGAGGTGAGGAGGTTGGGATAGTTCTGGGATACGATGGAAGACCTGGTACTTATCTCTGGTACGTAAAGCTCCTATCGAAGCAAGGAATCCCGCAGAAGAGGGTAAAATCCGGTCTTTAGGTATGTGTAGCCGTTCATTGACAAAGGCCTTTTCGGAAGTCGGTCACCAGAATCTATTTGGTTAGTGGAGGAGCCAACCTTTACAGAAAACTATTTTTTTTTATCCTTGACCCAATCCCTACACACATCCCTTCCCCAAACAATCTAGTGTTTACTAACCATGAAAATAAAACTCATGTTAGGTGGAGGCTTGCAGACTTCAGGTGAAAAACTGAGACCTAGAATTAGGTCATATCACGCAGGTACAGTAAATACTTTTTCATGAAATGTATGTTATAAATTGTTAACTGTTATTCTCTTTTATTTGTATTTTAAATATAGCTGTTTTAGGAAGGAAATAAACAAAATGAATATCAGGTACAGGCAGAATCTAAGACGGGATTAGTTTATCAAACGCGTTAGAAGATATTTAAAACAATTAATATAGAATTCTTTCACTCTTACTCTAAAAGAACCGAAGTTACCACAAAACCATACATTATACTCTTTACATTTGTATGCGTTTTATTACGCGTGTGGGTGTAAATCCTAAAACAAAAAATTACACAACGCAGGATACGGAGATAATGTAAACAAAAAAATTCAAAAATCTTGATTACTGTGTGAAATTATCACAGGGATTGCGAACAATAGGGTTAGATTAGCTCAGAGTAATGTAGAAGTTTGAAAAATAGGTTGGGGAAAGAGGTCTTCACAAAAGTGCGAATGACCTAAAGTTAGACTAGAAATACCCTAAATGACAGGCTAGATAAATCATGATAGAAAGCTACGAAAATTAAAGCTACGAGGGTAGGCGCGACACAGCGCATTCGGTGCCGTGATCGTACATAGGGGTAGAATCTCAGCATATTTGATACAGCGTAGCCAGGGTAGATTCAATCACGATTTGGTGCACGTAGGCAGGGTGTATCGTCACATTTGGCGCTTGTGACCAGGAGAGTAAGATTTAAAAGCTGAAAGAATTCAAAAAATAGAAAAATAATAATAATAATAATGATAAAATTAAAAATAAGTGATTAATAAGCCATTAAACCAACGTCATAATTAATATAACAAGGGGGAAAAATAAATCAAAAACTCGCATTTTTTAATTAAAATAGTTTGAAAAAAAAAAAAAAATTTTAATATTAAAACAAATAATAAAAGTTCAAATACAAGAAAAAAATCTAAACGAATAGTGAAAAACGTGCCTTAAACCAAAGGGATAAAGTGTTGTTATCTTAATCATAACATCGACTAGCTTGATTCATATTTTGAAGGGCCGCGCATTATTATAAACAAAAGATTCATGTTGGAGCGGTAACGTAAACAAAACATAATTGAACCGTTGAGCGTAAATAAACACTGTCGCAAGAGAATTATTGTAAAGTGTGAACATTTTTATTACGGAATAGACAAAACATTGTTATGAATTCATTTATTTGAGAGAGATTAGTTTGGGTAAGTCTCGAGGAAGAATTTTAAAAATAAACATTTGATTCGTGTTTACATTAATTCATAACAACGAAATATTGAGTTCTATCGAGTAAATTATTGTTTATTGCGTCTAAAGAATAAATAATTTGAATAGATCTTACATAAAAAACGGTGACATAAAAATAAAAGCCAACATAAAAAATACAGAACAAAAGACGAATAAAATAAAGTATTACATCGCGTGTAAAATAAAATAATGACAAAAGTGAATCCTTTATTCGTATTAACATTATGCAGGGACGGACTTAAATGAACGTTTTAATATTGACTTTGAAACTTGAACGTTTTAAAATCAGTATTAAATACATCGATAAACGGATGCGGGCTGAACAAATTTAAAACTTAACCTCTCAATTTCGGTTTGCAATAAAGAGTAGATAATGGAGGAGAGAAAAAAAACGGTTCAACTTTCGTTATCTAAATAATTATGTCGTATTAAATAAAAATTGCTGATGACAACAAAATTTAAACACGTATTGTATGATAAATGGATGTATTATGAACGGTATCATCACTCAATTTTCCCGTTTCTTGTAGGAGTAATAAAATAAAGAAAAAGAAGGTTTGAGAGTCGGGTTAAAATATTGATAAAAGAAAACGTAAAATTAAAATAGTTTAAGAATTTTTTTTACATAGATTACGTGAATAAAAAAAAAAAAAAAAAAAAAAAAAAAAAAAACAAACAAACAAAAGATAAATAAAAATTTAACTAAGTTTAATCGCTATCATCGTGTTCTAAAGGAAGATGCCTAGGAGTAAACGCTGTCCTGAGGCCAGACAGGAGAGGGAAGAAATAGAATTTGTGGCCGCTGTCGAGAACACTGCGAGGGAAAATTTTCATATGGATGTAGGGCAAGTTACCCTAATTATACAGCAAGCTCTGAGTCCTTTACTCAACAAAATACAAGAAATGGAGAAGGAAAAAGAGGCGTCTATGTCAATGGCAGCCACGACGAAGGAGGGAAGTGCGGCGCGAAACGTGCTTCAACTCGTGGAAATGTTGCCGACCCAGGAAAAACCCACGTTTAGCGGAGGGACTCAGAACCCAATTGCATTTTTAGAAGATCTTAAGGATTATACAAAACGTACCAATCGTACGGACATTATGATGGTAGTTAAGGAGAGTTTAAAGGGAGGTGCCAAAAGCTGGATGAAGCTCTACTCTAAACGTTGGAACAACATGGAAGATTTTGAAAAGGATTTTATTGCCAACTATTGGGGTGACATATGTCAGAAAAACATGAGAAGGAGGTTATCCGACGCGGTGTGGGAACCGAAGAAAGGAACGACCATGCTGGCACACTTTGCAAAATATTGGGAGCTCGCAAAAGCCCTGAAAATAACAGACACGCCTTTAGGTGTGATAAATGAGATAATGAGGCACTTTCCGAAGGAGACACAAGCATTGTGGTTTTCGCGAGAGCAGGGGGATGAATTGGATGCGGCAGAATTTTTGAGGAAATTGGACAATATGGTTTGTGCTCCGCAGGACAAGAGCACAGAGAAAAGGGGCAGAGATGAAAGAAGGGGACAAGACGACTTTAGAGATCGTCGACACGCAATGCGACCGAAGGTTGGAGTTATCGAGGCAGCACCGCAAACAACAGGTTGCAGAACGTGCAGTGGGTCGAATGTGCAGGCGGTGACTAGTGGCAGTACCACAACAGTCAGCGGGAAGGAGCTATGCAGAGTCGAAGAGGCGGGAAACGACAACGAGTCGGTCCAGGAGCTCTGAGGATTGCGACTCCAGAAGAAATAAGGGCAGCCACGCCGAAACACAACGTAGCTTTAAAAATAATGATGAAATATAATTGGGACATAACGAAGGGTTTAGGGAAAAATGAACAGGGAATAACAACACCAATAAAGGCATGCAAGGCAGAACGCAGAAACGAGAGTGCAGATGAGGAAAAATCGATTGAAAGAGAGGAAGTGATCGCGTTTGTGAATTCTTTACAACAGTTAAGTGACGTGTGGAGCGCAGTAGAAATGAAGGAGAATGAGTGGGGAAAAGAATTTTTCGGACTTAATAACGTATTTGAAGACGAGGATTATAAGGAAATAGGACCAGGGAGTACATTACCGCAACTGCCAGAGGCTAGGGCTTACATAGATGAATTAATGGTCAATTGTTTGATAGATACGGGAAGCCAGATTACATGTATCGCACAAGAATTTTGGGAGTGCCATTTGAGTAATCAGAAACGTTATCCTATCATGCCGGTAGCTTCAGTACAAATTAAAGGGGCCATGGGACAAAAGAGTCAGAAAATATCACGATTAGTTCTGATACCGTTACGTTTTGGGGAGATTAAAATCAACACATCGTGTCTCATAGTACTAGGGCTAATAAGACCCATAATACTAGGGGTGAACTGGTTAGATAACTACTCAGCGGAGATAAGATGTGGGGAAAGGCGAGAATTAATAGTCATTACAGAACAGGGAAAGAAAAGAATTGAGTTAATAAATTCCGGGGTTGTAAGAAGTGAATCGGAGAGACCGTTGTGTGGAGAAACCATGGGTGGCGCAATCAAGTCAATACACGTCATTGAGAATAACCAATTATCGGATCTTGTGGGAGAAACTAAACAGAGAATTGCGACAATGGTAGCTGGTTTGGAATTAGATGACACCAAGAAAGGGAAATTAAAGGGAGTATTAGATAAACATAGCCGTGTGTTCATAGATAGGCCGGGATTGACAAATATGTATATTCATGAGATAAAAATGATAGATGAAACACCGTTTGTAAAAAGATCGTATCCGGTTCCCTTCGCTTATAGAAATAAGGTGGATGAAAAAATAGAGGAATTAGAGTCTTTAGGCATAATCAGTAGGCGGGCGACTCCTTTCGCGAGTCCTTTAACTTATACAATGAAAAAGGATGGTACCGTTCGCATATTACTTGACGCGCGCGAATTAAACACAAGGATGTCCGGGGAAACGGAAAAACCACCGCTTACGTCGGAAATACTACAGCAGTTCTACGGAATAAAGCACGTTACGACCCTAGACCTCCAATCGGCCTACTTTCAGATACCTTTAAGTGAGGAAAGTCGAAAATATACCGGATTCGTTTACAATGGAAAATCTTTTGTCTACAATGTATTACCGCAAGGGCTAAAAACATCAGTTGGGAGCTTCTCCCGCGCCATGGACAAGATTTTGGGAAGCGAAATGAGAGCATATTGTACTAATTATTTAGATGACTTAGTAGTGTTTTCGTGTAGGGATTTCGACGAGCACTTAAATCATTTAGATGCAGTTCTAGGAAAGCTGCAAGCGGCCAATATGACTTGCAAATTAGAAAAATGCCAATTTCTTTTCACGGAAGTAAAAATGTTAGGTCACATAATTACGCCTTATGGTATACTTATGGATCCCGAGAAAATCTCAGCGATTAAGAACTTCCCGGCGCCTAAAAAGGTGAAGCAGGTAAGGGGGTTCCTAGGATTATGTAATTATTACAGAAGGTTTGCGAATAAATATGGAGCCTCTACACAGGTATTATGTGATTTACTACAAAAAAACAGACCTTGGAGGTGGACTGCTGTGGAGCAGGAAGCATTTGAAAACGTAAAGGCATTATTTTTGGAGTCTGTAATGTTAACGCATCACGATCCGAACAAAACTTATTACCTACAGACTGACAGTTCGGGATTCGCAATCGGGTCAGAATTATACCAATTAGATGACGAGGGGAACCATCACGTGATCGGTTTTGTTAGCAAGTCACTTACCGGCGCCGAGTTAAAATGGACCGTCTCTGAACAGGAGTTATATGCAATAATCTATTCGTTACGCAAATTCGAAACGTATCTGCGGGGCGCGCGCTTAGTAATACGTACGGATCACCAGGCATTATCGTTTTTAAAGACTTGGAAACTGTATAGCGCGAGAGTGACACGGTGGATATTATATTTAAACCAGTTTAATTTCAAAGTCGAATATGTGAAGGGCAAGGAGAATATCGGGCCCGATATCTTGTCACGTTACTCCCAGGATGCGGTGAATGTACAGGAAGAAAAGGTAGCGTGTCCGGAGGTAGCAGCATTTGCGGTGGATGGGAAGCGTCAGATAAAATCACATTTACAAAATTTGGAACAACTACAAAACCAAGACGAGTTTTTGAAAGAGGTGATGAAGCATTTGAACGGGGAACCCCACAAAACACCCACAAAAAGGGTGACTAAATACTTGAAAAATTATAAACTGGAGGATAGGATACTCTATTACAACACGCAAAATAATGGGATAGTATTAGCTATACCTAGCAATTTATCTGAGGATTTAATCAAACTCGTACATCAGGAGATCGGCCACGCCGGCGGGTTGAAGACGGGTCAAGCCTTAAAAGGCAGATACTTCTGGCCAAGGATGAATAAACAGATTAAATGGGCCGTGAAAACTTGCCGACTCTGCCAATTGGCGAAGCGCGAGATTCGTCCAACAGTAGGGCCGGCCAGGTCAATCATAACGCAAAGAGTAGGGGAATTAGCCATGGCGGACTTATACGGGCCGTTGCCTAGAAGCATAGGAGGGGTTAGGTTTATTTTTGTGATCCAGGACTCTTTCAGTAGATTCATCCAGTTGTACAAATTGAAAATAGCTAACACGGGAACAGTTTTGAAATGCGTAGAGCTTTTCGTTAAAAAAGTGAAGGTCGAGGCTATGCTAACGGACAACGGATCCCAATTTTCTTCAAAAAGGTGGAACCAGGGTCTAGCGAGGTTGGGGATCAAAGTTATGCACACGTCGGTGCGAAATCCTGGACCAAACATCACGGAAAGAGTGAACAAGGAGCTGGGGCGAATTTTTAGAATATACTGCCACGAAAAACACACCAAATGGCCAATGTTTCTAAAGGACATTGAAAGAACGTATAATAACACGGTGCATTGTACGACCGGATTTTCACCTAATGAGGTCGTGTTTGGGAAACAACCGCAATATAGTTTAGATGAATTTATGCGCCGAAGTAACATACCAAAATTAACAGAAAAGGAAATTAGGGACGCGGTACAAAAGAATCTGGTAAAAAACGCCGAAAAGAGACAGCAATTCTATAATATTAAAAAAAGGTTGGCCACTTATGAGGTAGGAACTTTTGTGAAACTCAAGAAGTACACTCAGTCTAGCTTATTGAAAAGGGAAACAAAAAAATTTGCCCTTTTGTATGAGGGCCCGTTTGTGGTTGCAGCAGTACCGTACTGCAACACCTACACGCTGGTGGACCCGAAAACAAAAGAGATACGAGGCGATTACAGCGCTATACATCTGGCCAGATATTATTTCAATGAAGCAGAAAAACAACAGAAGGGAAAACAGGTAATAGGAGTTGACTGAAGAAAGAAAAAAGGGGAGGGGATAGAGGTTAGGATTAGGGGATAGTTTATTTTGGAAAGAAAAAAAAATTTGGAATTCTATGTAACCATGTTTAGGTAAGAAAATTTAGACATATATGAGATAGGGATGAAGAAAGAAAAAAGGGGGTTTGAGGAACGTTTCATTAAAAGGAAGGAAAATTTTATCTATCGTATCGTCATTATTGGTGGCCTGGCACAAATACCGCAGTGGGAATATTAAAGGAGATTATTACTATACCTATTTTAGAAAAAAGGGAAATAGCCATTTAAAGAATAAAATAAATTTAGTTTAGGAAGAAAAAAAAAGAATCAAATAATTATTAACAAATTTAGGCTTGTTTAAGTAAGGATTATAGGAAAAGAATACAAATTTAGGTTTAGGAATACACAAAGTTAAGAAAGCAACTACAGGTTTAGGAAGAGAAAAAAATATATGCGACTTTGGATCTAGGAATGTATAAGACCAAGGTTGCGTAAATTACAATAAAATTTCGTTTTTTTTAAAAAAAGGGAGTAGGAAGAAAAGGGGCAGCAGCGTTTGAGTGGAGAAGTATGCAAGAGGATAAAAATGGGAATTCACTGAGAGAGGAGAGTGGATTCAGATAGAGAATCAGAAGAAAAAAAAATATTTTCAATAAAGCTACGATAAGAAAAAAATAAAAACATGTAAACCAAACGAGATGCGAGCAGATTGCGGAAAGCATATTAAGCAAGTGCGCTCCTATGTGTAACCACATGAAAGGAAAGATTATTTGGACAAAATTTAAAATCTATTGAATAACTTCCCGCAATTCATCGTAAATCGTATGGTCAATAGGACCGCGAGATTGATTCAATCTTTGATTTGACCATATGACGGAGGCTCTGGTCCAAAACAGGTTGGGAGCCACGGGGCCACGCGAGTCGAGGGGCGTGCCCAATAAAAAAAATATATATATATAAAAAAAAAAAAAAAAAAAAAAAAGCATTATTGTCATTTAGTCAACCCTGTAAGCAGACTGTGTGGGACTCTAGAATCACGCGAAAAAAAAATACAAAGAATTTATTTATATTCAAGGATTGAATACTGTCTTGGTGGGAAAGATGGGAGTAAGGATAATAGGGGGGAGGGAACAGAAGTAAGAATCTTAGGGGGGTAGGACAACGGGTAGGACAAAAACATCTGATATGAGTAAGTCAACTCAAACTAAAGGGATTAGAATAAAGTAGAAATGATAAACAAAAAAAAAGTCAAACATAATTCTGCGACATTGAATAGCGAAAGGCAGGGGCGCAAAACATTTTCGAAAAAAAAAGAAGGAATAAAATTAATCGAAGAAAATTAAATCACCTATGGTTAGTTTTAATCCCATCGATTAACACTAGGAGGCGTGTTTACCTCTGGACTCAAAACTATAGGGGGGCTGTAATGAACCGTAAATCGTCTACGCTATTAAATACTAAAGAAAGGAAATTTTCACGTTCAGGAGGGCCTACAAAGATTTTTTTTTTAACTAACGTAAAGAAAGCGCATCTCAGCGACATCTGTGTGTGGTAAATTAAAAATCGTAACAGGGATCTGTAATATGCATAAAGCAAGGAATCCCCCACGGAGGTGTGAATTTTGAACAAAGAAAGTGAGAACTCAGCCAATCAGGATGAGAGAAAACCGATAATAATTTATATTAACTAATCAGGACGTTAAGGGGCGTTCACGGCTCATATGGACTTTGAACTTGGTCATAAAGAAGATAACTAATGACCCTTAGACCTTGAAATGTGTCTCACGGGTGGAAAGGTGACTGAACTTTAAAATAAACAGTTTCCCACGAGTCAAGCAGTCCGGACACCGACCTCTGTTTTATTTACAAAATAGTGCATTTTTGAGAGTGAGTCAACCAGTGGAAGACGAATACAAACAACATATATGTTACAAAAAGTTCACACAGAAATAATAGAAAAAAATTGGGCGAATGGGAAAATCGGGGGAAATGCAGTATTGACGCGAGGAACCTAGTATTTGCTGTAACAAAAGTATGGAACGTTAGAGATTTTGCAAATTAGAGTAAAAAAGAATGAAAAAAAGCGAAATTAAAGTTAGGAAAATTGAAACAATGCTGGGGTGTGATAGGAGTTGAAAGTTATAGAGAAAAAAATCCAGGATATTAAAAAAGGTTTAAGCTCGGGATGATGGCTTAAGGCACCCAAAACCCTTCCAATTTTGACGCAAAGACTGTTGTAGGTGTAGATTTGTACAAATGGCATTAAGTAGGTTACTAAAGCGATATTAGAAAAGTGAAAACTGTACGTAAGACAAGGAAAACATGTGCAAAATTAGTAAGACATTACGGCCAACTGAATTCGAGATAAGGGTTGTCGATCGCTTGTCTTGATTTAATCGTGTAAACAGTTTTTAAGAACATGGTTTTTGAATATTAAAGGCGAATAAACGATTTGTATAATAATTAAAATTAACATTGGTCTTATGAAGTATTTACATTCGAAAAAATACATTACTTTTTACGATCAGACTATTAGACAAGATTTATCTTTCGGATTTGTTTACCTATCGAAAGGGTGATTATAATTAGGCAAGAGTTATCGCTTTTCATGCGAGAAAAGGATGCCCTATTGGGAGGTCCCTCAAAGAAGCCATTAAATTGACAGAAATCCCAGGGTAGTATTGGGAAATGAGCAGGCAAAATGCTGTGATTAATATAAAAAAATTGGAGAAACAAAGGATGCAACTTATTAATATAGAAAAAATCTAAATAAAATTACTTAAATGGAAAAGGGAAGTGAAATTGCACGACAAAGGATGTTTTGAGGGTGGTAGAAAGGAATTACAGCCTCAGATCAAGCTCTGCCTAACCATGGTGTTAAATTTTACCATAAGAGAGGGCGAACGGGGTTATTAATATGTATGGTTTCGAAAAACAGACAAAATTGTCGAGATTTAGGTGAAAATGAAGGAAGACCAAGTAAACGACAAAAAAAGCGAAAATACGGTCTTGAAATATGATGGGTATACTTTTGAGGGACAACGAAAATGCCTCTAAGGAAAATAATAATAATAATCCCTTGATTAAGGCGGAGTAAGGGAGATATCTACGTTTTGCAAACGCCCGCGTGAATTTGGAATTTAGATCCAATATGTCACAGACGGACACATTCCAAGTTGAGGAAAAACGGGACGCAAAAACTGTGTCGTATGAGTTATAATTTTGGAAACGAACTTAGGAAATTAATATGGGCAACCTAATGTACGTTTACTTAGTTCGGCCCTGGGAAATGAAATAGAAGAACTTCGATATAAATGTTTCATTTAACGAAAGGTTGTAAGTATTGTAAGCAAATCTAGTTTTGGATATATGGAAATAACGAGATATAAGAACAATTACGCTATGACCCGGGGCATTTGGGAAGCCTTTAAAAATGGCAAATTTCAGGAAGAGGGGATCAGTTTTTTGGAATCGGGAAGAATAGCCAGACCGGGAAGAAATCTAAGTTCGTCGCGACAAGTGATTTTTGGTATTTATTTAAAGTGCAAATCTTGAACTTAGAGATTTTGGAGTTAATTTTAACCTAGATTCAGTTCATCCTAGACTTAGAAAATTTCATGTTCACTTGAATTCGGGAGTGTTTGACATTTTTGAGTACTAATTAAAGAAAAAAATCCGTGCAATATAATGTGTCAATATTAATTTAATAAAAATATATTCTTTATCAATACGGTTTTAAAGTGTTAAATCCAGTGAATTTAGTATTTATAATTGTTTCCGATGTTTTGTTCAACTTAGTGATAATTGAAGTGTGTTCTGTGAATACTTAGAAAATTTCAGCGTCTTAAAAATAATTAAAATTTCGGTTTAATTAAAGACTTGTGTGAAAAAAAAAATAATAATATCTTCAAAATCGAGTTCGATTTCAAATAGTACAAACCAAAATAAATTAATTAAAGCCGCGGGTTAATAACTAACGGGAAAAATAATTCGCTAAAGTCTTCAAAGTTGTCTCTCAGGAAAGTGAAAAAAAAAAAGCATCCAAAAATAATATATAAATCAAATAAATCATTTTGTGTAATTAATAATAATAAAACTTCGAATTCTTATAAAAGTTAGTACGACTGAATAGACGGGTTGGAACAAATTATAATGAATAATTATATTATCAAGATATAACAACTAGGTCCACTGTTAAGTAAATAAACGGAGTTTATTTAACAGTAAAAGATAGTTAAACAATCTCTCAAAGTTTGGAAATTAAAAATACGAAAAATTAAAAATTAAAATCGAAAAATTAAAACCTTAAAATTCAGCGTGAAAGGTTTATGTTATAAAAATGCTAATATGCCAGAAATCAAAGTCAGGAGAGTTGATTAGTACTTATGCGATTAGATAAATTAAATTAATAGTGGGTTATACGAATCATATTTGGCAAAGGGAGATGTGATTAACCGTAGCTAATAATTTTCAGACATAAGCGAGAAAAGGGGGGAGGAGATAGTTGAAAGACAACTTAATATATCTCGTAGATAGCAGATAACATACATTTAAACAAAAAAAAAGGGGAAGAGATTATATCCATTTCAGCGAAGTAAAGGCAATTTTAGATTGGAGAAAAAATTAACATTCTGGAATTTAAGTTGATGTTTGAAATTTAGGATGGGTTCTTATATTATGAAATTAGCGAATCTGGAGCATATCTAAAATAATTTCGCCATAGGAAAGGTTATGGTTTTGGTTTAGATAGAATTATAATTCGGGAGCGTCTAATAACAAGTTTACTAAATTATAAAGCGTGTATTTTGTTAGAGGAAGAAATTACCGCTGTTGTAGCTCCCAGCAGGAAGGTAGTTTGCAGAATCTTGGTAAGTTTTTTTATTACTAAACTATTTACAGGTCCTTGGAGATAATGCAGAGCAAGCAGTCACACTTATTTATAAAATTTGCGAACAGAGCATGTCGGTAACTAACAATTTTAATAACAGCATGATTCCTACTTATAGCTGCGCGTGAGAGTTATGAAACAAATAAATACCTATCCAAGAAGTCAGGTCAATCCCATCAGACATGACTTAGTTTGTTAACTTCGGCCTTCGAATTTGCAACGACGAGTATATACACAGAACTATTTAACTTTCATATTTGAACTTAAATAATTTGTTCTTTAATCGGATCGATCTAAGAATCTTTTAGAAAAATCACGTATTCTAGGGCAGTAGGACATCCAGCAAACACATGGTTTATATGAAAATTAATGTGCAATTTTAAGGCAATAAACCACAAGCATAAAATAATTGTGGTCTGAAAATTTAAAGTTTAAAAATTAAATTTATCAAATATTGAAATTAGAACTTTTTGCATAACATTGTCTTTCTAGTTATCTAGGTGAATACTTACTACTTCATGAGGAGGGCTTCCTCAATAAAAACAAAGCCAAACCAAAACTCACTTTTCCATTTATACCTACCTAATAGGATAGGTATCCCTTATCCTTTCATACCTAAACACGTGGACTCAGTGACCACATTAAAAAGCACTGGTAGTGAATGAAGACATACAGTCCAAATCCAAAAATTTTACCCACGCAGTAAACTTCAGGATTGTTGTATGCAATTATGTGTCTCTGGGGAAGGTTAGTGTCAAACGTTCCCTGAGGGAGAGAGAAACTTTAGGCCCTGTGACGGTATTGCCAAGGAGGAGGCATGCGGAGGCTGGAGGAGACGTATGCGAGGAATACGCTGGCGCGGCGCTTAAAGAAAACTCTAAGTCATTTGCATATCGTAGTCTTGTCGACCTTCGATTTGATGCGAGCCAACTGGAACGCTCCCTTGGCGCAATCGCAGCAGGTCTAAGAGGTGGCAGGAGTGCGATTCTGTCGGATCACGTGGGAGATGGATACGACAAAAACAGTCGCACACCACATTCAACGCGAGTAGAGTCGTGATAAGGGATGCAATGAAATACCCCTTCTAGAATCAGTCGAGTTAAACTACCTGGAGGTGAGGAGGTTGGGATAGTTCTGGGATACGATGGAAGACCTGGTACTTATCTCTGGTACGTAAAGCTCCTATCGAAGCAAGGAATCCCGCAGAAGAGGGTAAAATCCGGTCTTTAGGTATGTGTAGCCGTTCATTGACAAAGGCCTTTTCGGAAGTCGGTCACCAGAATCTATTTGGTTAGTGGAGGAGCCAACCTTTACAGAAAACTATTTTTTTTTATCCTTGACCCAATCCCTACACACATCCCTTCCCCAAACAATCTAGTGTTTACTAACCATGAAAATAAAACTCATGTTAGGTGGAGGCTTGCAGACTTCAGGTGAAAAACTGAGACCTAGAATTAGGTCATATCACGCAGGTACAGTAAATACTTTTTCATGAAATGTATGTTATAAATTGTTAACTGTTATTCTCTTTTATTTGTATTTTAAATATAGCTGTTTTAGGAAGGAAATAAACAAAATGAATATCAGGTATAGACAAAATCTAGGACGGGGTTAGTTTATCAAACGCGTTAGAAGATATTTAAATCAATCAATTTAGAATTCTTTCACTCTTACTCTAAAAGAACCTAAGTTACCACAAAACCATACATTATACTCTTTACATTTGTATGCGTTTTATTACGCGTATGGGTGTAAGTCCTAAAACAAAAAATTACACAACGCAGGATTCGGAGATAATGTAAACAAAAATTCAAAAATCTTGATTACTGTGTGAAATTATCACAGGGATTGCGAAAAATAGGGTTTAGATTAGCTCAGGAAAATGTAGAAGTTTGAAAAATAGGTTGAGAGAAGAGGTCTTCGCAAAAGTGCGAACGATTTAAAGTTAGAACTAGAAATACCCTAAATGATGGGCGAGGTACATCATGATAGAAAGTTACAAAAATTGAAGCTACGAGGGTAGGCGCGACACAGCGCATTCGGTGCCGTGTTCGTACATAGGGGTAGAATCTCAACATATTTGATACAGCGTAGCCAGGGTAGATTTATCACAATTTGGTGCACGTAGGCAGGGTGTATCGTCACAACCCCAGATTCCTACCCACCCGTCATACTTATTCCATCCCAGAAATTCTCTTCACCTTCCATTCTATAAAAGACCCTCAGACAGCATCCCCAAAGATGATATTGGGCCTGAGGGAATTTTGTTTGGAGCTTTGGAGTTCATGTGTGGAGCTAATGTTAAAAAAATGTTAGAAAAAATATAAGGTGAGCCATTTTCAAAATTTTTATATGCGCATGCAATTTTTTTTACATTTCAAAAATGTTATCTATGTTTGTTTCGAATTATAAAAATTGAAGACCTTTCTTATCAACTTATAATAACCGTTTTCAGTAAAAGGATTTGTTCATAAAATTGTATGTATTTGAATTTTATTTGCAAAGCGGAAATATTTTGAACCTCTGAAAAAATGCGGCCGAGACCTGATGGGTTAACATACTTTTAGATATGTTGATATGTGCCCGATTTTACCCGCGTTTTAATGGTTCAGAATTGCTTCGCTTAAAAACTACTTAAAAAAAAAAATTTTTCATTTATTTATTTATTAACGCCCTTTTTGGGGGCTTTTACAAATGAATAATAAAAAATATACAGTATTTATTGTACAAAATTGAATTGCCTCTGTAACAATATTTTATATTTGTTTAAATATAAATTGAAGATGTCCACTGACTTGGTATAATTATTTCTTCCATTAGTATTCTGGGCAAAGAGGAATGGGATTCTGGGACTTACTACGGTGGTAGTAAGTCCCAGAATTTCTGCACTGAAATAAATCCTGACTTCTGGTATTACGCTGTGGTATCTGGAAGCTTATCAGTTCAAGCAATACTATCAACTAAATCATTTAGAAATTTATATAAAAATACCAAGTCTTTGAAAATTCTTTTGTCTGACAATTCGAGCATATTCATATCATTTAAGAATGTTATAGTTCAACATAATTGCTGGAATACCCGTTTTAAAATTTAGAAAACGTAAGAATGCGTTTTGTATTCTTTCAACAGCTTGTACATGAGTATTATAATGTGAATTCCAGACGGGAGAATTGTACTCAAGCTGACTTCTAACATAAGCAAAATATAACATTTTAATGCATTTTTTATTGTTAAAATTTCTAGTCAACCTAGTTATAAATCCATATATTGAACAAAGAGTATATCCTTAATATTTGTTTTAAATGTTTTCAGTTCCGGTGTTCTTTTTGGAAGTAAATCCAGTACTTATCGTCAAGACGGGAGGAAATGACGGCAGTCCGTCAATTGGATTACGTCTTCCTTAAACCAACGTCAATTTTTCATTCCCAGACGTTTTCAAATGGCGTAATTCATACAGGCCATAACAGACCAAAGTAGGCAATAACTTACTTTCAGCGGAGATCAAGAGAAAAATTAATAATTCGAAAATACGAAGGCGGAGAATTTTTTTAAAATAAGGAAAAGTCGTAAAACAAATAGACCGCTAGAAAATTTTCTCGGTTATGATAATATAATATGATTGACATGGTTGTGAGCGCCTTACAAACTGATCAGATCTCAGATAAAATAAATTTCCAATAATATATTGAATAAAATAGCTAACATTGATGAACTCGAGTTTTACAATTTACAATTTGGGAATATTGTATTGTGTATATGCAAGCAATAATGTAAACTAAAATAAAGTATTGCTGTACAGGAAATAGGAACCTATTTTATACATTCATAATTAAACCATAGACAAAATGCGAGAAACAATTTACTAAAAATTCGCCTAGTGGGGCAGGCTTTTCACAAATTAAAATGTAGTATATTATGCTACTTCTATATAACCGTTCTAATAAACATATTTCTTTTCTCCTATTATATACAGCTCTAATGACATCAATTATTGTAACATTATTCTTATAACAATGTAATTGTCATTAAAATATGTTATTATTAATACTGTGTAAAAAAAAGAGGAAAATAAAAAGTAAAATGGGAAAATATACTCAAAATGTAACTAATACACGACTTTGTAGTAGTATGGTATTATATTACATATTCATGATATTTTGGAATGAAAAAAATAAATTTAAATATAAAAATTGTCAGGTTATTCGTAATCCGGGAACATTTGTCTTTCTTTTAAAAAGAAATTAAAAAAATTTATTTAAAAATCGCCTCAACCAACTCAATTTCTTCCTTCGCCTTAATTTATAAGTATTTTTTTATCGATCTCATGTCAAATTCAGACTTAACAAAACTTTGGTTATTCCAATTAAAATAAATATTCATTTAGACTTTTAGAAAAGGTCGCATATCCCTTACAAATAAAAAAAGGTTATTTTTATCCGAGACACTTATTACTATCTAGGTTACAAACTAATTCTTTAGAACATTGTGATCATTTTAAAAGGGTAGCAGCTAAAAATGTGGGAAGAATTAGGAGTAGATAATATTGTTAATTCCGTATTTGAAACATGAGATCGATAAAAAAGACTTTAAAATAGAAGATCCAATGGCCGAGTTGGTTAAAGTGTTTGTTCCGGTAAAGCAAGAGATCCTTGTTGCGACTGTTACCTTTTTATTTTTCTGTGTCTTTGTCTTTTAATATTTTCATTAAGATTTAATGATATGTTACATTGATGAGTGTAATGAGGTATCATTATCACTCTTGGCTCTACAACCCCTGGTGGATATTGGCCTCCTCAAGAGTCTTCCTCGACTCATTTCGGTTTTGTGCCAGCTCTCTCCAGTTTAGAAGTGTTTAAGTTTAGTTTATAATGAGGAATAACACTCTGAAAGTTATTACAACAAGATTAATTCCAATAAACTAGTTATAAATCCCAGCACGTGTAAGCTCTTGTTAAAGATTTTCATTATGTGGTTAACCACTCCGGTCTATCGCTTTTGTGCAAGTTATTTTGTCTTAAACGAACTGTCAGATTTATAAAAATTTTGTATTATTTCCGCTTCGCAATTAAAGCTCGATAAATTTAATGTTTTGAAACGTAGCGAAATACTAAAACCTGTTTCTGAAAGGTAATAAAATACGCTTTCAAATTGTTTTATTACAAATAAATATTAAGATTTGCAAATATTAAAGTTTAGGATGCAAATACAAAAAATTGTAAAAATAACTCAAGTGATGTTTTTTTTATATAAAAACAGTACTAAAATCAAGGTTGACTTAAGAAAAATACTTATTTTATAAGACAATTTAATAACTTCTTTTTTTTACCATTTCATACAAAAATATTTAATAAAAAAATAACTAAAATTGGTGGAAACGGTTTCTACGAAATAAGTATTTTTTTATTTATTTCAATAGGCAATTTTGAATAGAGATGTAAACCATATAGATATTTTCCTTTTGGTTTTAAGTTTGTCACTGGAACAACAACGGAGTTATAACCATTTCTGTGAGAACACAGCGTTAGCTTGAACACAAGCTTGTTGTAATTGACTGCTATTGATAGTTTGTCTTTAAAAAAAGCTTAGGAGTCGGAGTGTGAATTAACAAATAAAAGATTCAATTGAAAAATCATATCGAAGTCATTAATATGTGATTTTTCCTAAATTACCTGATAAGCAAACTTGTATTTTCACCCCTTCTTGATAATGTTATTTAATTCATAATCTATTCGCTATTAGTGTGATTAAAACGCGTCTTAACATCTTTTCCCCTTCGCAAAGGATTAAAATATTAGCGATTTTAATTATTTATAACAGTTTCTCAAAGAACACTATCTCTTGGTTTCCAATCAAAGCCTTAAAATTGAGTCACATATTTTTACAATGCTCGCGAGAAAATGCTCGATAAAGCATGTACCAAGATTCGAATTTCCAAGAAATATATATTCCGAAAATTGTAGCAATTTTTACAGTCCACAGTTTCAAGATATGCGATTTGTTTCAGAAATACGCTGGGATTTAAACCACGTGCCTTTTCCTAGAAGAACTGCAAGTTTGTAACCATACGAATTCCTTGCCGAGTTTTATTTTTATTAGAAAATTCAACGACTCTAACGGCAAGCACGTTCAGCATTTTCCACTCCTTTAGTGAGAAAAATAAGCTTCACAGAAGTTTTCAGCAAAAAATGTCGTTAAGTGCGCTGAAATGTTTCACATGTTTCATACCAATACTGGAATAAAGTCAGAGGTTGTGTAAGATCTTAAATCATTTTCTAATTTGAATAAATTTATAAAATAAGATATTAACATTGGACAGAAGGATAAATGAAGATTAAATGTAAACATAATGTATTTTTTAAGAAAGCTTCAAATAACGGCTGTATTTTAAAATTAATTACATACAATCTGATCTAAACATAACCTTATTTATTTATTTATTTATTGTGTGAAACATTTACAGAGTGTTAACAATTATTACAATAATAGCATTGGCGTTGAGATGTACGTAAATATTAACATTTCATTTAGAAATGTTCACAGCATGAGTAATCAATGTTTAGTTAGGTTATTTACAATTTTTTTTTCATAGCTTTTAAGGACGTTTCAAAGACATGTTAGTTGAGTTGATTGAGTTGTCATGGAAGCATATGTCACATTATAATGTGCAGGACTCGAATCTATATCCGGCATTATATTCAGCATCAATGACATCTACCCTTGTAGGTTCTTGCTCCATTCAATACGAAAAATCTCCACTTGAGTGGAACACTGTTAGCGACTTTCTTGACGGTGCACTTGTGACACTTGCCTTGCAAACACATGGGTGAAACTGGTCCCTGCGAGATGTGGTTCGTATATTATATAGATGCTGTTTCATACACGGTTCTTTATATTGGGTAGAGATAAAAGAAAAACTGTACAGTGTTCTATCGTCTTCCGGCCTTTGTCGTTTTAAAACTATTCAAACGCAGCATTTAATCTTGAAAAGTATACCATTTTATTTTGATATAAAATGTATTTATTAGTAAGAGAAAGAATTTCCTATTTTTTTCTGTTTGATAATTAAAAGTGCTGTAGCTTTAAAAAAAATTACGTTGAAATTTTCCTTAGAAATTGAAAAAAGTTATACCTTAAATATTTTGGGATTTGTTTATTTCTATTATTGATAATAAATTTTAATTTAATATTAAAATTATCAACACCAAAGAAGGTGTTGATAATTTTAATTAAATAAGTGGTGCTTTAGAAAGAGCTTTTTTTCATTCATAAAAAAATATTCGTTCTAATTTGAACCTATTCGCGTGGATAAAAAAGGGCAAAAGAAGTAACAATTCCTTGTCAAAGTAGTAAGCAATGGAGAGCTTTCTCCTTTCAAACGCTGGTACTTGAAAAGAAACAAACTTATTGCCGAAAAGATACCAACGAAAACTTAAGTCCGGAAAAATTATTAAGAGACTTTTGATAAGATCAAACTTTTGGATTTTTGATCAAATATTTTTTCTTAAAATTAATACAAACCTAGAATTATTTTGGAAACTAATAATATGGGGTGGGCCATAAATATTTGCACTTTTGAAATAACCACGGAAAAAAATACAGATTGTATTTAAATAAATGATTATTGATAAGAACAAAAATATGCTGGAAAATCATTTTGTAAAAATAATTTCGTTGAAATGGTCACCATCTCGCCGCTGGCGTTCATCAAATCTGGCCCTTAGATTTTCTAAAACTTTTCGACACAAATCTTGAGTTATGTTGACCATTACTTGAAGGATGTTCTCCTTTAATTGAAGTATAGTCGCTGTTTTATTTACGTAGGCTCGACTTTTAAATATATATATACAAACATATCCCGTACAAAAATCAGCTAGGGTTAGATCCGGGCTGCGGGAGGTAATGGAATATCTCCTCTGCGCGAGATCAGTTTGTTAGGGAAATTTTCTTTAACCTTGGGCATATTCTAGTTCTAAGTATGGCATTTTGCACCATCTTGCTGCATTCAAGCCTATTATTGTAACTAACGAACTGCTGCAACTATGGTTGAAAAAATTCTATCGCCAAAGCATCTGAACGCTTGCGCCACTTTCTCTTTGCTCCTCCTGCTCCATGGTCGCCTTGCTTGTTTTCGATTGAAAGTCGTGCCGGTTTCTTTGAAGTTTTTAAACCACGAAATAATTAAATTAACATTTAAGCACTGATTGATACTCTGTAATTGGTGATCCGTATGAGATAGGCAGCGTGCATCATTGTTTTGTAAAACAAAATAGAATCATTGTTGAACAGAATAAAACAAAATAACATTTTTGTGAAAATGTTTTACCCAGAAAGCGCGTTGCTCTCCCGTAAAGCGATCCGTTGTTACTTAATTTCCAAGAAACGACGAGCCGCGCATTAGTGGCCCCGCTCTCCTCCCTTGTTCGGAATCCCCGCTAGCACGACTACAAAAGTGCAAATGTTTATAGCCCACCAAATATAATATTTAATAAAATGAAGACAGTATAAGCGAAACTCAATCAAAAATCTGGAAACAGAAAAATCAGAAAAAGATATGGGCACTTCTGGGACACGAACCCAGGACCCTTGGCCTTCCGGCCGCAAATCTATTGACTGAGCTAATGTCCTTACCCGATTCGATCATTTTTTAACTGTATGATACTTCGACTAAGAACTACCCACATTATCTTCATTTTCTTGATGCAAATTTTATTGGCTGCTATCGTTATGTATGTCCCAGATGTGCCCATATCTTTTTTTCTGTTTTCAGATTTTCAATTGAGTTTCGCAATTAGATACTGTCATCATTTAATTAAATATTACAATTTGAGGTTTTACTCATTAAGTTAAAAATAAAACTCAATAATTTAATGCCTATCTCTTGATATAAAATTGATAATGATGAACAATAAAATAATACCACGAATACGGATACATATCTACATTTGTACCTAAATTATTGGAAAATATTTGTAACAAATTTGCTGATTTGCGCTTTTGAACATCAAATTGCGAAAACTGAGTTTATGAAGTTTTTATTTTACTCCGCATCACTTAATTCCCGAACGTTTAAAGCTTCAAATAATCATTTGAATCTGAATCACTGGAGCAAAAGCCAGTTTTTGGTTGAATGCATCCTTTATATTAAGAGTTACGATTTTAATTACGATATTTAATTGATTTCGAATTTATTCCCAGAATATTGTCCAATTACTAATGACGGATTTTATTATAAAATATTTTTCTTATTTACTTTTAAAAACAAATACTGTTAATTTTATTTTTTTTTTTGTATACAAATTAGAGTGATGATCAGAAATTTTACCAAATTTTATCAAAAATTTTACCAAATTTTACCAAATTTTACCATTTATCAATTATAGATTCATTACAAATGAATGAAAATTCAATTCTTTCTGAACATACCTACCTGCTTTATCGCTTTTCTGAATGATTATTCAAACAATCAGTTCAATTTTGTAGTATGAAATGACACTTAAATTCAAAGTCAATTTGAGTTTATTGAACATTAATAACTTTACGCAGGAATAACGCACATCATGGACAGGGCACGCAGATACTTTAATAGTACACAACAACTAACCCTATACAAATCGCAAGTGCGCCTCACGGTTGAATTTGGCAGCCACCTCTGGTCTGGAGCCCAAAAATACCTGAAAAAAACCCTTGACTGTGTGCAGAAACGGGCAGTCCGTTTGATAGACTCTCCTAACCTAACAAACGGATTGCAATCTTTAGAGCACAGGCGCCAGGTGGGAATGCTGTCCTTGTTCTACCGGTATTACAATGGAAAATGCTCCGAGGAACTAGCGTCATTGATCCCCTCGGCACCGGTGCGTAGTCGGGAAACACGCCAAACGCGCGCTCAACATTTGTACACGGTTGACATTAGTCACATGAGAACGGGTCATTTCTACGACTCGTTCTTGAGTTCAACAGCTCGGCTGTGGAACGATTTGCCGGCCTCTGTGTTTCCTCCCTCCTACAACATGGGTCTCTTCAAGACCCATGTTCACTCCTTCCTCTCCTCAAAAACACCCTCCACACAGCATCCTCAAAGATGACATAGGCCCTGAGGGAAATTATTTTCCTCAGAGCCTCCTGTGTGGAGTTAATGTAAAAAAAATCTGAATGCTTCTGTTTGTGACGAATATTTTGATGTTTGATATTATTGGTCTTTTTTGAAAAAAATTACGACGATAATGGACAGTGTTCTCAGTAAATTCACCTTGTGTTACGCCACCTGTTGCCATATTGTGCTGTGCCACTTTACATCTGACAAATGAGTAAAATTTAAAGCATAAATTGTTCATCTTGAATAATTAGTATGTGCTTTAAAATGAAACTTTTTAATGTTTTTCTAAATGTTGAATAATTCTGAAAATAAAACAAAATGAGACGCATAATATTTGAAAATTCGAACATAAGAACAAAATTTAGTAACGTGTTTCCTTATTTATTTACGGACAAATAGTCCGTTAATAATATAACTCTAACACGAATAAAAAAGAGAGACGACAATGAAAGGAAAGTACATATAAATAAAGTGCATTGAAAAATTAAAATATAAAAGAACATATAGAAGACAACAACAAGTCAAAGTTCGAAGATGGATTTAAAAGACTTTAAAAATTACACATTTCGTATCGACTGCCGAAAGTCATTTAGGCTAACACAAAAAAAATGTAATGCTTTGACTTGCGTTAACAAGTCTCGACATTCTGGGTAAAGAAGAATGATTCATTATTTCGGAGTCTACGGGAAGGGATTTTAAACTGGAAGAGCAAAGCAGGTGTGACAGTAATACTGTTGATAATTTTGAATATACAAATTAGATCAGTGTCCTATCTACGTTTTTCTAAAGAAGAAATTTTTAAAGTTTGTTCAATTTCATCATACGAGTACTCGCCTCTTTCAAGTCCTTATCTCCAAGCAATTCCTCGTAGGAAGCGATGTTGTACGGATTCGATGTGACAAATAAGGACAGCATAGAAAGGAGACCAAATGATAATACTCTACCATATTCAAGGTGAGGGCGAACCAGCGAACAGTAAAGAGTTTTAAGTGTACTTATATGTGATAAAACCAGTTGGCTGTTGCATTTTTTATCACCTCTTAAGTTATCCAAATTCAAAAAAATGTTTGCTGTTGTTATCGGTGAAAATTGGTAAACATGTTTTAATAACAAAGATTTTGACCATTTTAGTACAACTATTCGGCGTGATACAATCATTTGGAGGAATCGAAAAATCTTTTATTCATTGTAGAGAATATTACCGACTCTCAAACGAAAATTTTAAAGGTAAAAATCAGAATCGACTTGAACCCAGGACCTTGACCTTGTCGGGGCTCTGCTCTAGATACGACCGTATCTTTCTCTGATTTTTCAGTTTCAAATTTTCGTTTGAGTATTGCTAATATTGCCTTCGATGATTTAATATTACTAATTGAGGTTTTACTGATAAAGTTATTCAAAAGTAAAAATCAACTGGGATGGACTTGATTCATATATAACTGTGCCACCAAGTTGTATTTCAACACGAATCGTATAATGTACATTTAGTAAAAACTAATTAATCGACTGAGCGTAGCAAAGATATTTTTTAACTCGACATTCTTAACATTTTGAATTTTTGTAAATGTGTTTGTTCGTTCCGATTTCGGTTTAAGATGATGGTTTCTTTTAATGGTTCAATAGTTTATTTTTTTAAATGTGATATTGTGGTGTTAAATTGAACTTTCTTATTTCAATTTTTTATCAAAATTTTAAAATTTTGTGATTCCCAATTGTCCGAAGAATGATTAAAAAAGAATTGGCATTGAAAAAGTGGCGTTTCTTTGGACAAATCGTGTAATTATTCCTTATTTTAAATTATTTTAAAATCATGTTAATACGCATGGTTTATAATTAAGTATGTAGGTATTTAAGTACCTACTTACAAATTTTAGGATGAGAGGAAATTTTGGTTTAAATTTTTCGAAAAAGAGATAATTAGAAACATACTTTTTGGACGCGAGGTCTACTGTTGACAGTACTACTACCTAATATGTTGCATAACATTAGTTAACGCAGTCGAATTTCGTAAAAATATTTTAGCTCATCATAATCATCGTAATATCATTGCACTGTTTACTCCAGATGATTCTACACAATTTATTATTATCAAAGTAATAATTATTATTAGTTTTATCTGTCAATATGACTTATTGTACCTTTTTTTAAATAAAGAAAAGCAAAATACACATTCTCAATACATATTTTTGCATTTGGCAAAAAAATTTCTTAAATAAATTTTTACGGAACAAAATTGAAAAGGAAATTGGAAATTTATTTCGATGACTTGAAATTAATAAACTGGCGATGAATCTTGCTGGCAAAATACCATTCAAACTACCTTCAGTTAAATAAGGTTTATTCTTCGAATCGGACCAGGCCAGGGGGCAGGGGGTAGGGGCTGCAGAATTGGATATTGTGAATTGCAATTTTCCGCTAGCAACTGAGATTTAAAGCTGAAACGAACGTTCAAAAGTATTGAATCTACGGCTTTGGCGAATGGAATTTTTAGTCAAATATCAACGGTGTGGCTTTGTTTTTGGGTGGTGGCGTTTATCACTGAAACCAGTATTGATACATTATTTGACAGATTTTGAAGATATTTTCAGTATCACCGTAGTTTCATAATTGAAACGTTGCATTAAATGGCTTTGGTCGTGTTTGGAGACCAGATCTGAAAAGCCAGGTATTTCCCCACCTTCCGCCTCGCCATCTCCTTTCCTTCTCCGCTACTTTTGGCCTTACAACATATGATTATGATTTGGAAATGTCATAGTCTCACCGGCTCAAGACGGGAGCAGTTCGGACTCTTGCGGTATTCATATTTTAAAAAAACATGTCTTCAGATAGTTCAAGGTTGGAATATTTGAGCCCCCGTCAAATTTAATCATGTTATACGATTAAATAGAATGGACGTTAAACGTCGTTTTTCGTAGATAAATGGCGACCTACCTACCGCACAAAAGTCCCAAATGCTCCCAATATATTATCGTGAAATTATTTACTTTCAAAAATATTTTCGTTATTGGTTTGTGGTGTTATGCCGTGTTGCGCATAACTCCTACGCCATAACGCCAACGTTTCGGACAGCGTTACAGTGTCCATCATCAAGGCAGATTTGTAATTGATAGTGGTGAAAAGTGTGCTTATATATTTGGAAGCAATACCGTGTTGCCAGCTCCACTCCACTACGAGTCGGTATTATTTTCAATGAACTCAAAAATAACTTTGATTTTAAGTATCGTTTTCAACTTGGAAAACTGCTTGTGCAAGGAATAATTCGGTCGACAAAGTAGGTCTAACCTACCTCTAAAGTAATATATTAACAGAATTTTTTTTTATTAAAAATTGTAATTATTGATTTTTCGCGGGTTTTCGCCAGCAGTGTAATAAACTTATGCGAAAAAATACCTCATCTGGTGGTCTTTTATAAAGCCTCCGAAGGTCGAAATGGCTGTCACGCAATACTTAATGACTAATAAATAAACCACCAGTACTTAATAATACCAAAATTTTAAATTTCATAATTTTGGCATGAAAGAAATTTGTTTTTAAACCGCGCCGGTAATGCGGAAAAATATCAAGGTTTCATGATTTTTTCAGTTAACAACCTGAGGCTTTATTTGATATTTTCTTCTGCGGGAACCCAATATCCGGCCAAATTGGTGGCTAACTTCAGACAATTTGACTGACACCGTGAAGCTATCTTGTACTTTGCAGGTCCTGCTTATATCTGCTTCTGTTAGCTACTTTGGAGTTAAGTTAAGCGATCAATAGTCGATGTCTAACGGCGGAACAAACTGTCAACTTACAACTTAGAACTTTCCTTAACTCGTGCTGTGCTGACAAGTGGTAATTATCTAATAAGCGATGGAAAGTCGGGATATAAAACGTGAGATGAGAGTTTGCGTGATTGAAATTGCGATGATGAATTACGGACGTTTTCACCAATAAAACTGAGCATAAAAACAGTATAACATTAGAACAGCTTCAATAGAATATTTATGACACGTTTTTGTGTAAGTCGGCTTACATGTAGAAAGAGCATTTGATGTTTTCCTCCTTCATATAATGAGGGCCTCTTCCAGACTCACATAATTATTTTTATATGAATACCGCATAACTGCTTGAAGCCAGAGAGACTATAGCATCCTCGACTGGGATATGTTGTGAGCCTGAAGGTAATGGGAAGGGGAAAGATGGGGAAGACGAAGATAGGGAAGTAGCTAGCTATTCAGAAGGCTATAACTCAGGCTCCATCGAAGCCAGAGTTAAGTTAGCCTCTCAAAGACTGGTCGTACTGTACAGGGCCCGCATTTATTTTAATAATACACAATTGCTTACCCTGTACAAATCGCAAGTGCGCCCCACGGTTGAATTTGGCAGCTACCTCTGGTCTGGAGTCCCAAAATACCCGATAAAAACCTTCGACTCTGGGCAGAAACGGGCGGTCCGTTTGATAGATTCTCCTAACTTAACAAACGGATTGCAATCTCTAGAGCACAACGTCGGGTTGGAATGCTATCCTTGTTCTACCGGTATTTCAATGGAAGATGCTCTGAGAAACTGGCGTCATTGATCCCTTTGGCACCGGTGCATAGTCGAGAAACACGGCTGACATTTGTCACATGAGAACGGGTCGCTTCTTCGGCTCGTTCTAGTGTTCCACCACGGCTAAAGCCATTTCAAACCACCTTTCAATTCTGAACCGTGTTCTCACACCAGGACGATACTGAGAGTATCTTCCCCTCCAACGTGCCGAAAACCTATTTATACATAAAAGAAAGTCTGTTGCAGGCGTGGCGACGTGGATTTGATTTGTATGCAACACAGGAACAAGAGGAAGGTCACAGTTTACGTGAAAACTGCTTTCCGGTAACTACGTCCATCCCATTTCCCATCCCATCAGTATTTTGATACTACTTGATGACATTTTGAACACTTCACGTTGACTTTTTATTCAACATCTCCTTAACCTAAAAAAAACTTTCAGTCTCCCAATTGAGGGAATCTCATAGTCTCACCAGCTCCAGGCGGTTGGGAACAGTTGGGACTCCTGTGCGATACTCACATTAAAAAAATAAAGAATAGCCAAAAAGATGTAGGTTCCATTAAGAGGTTCCATTCTTAAAACATGTTTTCGAGATCCACGAAATATTTGTCTATTGTAGTTTTAACATCAATGTTTCCATTAAGAGGCTTAGTTTTCCATTCCATAAACTGCACACCCTCAGGTACCCTCTCCTTCTAAATAATAAAACAATATTGTTAATGCATTCCAGGAAGCCTTCGCTAAGACTTTATTATTATTAGACAGAGTGCTGCTTGCCACAGTTTGATTAATGTAAGCTCTCGCAAATGTTTCTTGTTTTATGAACTCATTCAAGAAAAACTCACTAATGAAAGGTACAAAAAACAAATGCGCGTCATATTTTGCTATATTTATCTTACTCTTACATATTTCTTCTACTCTGTTTTAGCTCATAGAAAAAAATCACACTACAGTTGAAATACATTGCCACAATTTGTTTTAGTATATTGTGAAACAGATTCCAATTAAATAGCCCTTTATTATTGATTTTATTAGATTATTTATGTAATCTTAATTATAAAATCATTTATAATATAATGATTAATTAATAACTAGCCTCCGTGATCGAAGGGTAAGGCTCTCGACTAACGAGTTGGAGGTCGTAGGAAGATACTATCAATATCGCCCTGGAGTAAGGCCATCACTCAGAAATGAAGCGTTGCTTGAAATGGCTTTAGCCGTGTTTGGTGACTAGACCTGAATAGCCAGGTACTTCCCCACCTTTTTCTTCCCTATCTCCTTCCCATTCCCGCTACCTTCAGCCTCACAACATTTTTTTTTTTTACATGAGCTCAAATTGAAAAACATACTCCAATTAGGTAGTCCATAGTCTCACAGGCCCCAGGTGGATGTGAGCAGTTAGGAGTCTTGTGCTGTATTCACATAAAAAAATATAATCCAGTTTTACTGCAGAGGTAGGCAGAGAGAACGAATCGCCAAACCACTCGGTCTTGGCACACATTTGTTACCTCATTCACATTCATACATTGCCTCATACAAAGTCTTCTATTATTCTGGCTCCCGACATGGCCCGACTCGAGTATCTGGTTCACTTGATCGTACCATGTATTCCATTACTGTAACAGTAACTTTTCATTATACTTTATATTTTATAATTTTATGCTTTTACTTTATACTTTCATTTATCTATCTTACTTTCTACTTACTGCTTACTTTACTACCTCAACTCCTTTTTTTACCTTTTGTTTTTATATTTAACTTCAATTTATGTTGTTACTTTCGTTTTGTTATTGTTTTATAATACATATATAATATAATTTATGTTAATGGCACATGTTGTGCCGTATGTTTTTGAAATAAATAAATAATTACCTTTGCATCGTTTATTCTCTTTACACTCCTTTATTCGTTCATTTGCTTCACATGTCCTTAACATCTGAACGTTCCTTTCTTATTATTACCCATTACGCTTATATCACCCCAGCGTTCTTTGTGGATCTCCACATTTCTCACACGATCATACATGGTTTTACCGCACATACACCTCAGGGATTTCATTTCTAAAGCATTCAGTCTACTTTCATCCTTCCTCTGCCAGTACCATTGGGAAAGAAGAAATGAGAGATCAATTATTGATTTTGTCATAATTGACTCCATGCGAAGAGCCGTTAACGAACTTCATTCATTAAAATTTTATTAAAAATAATATAAAATACAATAGGCATATTATCTATGGTTAATGAATTTTCATTTCATTCAAATATCCATTACTTACTAATATTATAAATGCGAAACTGTTCGAGTTTGTTTATGACGCTTTCACGAATTAACCAATAAAAAGACTTTAAAAATCCATTCACCAATAGAAAGCTAAATTATATGCGAAGACTATAGTTTGTATATGATGGCAAGCTCTGGCGTTATGAAATTATAAATATTAGTATATTATATTTGTTATACGTTTTCTGTCGCTAACAAATGCGAGTTTTTGCTAACGTCAGAAAAAAATCGTTTCCATGGAAACGATGTTGATATATTTGTGGGCTCTAAGCTGGTAGGTACTCAGCCCCTGGTCGGCCACTGCTCCAGAAAATTCAAATATTAGAATAAGTTTTGTTTTTTTTTGACAAGCTTATGTTTTGGAATAAATGTCAGATATGAGTTCCTACATTAAAAATATAATTCGTAACGATCATAAAGACTGAATATTAAATAGTGTAATTTTATATTATATTAACAAATTTCCAAATATTTAATAAAAATAAACATCCGAAATGTTTGCAAGCTCATAAATCCCGAACGAATGAACAAAATTGGATAATTCTTTTTTTCTGTGAGCTACAGCTTTATGAAATTTAGGTGGCAGGCGAGATGTTTGAAAACTGAATGTAAGGGAATGAATGTATGGAATGCAGGAGGGGGTGGGGGTGGGGAGGAGGGGGGATAATTGATAAGTTCAACCGCTACAGTAATTTCCCGTAATACCATGCGAGCGAAGCCGCGGGGAAAAGCTAGTATAATATAAAACAGGGAGTACGCGCAAAACAAAAATTTTAAATCATCTAAAAGCTTCTCCATGTTGTGAAAAGAAGGTTCAAGGAAGATATCTTTATTTCAGAGTAGTAAGAGTTAAAATAAGTGGGTTAGCAACTCTATCGAGTTCTCCGTCAAAGCTCATACTCTCGGGTGTGTGATTTTCTTTATTGGCAAACTTCAAATGCAATAAAACGATTTGTGATTTGTTGTGTTGCGAGGGTGATAAAATAGAGATAGGAAATTTATCATTACCGTTGGACGGAGAAATTTTATCAATTTCTGCGGACCAAAGTTTTATTCAGTTGACTTACTTTAACCAGTGTTTCCTGACATTACATATTTGGAGTTAAAAATAAAAATGAAATTTCAGTCTCCGGTGACATTTTTGATGTTTTTTTTTTCTACAAAAATAGAAGGTTTTGGACAATTAGGGGAGGGGTAAGAGGTTGAGAGGTTACTTGACTGAGTGACCAGTGATGGCAGGCGGAAGATTTTTTTTTGTTTTTGAAGAAAAAAAAAAGAAAAAAAACACGAAAAAGTTACCGGAGATTAAATTTCATTTACATTATTTTCTTCAAGTATATAATAAGTGATGTCAATACACACATTCTTTTCTTGTTCGAAGTCAAATTGAATATGACTTTCCTATTTGGTCACCGCACTTTAAAATCCACTCCAATTCCATTGAAAAAATTGAGCATAAATTATCTTTAAATTCGGTCAATTATACAAACAATAAATAATAACACACAACCTAAAGAAAGAATTAAATATAATACTATATCATACAATTGTGAAAGATTTAAAATTATTGAAACTCTCAGATAGAAAAATTATTTTCGAATTGACTTTTATTTTTTTTTAAATTTAATGGTGTTATAGACAACCCTGATTTATTAAGCTTAATTATCTTCCATGTATCAACAAGAACAAGTCGATCTAAAATTATTTTTAATTGCTACTACAATATCAAGACTAAGTCATTTAGATACTCGCTTGTACCTAGATCGCATGTTGGAAATGCTTTCTCAGAAGTAGAGGTGTGCTCAAATGTACGGAATACTGTTACAAAC
Source organism: Glyphotaelius pellucidus (assembly GCA_936435175.1). NCBI lineage: Eukaryota > Metazoa > Arthropoda > Insecta > Trichoptera > Limnephilidae > Glyphotaelius > Glyphotaelius pellucidus. The sequence continues at coordinate 30,072,619 of OW386550.1, read as the reverse complement.
AGGCTATAATAACATACCTCAATACATAACTCAATGTTAGCGTAATACCTACTATTCTTCGGCATGGGTTCTATATAATTTGTTAGCAATATATACCTTAAGATTACTTTAAAAATTATTACAAAATTAATTAATGCCCATAATAAAAAATAAATGCCCATGGAGGTGTATATTAATATAAATAAATAAATATTTGCTATCCAGGGTGGGTAGATTATTTTACAGCGATATTAGAAATTCAACAATTCTAACGATGATAATTTGGATTAAAAAAAAACATTGATTGAAGATTGTGAAAGAAACCTATGTCACAATGGCTTACTGCTGCTATTCGAAAAATTATATACAATGCAATGAGATGAACATGTTTTATTAATGTGAAAATGGAGTAATTTAATAAAAATTCTTATGCAACTCGCGTGCAAATGCTTAGCTTACTGTACATACTTCGTTATAGTGATGGTGCTGCTTTATGTAAGAAACGCCTTGATAATATACCTCGGCATAACTCTAGATAGAAGCCTGACTTATAACCTCTACCTGGAGGGCGTAAGTAAGGAAACTAAGACAAGATTAAATATAATTAGCTGGAACTAGTCTTGCTTGCAAAGAAATGAAAGAAAACACCCTGAGGTGAATTCCGGTATATATATTATCTGGTATCTCTGCTTTGCGTACATGTGAAAATTTTGAACTAGTCAAAGAATATGTTTATTTATTGATTGCTTTTTCAAACGGGATTTACAAATAAATAAAGTCTGTGAACGACTCAGATCTGTTGTTAGCAGATTATATAAATTAAAAATTTTATGTTCCAATTTGCACACTTCGAAAAATTTATTTATCATTAGCTGAATCTATTATAAGATATGGAATTACAGCTTGGGGACTTTCCTGTAAAACAAATGTAAATCGTGTTCAATCAGTTCAAAATCATTAGTTAAATTATTAGCTCATAAAAGTTTATATGAACAAAGGCATAGTGTTCCGTACTTTTACCAAAATCTCAAAATTCTCTCAGTAAGAGCAATTTTGTGGTATAAAATTATATTTCAGCATATTAATAGCCCTTTATACATAAATAAACTGGACCACACTTACAATACTCGTTTTACGTTAAATGAAGGACTAATTGTACCTAAGCATTTAAAAAAATATGGACAAAGAACGCTGGACTACATGATACCTAATTGTTTAAATATGTTACCTGCCGAAATTAAAAAATGTACAAATGGTTAAACAAAAATTATGTTAAAAAGTTGGCTTTCCGAAAAAAATAATTTGTATTAGACTAACACAAAAATTCACGTTTAAGAGGCACGTTACGATACTTAAGAGGTCGCAGGTAAATTTGAACAATATGTATTTTACTAAACTGTTGCCGTCACAGTCGCTCTTACTCCCCTAATACTGAGCAAAGGGGAAAACTGCACCTCAGAATGATAATACCTAGATAAAATCATCGAAATCGAGGGTTTTTAATTCACCATTTTCTCCTCCAAAACTGGACAGATTTTTTTATATTTTTTTTTACAAACTGAATTAAAAGAAAATACTCTGTCTCGTTTTTAAAAAATACATTTTCTAGTTTTTATACTGAACATCTGTTGATGGTCTTCAAACCAGGCAATTCTGGTTCTAACTCTTAAAAGAAGTAATCTACCGACATGCTAGTAGTCGGTAACTATATTATTTAAAAAAAATACTTGCAGTAGTTTCAAAATCTAGAGAGGAAATTGGGGAATACGTTTGTATGGACAAAACGCAGCCCGGTTTCCTCTTATGTGGGTGTTGTAGTCTAGAAGCCCGAGTTTTGGGCGTTTTTCGACAGTCGAAAAAAAAAAAATTTCAACTGTTCATTTTTTGTAATTTATTTATTTATATTTTAAGAATTAAAAAAATAATTTATTTTTTTTAAATATGTACCTATATTTTTTTTCACGATGTTACACGCTGTTGAAGTAGAGGGGAAAAAGAGCGTGCCCATTTTGTCACGATTTCAACTCTTCTGGTCGTCTGAAAAAGTATAAACCTCATTATGGTAGGAACGTCTTTTATTTTCCTCAGGGCCTCCTGTGTGGAGCTCATGTAAAAAAAAAAACAAGAAAAATGAAAAAAAAAAAATTCGCAATATGGCGGCTACTCAAAAAAACTGATGTTTTTCAGTTATTTTTTAACTTTTTCAAATTTTTAAGATAGCCTAAATTACAAAATTTATTTTTTTTTGTTTTTTTTGTTCCTACTATATAGGAATATATAAAGAAAATTCATGCCAAATTTCAAGAAAATCGGTCAATTAGAACTTGAGATTTTGTGCCAAACGTTTCGAAAAAAGTGGTTTCGATAAAAACACGTATTCTATTTAGATTCCGTATAAATCGGTCGACTTGCCACGATACTAAAATGGCTATAAATTTTTAAATAGTTCGAAGGGAAATGAGATGAGAGAGGTTGGAAAACAATAATAAATGGAACGACTCCCTATCAAGCCTCGCATCCCGGAAACCCTTTAAAACTGAAGGTGCACGTCTATTTGAACCACATTACTCTGCTATTGATGCATGGCAGACTTTTCCTAAGGCCTTAGATAATATTGCATTGCACCGTTGCAGTCACAACCGCCGTGCGTTTATGTCACAAAAGTATGGACCGATGAACTCAACGTTGTGTGAATATAAACAAGTTCAACGACAGAGTAAAGAATCTTCACTCTTCCAGTTCACCAGAGGAACTTCTGTGTATCACAAGTACACGCCAGATGGTAAGGGCAGATAAATCTCAGCATCTCGATATGAACGGTAAAATATTTCCAAACATCGCTTCTCTATGGTTCAGAAACATATTATTTGATTGCGAGTTAGTAGTAAACCACATTACAATGATGAAATTTATTTTTAGCATGAAAAATACTACGCAATGATAGGCAATGATATTTAACTGGGGCGTAAAATACGGTGGAGCACGATTAATTTTTTTGGATAATTGAACAAATAATTATCGGGTTTAATGTTATTGTTATTACGTAACATCGGAATCTTTACAATTTAATCACCAATCAATGTTACTTTTATTATTACATAAAAAAAAACTATATAATTTAACAATATGCATAACGTATATATCTTAAGTAATAAAATTATACATACAAAACTAAAATGTAGTTAAACATAAAAAAACTGTATATGCGTAACGTATATATTTTAACACTATATATAACAAAAAATCCCACACAAGCAAAGGCAGTGCGTGGGTATACTTGAGATTTTTAAATGCATTTGAAATCAAGTTTAAAGTTTTTACGTGAGGCTTTTTCACAACAATAAAAGTGCCTAGGTGTAGAGAATACCAATATTTACGTGGTATAGGTATAGGTATGTATATATGCATTCTTAGGTTAACCTTCATCTTGGGTTGGAAGGCAAATTTTTGATACTGTGAAAAACATGAATTGAAAAATTAATTTACAAACTTAAATAATATAAAGCATAATTTTGACAGATTAAAGAGCTAGAAACAGTTTTAAAAGGGGGAAAAATAGAGTCCTTATCGACCATACTTTATAACAAACCGAATACTTGAAATACTCGTATTCAAATTAATAATAATAAATAAAGTATCCCCCACATTTAGAAAAAAAGGAAACTTTTCGGTAAATATTTTAATAAACAAAGATTTAAATATTTATTTGATTATCGTTGTTCTGTGTGGTTACATATTTACAGCAGTGGTATATCGTTTTTATCTTGTATGCGAATTATTGGAGAATCGTCGCTTTTCCTTAGTAACACGTGCACATTTTTGGTCCAAATGTATTTATATCCAATAGATTTAGTAGATTTAGCTAGCCAGAGAAGTTCCTTATTTGATGGTGTTAGTTTTTCATTTATGTAAATATTCTCTGTGGAGTCCGAATACTTTATTTCTTTTGGGCTTAATACTCCTTTAGTTTTTTTTTTATTAATAACCCTGTCCTTTGATTCTTTTGAATTGAATTGTACACTTATTATATTTTTAGCTGGGTTGTTGTAATAATTCACTATGGAGTTGTTTTTTACTAGGTCACTGCAGTCTAATGTCTTTAACAAAAGTTCTATAGGATTTTTAATGTCTTCATTTTTCTTCACGGTAATTCCTTGGATTTCAATAGATGTCTCTAGCGTGCGCTGTTGAATGTTGTTGACAGATGATTTAAGATATTTAATTTCTTGTTGCATTTCTTCCATTTTTGTGTCATTATTTTTAAGATAATCTTTAGTTTTTTTTAGTTCGCTTTCAAAATCTTCGATTTTATTTGAGCAGGATTCCACATTCTTGACCAGATCTCTAATTTCTTTCATGATGTCCGAAAATTTTTTATTAAAATCACTTGTTAGAAATTTTTTTAGTTGAGTATCTATTCTTTCACTCATTGTTTGAAGTAACTGTTCTTTGAAATGATCAAATTTTTGTTCGATTAAATTATCACTTTTATCCATTTTTGGACGCATTTTTATTATTTAAAAAAAGATTTAATTATGATTTTTATTTGAACAGAGGTGACATCTATCGACGAAATCTTCTTTAGAAATAACTGTGCTCGGTAGGCAACTGCTGAAATGTTCCTGTAAGTCGCTAGTTGTGGAAAAACTTGAAATTATTGATTTTATTTTATTGAAAGCATCGTATTAAAAAGGCACCAACGAATTGAGCACTCGAAAATGATTTGAATGTCACTTTAAATCACTTTACACTTAATTTGAAGCACTGACGGTTTTGTCAAAAAACCAATTGAGGTCGGGCAGAAAAAAATGATGTTTTGTTGAAGAACTACGTTTTAACAGCAAAACAACATGAAGATGCACTAGCGATTCATCCTGGGAATAAGCCTTCCTGAAGTTACTGCTTTATGTCATCCCATAACTCATAAAACTTTATAAAAATAACAGAGATGTTTTGACAGCTGTTCACTGCTCTAGTAGGTAGATTAATATGGGCCGAAAATTAATTGGCCGAATTATTTCATTATTTCGACGAAAAATGACGTGCGGCATTATAATTGAGTGATCGATATCACTAGGTTCTAACTCTTAAAAGAAGTAATCTACCGACATGCTAGTAGTCGGTAACTATATTATTTAAAAAAAATACTTGCAGTAGTTTCAAAATCTAGAGAGGAAATTGGGGAATACGTTTGTATGGACAAAACGCAGCCCGGTTTCCTCTTATGTGGGTGTTGTAGTCTAGAAGCCCGAGTTTTGGGCGTTTTTCGACAGTCGAAAAAAAAAAAATTTCAACTGTTCATTTTTTGTAATTTATTTATTTATATTTTAAGAATTAAAAAAATAATTTATTTTTTTTAAATATGTACCTATATTTTTTTTCACGATGTTACACGCTGTTGAAGTAGAGGGGAAAAAGAGCGTGCCCATTTTGTCACGATTTCAACTCTTCTGGTCGTCTGAAAAAGTATAAACCTCATTATGGTAGGAACGTCTTTTATTTTCCTCAGGGCCTCCTGTGTGGAGCTCATGTAAAAAAAAAAACAAGAAAAATGAAAAAAAAAAAAATCGCAATATGGCGGCTACTCAAAAAAACTGATGTTTTTCAGTTATTTTTTAACTTTTTCAAATTTTTAAGATAGCCTAAATTACAAAATTTATTTTTTTTTGTTTTTTTTGTTCCTACTATATAGGAATATATAAAGAAAATTCATGCCAAATTTCAAGAAAATCGGTCAATTAGAACTTGAGATTTTGTGCCAAACGTTTCGAAAAAAGTGGTTTCGATAAAAACACGTATTCTATTTAGATTCCGTATAAATCGGTCGACTTGCCACGATACTAAAATGGCTATAAATTTTTAAATAGTTCGAAGGGAAATGAGATGAGAGAGGTTGGAAAACAATAATAAATGGAACGACTCCCTATCAAGCCTCGCATCCCGGAAACCCTTTAAAACTGAAGGTGCACGTCTATTTGAACCACATTACTCTGCTATTGATGCATGGCAGACTTTTCCTAAGGCCTTAGATAATATTGCATTGCACCGTTGCAGTCACAACCGCCGTGCGTTTATGTCACAAAAGTATGGACCGATGAACTCAACGTTGTGTGAATATAAACAAGTTCAACGACAGAGTAAAGAATCTTCACTCTTCCAGTTCACCAGAGGAACTTCTGTGTATCACAAGTACACGCCAGATGGTAAGGGCAGATAAATCTCAGCATCTCGATATGAACGGTAAAATATTTCCAAACATCGCTTCTCTATGGTTCAGAAACATATTATTTGATTGCGAGTTAGTAGTAAACCACATTACAATGATGAAATTTATTTTTAGCATGAAAAATACTACGCAATGATAGGCAATGATATTTAACTGGGGCGTAAAATACGGTGGAGCACGATTAATTTTTTTGGATAATTGAACAAATAATTATCGGGTTTAATGTTATTGTTATTACGTAACATCGGAATCTTTACAATTTAATCACCAATCAATGTTACTTTTATTTACCGATTGTGTAGGAACAAGTAGGAAATTAAGGAACCCTGTTTAAATATTTTAAAAAAAACACCAATTACACAGAGTTCTAAAAAAATTCTTAAACCAGAAGCACAAATAGTTTACTGAAACTTCGACAAGTTTATTTTTCTACTGCCTCTTTCAATATTATATTATACTAATAAATTTCCGGCATGCGTTGCAAAGCAATTCAAAAAAGATTGTGTTTAAATTCTGAGCTCGCCACATACAACTATCCGTGTGAGAAGCATGGATTTTCCAAATCTACCCTCCGCTATCCCCTACTGCTTTTATGTCTCCTTTGCAATTCCTCAATCTGCCCCTCCATTGTCCCTCCCTCGTCCCTCCGTCATCCCGTCCATGCGTTACCTTTCCCATGCGTCCCCCTTCTCCTCCCTGGCACCTGTACCTCCTCCTACCCTCCCGCATTCCCCTCCCAACTTCTCCGCATCCCCCCAAGACCACCCCCTCCATCGTTCCCCTCCCCACCTTACCGAAATCCCCTTCCCATCCCGCCTTCCCACCCTGCCGCTAAACTTATAATAAATACACACATTTTTCAAACAACTCGCGCGCCACATATTGTAATATCTTATACAAATAGTCACCAACACAACACAAGAAATCACAACAAACTTCTTATATCAAAAATCAAATCAACAAAATATGGACTAAGATCCCTAGAATACATAGCTCACACAAAATATAATCAACTACCCAACGAGATCAAACGTGCAAGTCAATGTAAAAAGACCCAAACTAACATGCTCAAACTTCATCTTATTAATGACTATCTGAAATAATAATGTTGTGTATGTCCCCATCATATGTCCATTTAATACATACAGCTATATGTTTCATGTAATGCGTATCATTCCCGCAATGAGTTTATTAACTCCTGGGAGTACAATGCTTTATATAATTTACTATATTCTGTATTGTATACTTTTGATAAATAAATAAAAATTTCATAACTCCAGAGCTCAACATTATATAAAGAAACCTTTGCGGGCATGCGCACAATAAATCACTAAAATTTCATCCCAATCGGATGAATTTTAAAGGAACGCACACGGGACAAACAAAGAAACATTCATTTTATTATATGAAGATTATTTACTCTTTAATAAAATGAACGCCCTTAAATTACAAATGAATTGAAAACTTGATAACCTGTAACATGTTTCGTGATTAAATCAGTTATACGAATCAAAACAATTTAAGTAAGATATTAATAATTCTATTCAAGAAAAATTAAGATTATAAAGAGATGGCACTGATTGTAGCTATAACTAACGAAAAACCCTAGCTCTAAAGATAAAATCTTTACCATGAAAATTTGCAGAGCTTTTTCAATAAGGAACTTTATGTTTCCGTACCTAATAAAAGATGACATATTTAAAATACATTTTCGGAAACTTCATTATTTTGCGCTTTTATTTTAAATATATACGACTGCTGAGAATTAAGGAGCCAGCTTTCCGGTAATTTTCCTCCCAGATCTATTTAACGAGGAGCTTTTTGAACTTTTGTAAGGAGCAAGATATGCATTGGAATAAAAGTTTGCCCATACGTGGAGAATAGTGGGGAATATTGGAGCATTGAGGCTCATAGTACAACACAGTGGGGCACACGTATATCTTAATTCATGGAAACTGGGTCGCGTGGCAATGTTCCAATGAACGGAAGCAAAAATATCGCATTACTTGCCCGGAGGCAATTAATTTTTTATCAATATATTCGGTGGGTCAGAGCTTTCTGCTGTATGAAACCTGTTTTGGACAATAATGCAACTATTAACTAATTACAAGAGAAATAAATTATTCACAATATAATATAAATTCGTTTTCAATGTGAATGTGAGTGTGTGTCAATCTCACTGGTCCATCTGGAACCATGGCAACCCCAACTGAGGTATGTTGTGAGGCTGAAGATAGTGGGGGGAAGAAAATGGGGAAGGGGAATGTAAAGAAGTGCTTGGCTCTTCAGATCTGGTCACCGAATTCTGAATGCTGTCTTACATCAGGGCCATATTTAAAGTATCTTCCACTCTGGAACGTGTCGCAAATATACTATATATTATGTCAAATGAATAAATTGTGAAATAACACAAATGAATCAAATAAAATTTACTTGTACACGCCGGGATTCGAGTCCGCAACCTCCGAATTGGTAATCGAGAGTCAACCACGGATGATAAAGGTATGTACCGATTACAAATTTTATAGTGCGCAATTGTGAATTACCGAAATTATTACCGAGTCTGCCATATTATTTCTATTAATGCAGAAATAATATTCTACGAGTTTTGAATTTAATTTTTTTACGGAATTTAGGTTTTTACATGTTATATTTATTTTTTTGTGGATAAACTACGTTTCTTTGTGAATTATAGAGAAACATCGTTATTTGTGAAATCAGCAATCAGTTCATAAAAACTTACCTTTTTCTATGCGAAAATTATTATTGTTTATCTCGGGATACAGAGGAGTAGTGCATTTTCTTACCGGTAAATAAAGGAAAACATTATATTAGTTACATAATTACAAATTTTTAAACATAATTCCTGTAATAAACTTATTTAATAAGTGTTTAATTTTAACGGTTTTTGAAAATTTATGGAAAATTATGTACGCCGAACATGTTTTTTTTTACATTATCTCTATACAGGAGGCCGTGAGGAAAAAAAGCCGTCAAGGCCTGTGTCGTCTTTGAGGATGGTGTGTGGAGGGTATTTTTAGGGAAAGGAAGGAGAAAAAGTTCTGGGAAGGAAAAATGTAGGAATGTGTAGGAATCTAGAAGGCATTGTGTTCAGGAGTGAAGAACGTAAGAATCCACCCCTCCCACTGGCGGTCCACTCCACCTAAGGCGATGAGTGGAGAGAGTCTGGCTGGAGAGATCAAAATGTCTCCCTCAACCAGTCTCTTGATTCCCGATTACTCCCGATCTGGCATGCGGAAGGTGGGTAAACGCATCCGCCGCCCCGACCTAGACAAACCCCACCCCATGAACCCGGGTACCAAAAGGCGTGCTAAGTCACCAAACGTAGCGACCACTTGGGGTAACCTGCGGCAGGGGTGTTATTTATCCAATAAAAGGTTCCCGGGTGGCGGTACCCATAACACCCTCCGAAATTAAAGCTATTATTGCGTCATGAATAAAGTAATGACAGCAAAAAATCAATTAAAATTTACTTCAGTCGAAAACATAGTATTAAAAATAAAGTTTAATTATGAAGTAAAATTAATTCCTTAAAAAAACAAACAATATTATGTATAGTTGGGAATTGATAAAGATCAGGCAAACATAATTTTAACTTGAATATATATGCAGCTGAAATTAATAATGCGTTACGTTTTTCATATTGCACAAGTTAAGGTTGAAAAAAAATTTTAATAATAAATCGCCTTCAACTTTGTGCTACCAAGAAATATTACGAATTAATCATACTCTAAAATTAACTTCTTTGGAACACGATGAACTTAGCAAAATTACACGGAAGGCCGAATTAATCACAAGTAATTGTTTATTGTTTATTGTTTATTGATTGAAAAATAAAGTATTACATAGAAATATAAGCTGCACATCTCACTAGGGTATTCCTGTATCGAGATATGCAGCTTTTACAAAAATAGTATTAAAAAAAAACATATGTTTAAACTTTAAAAAATATATAATAATCCTACAAAAAGATAAATACAATTATCAGTAAATAATAACAATTATGTTGTTATAGTAAGTAAATAATAATACGAAAGTTAAGTAAACAAATTTTATAAAAAGCAGTTTTTATAAACAGTAAATTTAAAGTAAGGTAATAATAGTTAGGTAATAAAATTATGTATATAAAAAATAAAAATATAGTTAAACATAAAAAAAAACTATATAATTTAACAATATGCATAACGTATATATCTTAAGTAATAAAATTATACATACAAAACTAAAATGTAGTTAAACATAAAAAAACTGTATATGCGTAACGTATATATTTTAACACTATATATAACAAAAAATCCCACACAAGCAAAGGCAGTGCGTGGGTATACTTGAGATTTTTAAATGCATTTGAAATCAAGTTTAAAGTTTTTACGTGAGGCTTTTTCACAACAATAAAAGTGCCTAGGTGTAGAGAATACCAATATTTACGTGGTATAGGTATAGGTATGTATATATGCATTCTTAGGTTAACCTTCATCTTGGGTTGGAAGGCAAATTTTTGATACTGTGAAAAACATGAATTGAAAAATTAATTTACAAACTTAAATAATATAAAGCATAATTTTGACAGATTAAAGAGCTAGAAACAGTTTTAAAAGGGGGAAAAATAGAGTCCTTATCGACCATACTTTATAACAAACCGAATACTTGAAATACTCGTATTCAAATTAATAATAATAAATAAAGTATCCCCCACATTTAGAAAAAAAGGAAACTTTTCGGTAAATATTTTAATAAACAAAGATTTAAATATTTATTTGATTATCGTTGTTCTGTGTGGTTACATATTTACAGCAGTGGTATATCGTTTTTATCTTGTATGCGAATTATTGGAGAATCGTCGCTTTTCCTTAGTAACACGTGCACATTTTTGGTCCAAATGTATTTATATCCAATAGATTTAGTAGATTTAGCTAGCCAGAGAAGTTCCTTATTTGATGGTGTTAGTTTTTCATTTATGTAAATATTCTCTGTGGAGTCCGAATACTTTATTTCTTTTGGGCTTAATACTCCTTTAGTTTTTTTTTTATTAATAACCCTGTCCTTTGATTCTTTTGAATTGAATTGTACACTTATTATATTTTTAGCTGGGTTGTTGTAATAATTCACTATGGAGTTGTTTTTTACTAGGTCACTGCAGTCTAATGTCTTTAACAAAAGTTCTATAGGATTTTTAATGTCTTCATTTTTCTTCACGGTAATTCCTTGGATTTCAATAGATGTCTCTAGCGTGCGCTGTTGAATGTTGTTGACAGATGATTTAAGATATTTAATTTCTTGTTGCATTTCTTCCATTTTTGTGTCATTATTTTTAAGATAATCTTTAGTTTTTTTTAGTTCGCTTTCAAAATCTTCGATTTTATTTGAGCAGGATTCCACATTCTTGACCAGATCTCTAATTTCTTTCATGATGTCCGAAAATTTTTTATTAAAATCACTTGTTAGAAATTTTTTTAGTTGAGTATCTATTCTTTCACTCATTGTTTGAAGTAACTGTTCTTTGAAATGATCAAATTTTTGTTCGATTAAATTATCACTTTTATCCATTTTTGGACGCATTTTTATTATTTAAAAAAAGATTTAATTATGATTTTTATTTGAACAGAGGTGACATCTATCGACGAAATCTTCTTTAGAAATAACTGTGCTCGGTAGGCAACTGCTGAAATGTTCCTGTAAGTCGCTAGTTGTGGAAAAACTTGAAATTATTGATTTTATTTTATTGAAAGCATCGTATTAAAAAGGCACCAACGAATTGAGCACTCGAAAATGATTTGAATGTCACTTTAAATCACTTTACACTTAATTTGAAGCACTGACGGTTTTGTCAAAAAACCAATTGAGGTCGGGCAGAAAAAAATGATGTTTTGTTGAAGAACTACGTTTTAACAGCAAAACAACATGAAGATGCACTAGCGATTCATCCTGGGAATAAGCCTTCCTGAAGTTACTGCTTTATGTCATCCCATAACTCATAAAACTTTATAAAAATAACAGAGATGTTTTGACAGCTGTTCACTGCTCTAGTAGGTAGATTAATATGGGCCGAAAATTAATTGGCCGAATTATTTCATTATTTCGACGAAAAATGACGTGCGGCATTATAATTGAGTGATCGATATCACTAGGTTAATCATTGCTACTGTTATAGTTATATCACGAGCGCCAGCACCGCCCCTGGCGGCCGCCGGGGGATCCACACGGTCGGCTGCCCATTTTCCGCTCGATGCGTCACAGGTAAAGGGTGCATTGTGCATTATTATTTAAACGCATCGAGTTTATTCAGAGGTGTTAAGCATATTTGAACTATGTTTATATTTTGGCTTTTTTTAATAGTACCAAAAAAAGATTTTTAGGCGTACGTACGACATATCTATTCTTTACATATAGCGGATTCACATGATTCAATTTTAGTTGATCAACACGACACTTAAAAACATATTGACAGGTGTGTGAACCTTTTTTCAACAAAGTTGAACAAAATTTGTCAAAAAAATATTTGTCGTTCAATTTTATTTGATCAACTAAAATTTAAACATCTGAACCCACTATTATTATTAATTATTTATAACAAACTAACTATTTTTAATTAACAATACATTTTAACTCAGCTGTAAAGAAAACAAACTTGTCATAAATTATTGAAATATCCAAAGTCTTAAAAAAAGTGATCCTGAAATGTTGTTACCTACTCGGAAATAGTATTTATTTATTTATTTGTAGTAGACAAACAGCTTAACCCACTGGAGTGCTTTTTGCCACAATATAGCACTATTTAAAATACCTCGGATTGCTTTGCTGCCAATTTCGGCAAATTGTGTGTGCAGTGGTTATACATAAAAATATAAAAATATACATATACCAAAGTTTAATTAAGTTAAGCCAAAAGGTCTCCTATGTTAGAGTTACTTGAAGATGTTAAGACAAAGTTAAATTAAGTAAAGCCAAAAGGTCTCCTTTGTTAGAGTTACTTGAAGATGTTAAGACAAAGTTAAATTAAGTTAAGCCAAAAGCTTTGTTAGAGTTACTTGAAGATGGAGTTTTATTATATCTTAAAATGAATTTTAGGTAAGGAGGAGAGGAAGAGGAAAATAAGATAAGGATAGGAGATTCTCCCGATACATTCCACAATATTTGTAGTGAGATAGGTTCAGTTAAAAACCAATATGTAAACTTATTTTGTATTGATGTTTGGTAATGTGCATGGTAATGTGGTTTCAATGAATCTCAACAAATCTCGTTAGTATAGGTAGTTAATATGTAGTTTTAAGGAGTCACAACAGAGGTCAGTAGTAGTCAACAGAAGGTAGAACTATATGAGAGAGATAACTATCACCAGTTCGGGTCTAAAACCCGAAGGGTTACGAAGACATCCGATTGACAGCTAGCATTTCCCTGGGCGGTGGCTCACTTGGACGTTAAGTCCAGTTAGTTACGCATTGTAAATACGAGACGATAATAAACAAGTCTCGTAATCTCTGACGAATCGAACTATTATTAAAGGTAATATTTAATTAAATGAAGAAATTCACTTGAAAATCTGGAAACAGAAAAATCAGAAAAAGAAATTGGCACCTCTGTGGCTCGAACCCAGGACGTCTCGCTTTCTGGGCGAACGTGTTAACCACCGCGCCAAGGTGTCGATATCCATATCCATTCGGTCATTTTCAACGGTATCATACTTCGACTAATAACCATAAACGTTTTAAACCTACGTTTTTACTCATTAAGTTAAAATAAAAATTAAATATTATTGAAGGTTCCCGATCATCAGAATTGTATTGTTAATCAGAGGAAACAACAGTACATCGTATGTTAATGATCATCCACATTTAAGAAGAAAAAAAAATAGATTTCGCTAAAATGTTCAATTCGCCCCCAATATGTGGAGTAGCCTAAAGACACACCTTGAGATTTATTTATATCTGATATTAGATGTAGATTATGGAATGCATAATATAACGCTAAGGAAGCCTTAACGTCCGAGCGCCATTCCTGGCCGCCGGCCAATTGCCAGCTCTACTTAGTGAGCACAAATCGGGAATTAATTGGGGACACACGGCAGACCACCACTCTGTTCGTGATATGGTTTCAATTTTTTTAATTTAATTTTTAAAAAGAAAGACAAACCCAGATTACGAATAACCTGACAATGTTTGAAAATCTACTACCACAATAGCAAGCGGAAAATGTTGCTTGTGTCGTAATGGAGGACCTAACCAGCCAAGGAATTGAAAAGGCGATGCCTCTTGGTACCCAAACGCGTTAGCAACTCAGCCACTGACCGGTTCCTTTCATCACCACACAAGTTCGAAGAAAGTCCAAAATGGAAGATAGTCTGAGTGTCATCTTTGGTGAAAGCCCACCATTCTGAATGGATACTTTACTTGAAATTGTTTAAGTCGTGTTTGCTGACCAGATCTGAGGAGCCAAGATGATTGGTGAATTTCGTGAACATTCTTACGAGTCGATCTTCCGTCCGCAACCCCGGCTCCGTTCTCCTTCATACGGACATCTAAGGGGAGGGTAAGGTTTTAAAGGCGAAAAAAGGCATATTTTCATGATATTTTTTTTGAGCTATGAGTAATGTTGGTTTATTTATTTCATATATGTACACGTTATGGTATAACATCTGAAGTATCTTTGAAAAGATTTTCAATTAAAAATATCAATAAATAAATCTGTGAAAAATCTTACCCACCCCCCTCCCGTCACTATCGTTTTCTCTCTTGAATCGTTAGGACATGGCGTGTGTTTAAATAATATTTTTCGAAGCGTTTTGTTGAATTTTATATTATTTTATTTTGAATGCCCAAAGGGCTTTTACACTCAATGCTGTGCATTTTTGTATGAAAAATTAAACTTAAGTTCCTACGTTGTATTGGGGAATGCAAGCTATAGTTAAATGAGTTTTATATTTATAAAATGTTAATGTTTGAATGTTTGAAACTATTTGGACATTTCTTAACCATTGGAGCGATTATGGTCGAAAAATGGACCACTTTTATTTTTCTGTGAACGATAGCGGTCTAAAATTGGACCACATTTTCCTACAATTCGTAAAACATTTATTGGAATTATTCAAAACATTTCCATGGCCATTTATTTTAAAACGAAGCTATTAAAATCTTTATCTATTATGACCATAGATGTTGCAAATCCAAACTTCGTAGACTTTTTTAGAACAATGTTAAAAATAAATGTTTAAAATATTTTTTTCAGGCAAAATTTCTGATCAGCTGTTTACGGTTAAAATTAAGTCCTTTTTTCACCTTTTATTATCAAGTATACCACAGATAACATACAGAAATCGAAAGTATTCAATGTTGACTCGAATAAGTACCTCTCACTGAGTTTCAAAGTAACAAACACGCAGGACTCGCGCGATTATAAACTCAAAACGATGTTTTATATATTTTTTTATAAATCCTACAAATATGAGAAAAACGGTAAAATGCAGGTTAATTCATTGTCCTCATAGCACAATAATAAGTTTTTATGTCTCCATGTTAAAATTCGAAGGTATGATTTTTTTACTGTTGGCGAAAAATTTAAAAACGATCTTCTGGAAATCTCGAGCAATGAGGCAAATTTATTTATTTCGCTTAGTCGCTCCTGTGGTTAATAAGTACTTTAACCATATGTAATTTCAGATTATACCTTAACACCTGTTTTGTAATGTACTTTCTTTCTATTTCCAAATAAATCAATATTTCCGCTGCTGTGGTGGATACTAGGATTCAGTGCAAAAAATCTCGTTCGTCAGCTCCGTTTTTGGACACGTGCGCAGGTAAGCCGTAAATCTGTCTGTATTAATACGGCGTTTATATTCCAACAAAGCTCTGAAGTGTGTATAAAAGCTAAGATAACACACAATAAGGTGCTTTTCGCCCGAAGCCTACAAAGTCATCAATATTCCAGGGAAATTTTATGGAGATTTATTATGTTTTATAAATCTTCTCTATATAACTCATGGTAATGACTTTTAAATAACTCTTTAGCAACGAAAGCATGACTTCAAATACTAACTATTTTATCAAATATCATTTGATGAACATCTTCTATGCGTTGATTTATATAAATTCGAGTTTAGGCATCATCTATAATCAATACAATCATATCGAAGCGACGACATTTTTATACAAAGCCCGCCATACCCCTTATACCTTTTTCCTTCTCAGAACTTCCTCTCTTTTCTTTCCCTAAAAAGACCTCCACACAGCATTCCAAAAGATGATAAGCCCTGAGGGAATTTTTTTCTAATGTAAATATAGCAGCCAACAAAATATGCGTTAAGAAAAATGAGAATAGTGTGGTTTTTAGTCGAAGTATGTATGATACAGTTAAAAAATAACCGAATTGGATATCGACACCTTGGCGCAGTGTTTAGCGCGTTCGCCCAGAAAGCGAGAGGTCCTGAGTTCGAGTACCAGAGGTGCCAATATTTTTTTCTGATTTTTCTGTTTCCAGATTTTTGATGGAGTTTCGCTTACATTGTCTTCATTTAATTAAATATTACAATTTGAGGTTTTACTCATAAAGTTAAAATAAAAATAAAACAAAAATATTATTTTCTTCCACAGTCGTCCATAAGCATTTTGTTTCCCATTTTCTTAATTCCACCTCACCATCGCAAAGCAATTATACAATGCTCACACTAGAAATGGTACATCGTAAATATTTCCTCGTCTTGAGTAACTTTAATTTCCTCCGTCTTTCTAGTTCATATCGCGGCGCGTGCCCTACAGCAGTAGTTCTTGGGTTCCACTTTTGTCTGCAGAGAAGTTAGACAAAAGTGGAAGACGCTGAGAGATACGGCTGCAAAACACGGGACTTCTAAAGTCGGGATAAATTCCCGGGAATTTCATTCTACTCCATTTACAAGGACATTTAGACTGCCAAGGTATGCTTTACTAACGAGAATCGCGACAGGGTTGAATCACTTAATCAAATATGCAGGTTATTAGATTTCTCACGGACCTCTTCTCTCTGGTATTCAAAACACTCGCAGATGCGTAAAGCACTTGCTGTAGTTTTGTTTGCGGATATTCTGTATAATAAGATAAACACTTTATATTTGCAATCCTAAAATTAAAAGCATTGAAACTAATCTAGGAGAAATTCTTTACTCCACTTATTATTAAAAAAATGGAATTTTACCTCTGTTTTTAGGACTGTAAGCTACCGGACTATGGATGTGAGTATTTTAGATTTCTTTTGTTTTTGTTTATGTGAAACGGCACAAGAGTACCTATTTCTCCCAACCGCCTGGAGCCGGTGAGACTACGGCATCCCCAATCGGAATATGTTGTGAGGCTGAGGTTAGTGTGGAGGGGAAGGAGATGGGAAGGGGGAAAATGGGGAAGTACCTGGCTAAAGCCATTTTAAGCAACGTTTCGTTTCTGAATGGTTGTCTTATACCAGGGTGATACTGAGAGTATCTTCAACACGTAAACTAAATGGTGGAACGTGCCGCAAATATAAGAGGGCAGGTCAATAAGTCCGTGACTTTTTGAATTTCCCACCTCTTAACTGAAAAGGCAACACCGCTCCTGTCAATAGGCAGCTGTCAGTTGACTCCTGTCAAAATTTGAACAAGCTGCATCACATAGCAGACTACCGCGTAATTTGAGGAGAAAATGGAAAAAAAGTGAATTTCGTGTGAAGGACAATGCAAGGGTGCACACATTTTCCAGTGCAAAAATCCATGAAGTGTGCTTCGAATTACTTCCTTACCGCCCCATTTTCCGTATTTAGCCCCGAGTGACTATTTCTTGTTTCCAAACCTGAAGAAATGGCTCATTAAAAAAGTCTTATACCCGCCCGTACTATATATTATTTTTAACGAAATTATAAAATAACACAAATCAATCAAATAAAATTTACTTGCACACGACGGGATGCTTCTTCTAAGGATTGCTAGTCGCAAATCTTACCCCTCAATGACGGAGGCCGTCATAAATTTATTTAAGTTTCATAAAAAAAAATCAATTAAATTGCCTGGTTTGACCGCCATCATCAGACGTTCAGTAAACAAACTAGAAAATGTTTTTTTTTAAACATAAAGAAAAGATATAGAGTCATTCTTTCTGATGCACTTAGTCAAAAAATCTTAGAAATCGGTTCAGTTTTGGAGGAGAAAAATAGGGAAGACAAAACCTCCACTTTGATGATTTTATTTAGGTGCAGTTGTCTTTTTTGCTCAATGTTCGGGAGAGTAGAGCAATGAAAGCAATAGTTTTGTAAAATACCTATTGTTAAAAGTTCAACCTCCTCTTAAGATCAGCTTTACGTGAAATCTTATTTAGATACTATTTAAATTAATCTTTACGACGATCGGTTTATATTATGAACATCAAAAAATATGCTACGGATAAATTATTGAAGCTTTTGCTAGCTTTTCTATGTATTGGAATAACAACAAAATTATTATTTACATAACAAAAAATATATAAGCGTTAACCACAAAAAAAAAGTTTCTTTATGACTTAACTATGAAGTAATTAAGAAACTATTTTTTTTAAATACCCCTTTTTGGCCAAGATTATTTTTGAGGTTTTGTATGTTCTAACTTTTTTTCATTCTTATAAAATTAAGCACAAAATAAATAAAAACCACTTATTCGCTTACTTGCCTCGTGCAAATAGGACGCGCGATTTTAAATTTTGTAAGCATGAACATTGAAATATTTCTTGCGTTTATATTCCTCTTAAGTTTGAGACTCGTACAATTACCGACTTAATAAAATTATTGTTTTTAACCTTTATATTACCTTACTTCCCGCTTACTTATTTGAGTTCATCCCTTATACGGCCACAATAACCGCATCACACAAAGAGCAGACTACCACTAGCGTCGGGAATTCATTCATATAGTTCATTTACCCCCTGTGGACTTAATTTCAATCACCTTGCGCCACTGTGAATTTGTTGGGCTTTATGTAAAGTTATTGGGTGCTCTAACGAATTCACGGATTATTTTGATGCCTGCTTTAATACCCTTGATTTTTTTTAATGGAATGGATACGACTCGTGACATGTTTTCAATGATGCTAAATGACTGATCGAGAATCAATGCGTGAACGGTTTGCGATATTATGTACAGAATTGGTATTTCTACTCTTGATGACATAAAATCATTTATCATTGCATCTAGTACCTAACCTTTCCTCTAGATCACGGTCTCCATGGTTCAGGTGAAAGATTCTCGATTTGCAATTGGGAAGTCGCGGGTTCAAACCCCGACCTGCAAAAGTAAATTTTTTTTCATTGATTTGTGTTATTTCACAATTTAATCATTTAAAATAATATGCAGCATATTTGAAGAATGTTCCAGAGTGGAAGATACTCTCAGAATCCCCCTGGTATAAAAAGAAAGGTCTCGCCCTCTGAAAAGACCAATATTCAGATTTGAAACGTTGCTTCAAATGGCTTTAGCTTTGTTTGATGACCAGTTCTGAATGGCCAGGTACTTCTCCACCTTCCTCTTTATCATCTTCTACCCCTCTCTACTACCTTCATCCTCACAATGTACCCCAGTTGGGGGCGCCATAGTCTCACTGGCTCCAGGCGGTTTGGAGCAGTTGGGACTCTTTTATCAAAACATTGTAGAATCAGTAAAAAAATACTAAGTCTGTTATCTTTCAAATGTGGGTTACAAGAACATCTAAGATCATATGACGTGAGACATGAATACTTAAAAATTAATACACTTAAAATCAGAAGACGTGACTGATTTAATATGTTTACATAAAATAATCGTCTTAGCAATACTTAAATAAATGTTCCCAAGTCCCGTTATATGTTATGGCGTCTTAAATAATTCATATTTTTCATTTCATTAATATTTTCATTAAATTCATTTTTTTTTAATTAACACTTGTTAATGCTTATCCTGCATATCTGAACCCTTTTTATAGCACTTTTTACGATGGCTTTTGTGAATACATAAAAATGTCAAATTAAACCACATTTCATTTAAAATTGTTAATGTGGTTTAATTTGACATTTTTATTTAGGTATGTACAGATATATCATAAAAATGGGGCGATAAAAAAAAATTATGAAAAATTATTATTATTTTCATCGCGAGTAACAGATCTGAAAAATCTCTCAGTCAAAAAACAACAATTTATTACAAAATTATTTCGTAACTTATTATACGAGAAGGAATTATTATAATTAATTGGTTTCGTTTCAGAACTTAAATAATTATTCATAATTTGGTAATAAAATAAAACTTATGTAATTTCAATTTGATGCTTAGATAAATTAATAACAAGACAAACTCTCATCATTAAAGCAAAATCTTTATTTGTTCGACAGGAAACAGAAATAATTAGTTTTTAATGGAAATTTGAGTTTTTGGTTTATTAATTTTGCTAATTCTTGATGCTCATGCAATTTGGTTAAAACTTATTATAAAAACAACAAAAACTAACATTTTATTTAACCCAGATAATGAGATTATACCGCAGAAAAAAATTCTAGGTAAAAGAGGTAGTTTTGTATCAACTGAGAGAAGGCAAATCTCCTGGCAAGGGTAGGTAATGAAGAGGAATATACAGAATTATTCCAATGATTTTTGCCAATGATTCCTGAGCATATTTGGAGTGAAAGTGTAAATGTCGCTGTCCGATGATATATATTTTTTTCAATTAAAAACTATAACAAAAAATTCCACCACACGTCGCGACGTGTGGTGGAATGTGACGAATGGGGCCCAACGCGTTGCGCCACTGAGTACAGCCTAGCTGGTCACTTGATAAGCAATCCGTTTCATTCCAGCAGCCAATCCTGCCAATGTGTGGCAGTGGGATCAGTGGATAAGAGTGATAGAAATAAATTATATCTTTATATTTTTACTCCAGAAATTGCTGGTAAAAATCCTTCGGGAACATTCTGATACACCCCTTACGAGAAAATTATGTGAACGTAGAGAAGTTTTCCTTATCGACAGAGCCAAACGGCGCTAATAAAAACCTCAAAGGTAGATGTTAGGTTCTCTCAGCGCCTTGGCTGCTTGGCGTCTTGGCAAATCGGAGCCAGCCTGGAGCGGACTGTTCCAATTGCGCTTGCACAGGACCGGCCCTGCTTATCGACAGTCGACAAACAGTCCTTTATCGAAACAAAACGCCTTTAGTCATTGAAAAAACTACCGGACATTTCTGAAAATTCACAGACTTTAAATATGTCGCAAACAATCATTTAAAAACCGGTATTCTTATCTCACCCTATTTCGACAAAGTGAATTGCTCGTTTTTGTTTGACAAAGAAATTGTTTACGCTCTCATAAAGTCCTTATCCATCAAACTAAACATCAACTGACGGGCTCACTGTGGCCGGCAGGGGGTGGGGGAGAGGGAGGGATTGAATCACGTGGAATGGGGCGAAGAGATGGTAAATTTGGGGGGTGGCCACCCCTTAGGACCAGACATGACGTGACGTCACACCATCTTTCAGTCAAACGCTTGGGGGGAAGTAACAGACAGTGTATTTACTCTAAGAATCAAAGTAATCTATGTGACTACTAAATAGAAGCACGATGTACGAATCTTAAGTATGTTTTTGTTTGGGGGTTGAATAAAAATCTTGTTCAGTTATGCAAATTCTTACTTAAGAGCTAGTGGGTTTGTGCAGGGGTTATATGTAGGCGTTTAATCTTTAAATGTAACATACTAGTAAACAATGTATTGAAAAGTTTTTTTTGCGAATGTAAATGATTTTTTTCATAGATTGTGCTCATTATTAGCAAAAGGAGATAAATTCTCAAAACCATAAAAAAATATATATTTTCGATACGTGTGTCTTTAAATTTGAGTTTTCTCATAGACCATTTTAACGCCACGGTAATTAATGTAGAAGTAAATCAGATACAAATTTCATTAAATTTGGTGTTTTTTTGTAATATATATAGAAATGAAGGTAACTATTTACGATTTAAATTATTTTATGTATTTATTTGATTATCTTTTTAAAGACAAAGAACATCTAAATCTAAATGACTGAGTCATTTAGATTCTCACGCAGCAACTCACAAGTAGACTGGCTTTTCATTGCATGGCGGTGGGTTGCTACATATCCGGCACCAGCATCCTAGGCTGGGACGGTCGCAGCAACTCACAAATTTCATCATGGTCGGGACGATCACTGGTACCGCAGGCCACGGGTTAACAGTTCTGCATTCTAATGGGAGTGCTGTGTGTGCATGCGCGTGTGGTACGCATCTTTTAAAGGTGTCATCATTTGACAGGCGTGGAAATCATTTTATGTATTTATTTGATTATCTTTTTAAAGACCGAGAACTAAATCTAAAGGGATGTATTTATTACAGTTAGATACTCGCTCGTACCTAGATTGCATGCGGTTAGCAATACTTTCTCCAAAGTAGTGGATGTGGTCAACTGCACGGAATATAGTTATAAGAAGGTTATAATAACTTACCTTAATAATAATAATCTATTTTAGCTAATATTCTTCTGCAAGGATTCTATATAATTTAAATAGCGTATTACACTTCGTGAATACTGTTCCACAAAATTATTACGCATGTCATATATTTTTAAAAGCCCGTTTCATATAAACAAATGTTCACAAGAAGATAAAAACAAAATGCTTTATAATGCAAGTTGGAAAAAATAGTAGATAAGGATTATAAAGAACAAAAACGTTAATTTTATATTATGAAACACTATTTTAAACACCACTTAAGGTGGCGCTATTCGGCTGAAAAAGAAGAAGATGGAGAGATGTGTAATTACGAATGTTGGACAGAGCGCGCTAATATTTTAAGTGATGAAATCGCAGCGAAAATGGCGAAAAAGCTTAATAAAATATGACTCGTTTAAAATAGAGCAAAAATCTCGTGAAACGTACCATAAGTATCATTTAAAGAAACATTGTGAATTTTTTCACAAATATTAATTATTAATTAATTGCCGGCAACCCGGGCGTTTATTACAGTAACAATATAATACAAGAAAAGTCTGTAACCCGTCTCACTAGACGATGTCTGTTCTGAGACGGGTACATAAATATGCGTGCATGAACATATTAATACACAATTAGCATATAAAAACATATTAATCCTATAAACACATACACACAAACATAACATACATACACAAACGTATACGCATGCACACAAAATACAAGAGCAAAAACGCATAATCAACTTCTTGTCCCAAAAATTAAATCAACCTTTGCCAAAAAGCACGAATCCTACCTCGCACCTCTCATTTACAACACATTCCTAAAAGAAACCACTTTTTGCTTGAATCAAAAAAACCTAAAAGGGTTCTATAAATATTTCAACACTTGGTTACTACACAAAAAAAGGGAATGCATCACCAAGTTACTAATAATCCCATCTTAGTCTAATCCTGATTCTCTATTTACATATATGCGATATTTAAATTTTTAGAGATTTATGCTTTCTTATTAATATTGCTTATGTTTTACCCATGTCTAGTTTAATACTTTATATTATTTTGTTGAAATGTTATTGTTTTTAGATGCTAGCTAAACTCTTAAATTTGAAAAAACTGAATACTGCATATAACTTGTAAAATAATAGAAATAGACTTGTTTTAAATAATTTTCGGAGCATACTTTGCGATTTTTTTCTATCGAGGGAATTTCATATAATTTGCATTTCGGCGTCTAACGTATCTAGATATTATCTTCAAAAATAACATATATTTTTTTAAGAGCTTAAAAACTTCAAATGTTTAAGGGAGATATGTAAGAAATCGGTCGAAATTCGAATAGTGGACTCTTAAGAGATTTACTCAAAAATATAAATATAATGGCATTTTTGTGCTGGATGCTCGCAGTAAGTTCAAATCCGCGTAGAGCATACTTCTAATTTTTTTTCGCTTCCGTTTATGTACAGTACACATTAGCAATCGCACAACAATAAATTAAATAACTAGGAAAGCCTAAAATCGTTATTTATACATATGTATTATAAAGTTTATTTAATGAAAGGTATAAAACTTATTTAAATTTACATCATATTATTGCATATCACCCTACGTCATTCATAGACTACAAAACAGGTTGTAAAAGTGTACAGGATATTCAAAGGAAGCGTAATAAAATGAGATAGATTCTGCAGGCTTAACAGGCGATGAGGGAAATCTCCGCGGCCGTTATACAAACAGCGATACATTAAATAAAGATCACCTTTTGATATAACCCCCTATAATATTATTACGACTGAAACCGAGACGTGGTGTAAGGAAAACTCTTATTGTTGTTGAGGGGAAATTTCATTAAACAGAATGATAATGAAATCTTATGGCATCCGTGAATTAAGTCATTTCTTAAGTTTTCATGAATAATAAAAAGGTGAATTGTAATAAGGGTGATAAAGTAATATTTTATTTTATGGAAGAGCGTTAATCTAAATAAATTATAAGATTTGCGATTCAAAAACTTTTTTATATTTCCTACTTTTGGATTTACGTCTGGCCGAAGTAACAACGTTGTAAATAAAGTTGGCATCCTGATTTGTGGAATATTTCGATTTTTATGAAAGGCGAAATGAAGATTAAGAAGTATCTGGCTATTCAGATCTATTAAATAAATTAATATAGAGCTATTTCAAGTATTTTTTGCGTTCTGATTGGTGGTACATTACCAAGATGATTGGTTGCGCCAGTTTGGTACCTACTTATAAATTAATTATTGTTTTCATAATTGTAGTTCAATTGCCTAAAAATATGCATTCCTATTCCTTCTTTACACTTTAATTCGTAAAACTACAAAAAACTATAAACAGAACAAACACGCAAAACGTGCCGTATTTGTTAAACGCGATGTATTTGATAATAATTTGAATACGTCAAACTTCGAACGACGTTTGAAGTTTGACATATTCAATTATTTCTTCCTACTTCATAAACTATCTTTATCTCTAATTTTACTTAACTTATATTCTATGTTACCTACGTTGTTTCAACTCTTACATTTTATGTTACCTGTGTTTTGTTTCTTATATTTATGTTTTTTGTATTTTGTTAAAAACATGTACTGCACTATATGTAAAAGCCCTACGGGCGTTCAAATAGATAAATGATGCAACTATAAAATATCCATAGCAATAGGGTTTATAAAACTTTATAAAAATGCGTAATTGTATTAGATATGAATAGAAGATAATTCTAACATATTTGCCATATCACGAGGGGCTTCACACACAATTCTGGTGAACTGAGAATAAATAGGTTAGAGAATACCAATTGATTGAAGACGAGCCACAAGAATATGCCGAGCTTCCTGTCTTTGAAACTTGCTGAACTCTTACGATGCAGTTCTGTTGAATAGTTCCTGGCTGTACTCCGCAGAGTCTGCAGGATGAAAATTGAAGGAGATAAGGTATAAATACACGATGAGGAAGCATTATAAAGTTCCCTTTGCCCGTTGTCAATAATATGGAGTGTTTGATATTTTGTGTTTTAATTAAATTTAAATAAATATAACCAACGTTAACTCATTAACTAACCAACACGCCAATTAAAGAAATTTGTTTGCAAACGGAAAAATATACAGAAAAGTGGGGCACAATTTTCACTCGACTCAAGTTTTTTTTTTTATTTATCATTGAAGAAGAAGATAACACTTATAATCTAAATGAAAATATGAAAGAGAACAAGACACAGAAAAAAAGAAAAAGACAATGGTCGCAACTGGGACTCGAACCCAGACCTCTCGTCTAACCGGGACGTGCGCGTTATCCAATTTCACTATTGCCACCTTCAGAAGGTGCGAAATTGGATAACGCGCACGTCCCGGTTAGACGAGAGGTCTGGGTTCGAGTCCCAGTTGCGACCATTGTCTTTTTCTTTTTTTCTGTGTCTTGTTCTCTTTCATATTTTCATTTAGATTATAAGTGTTATCTTCTTCTTCAATGCTATATTACGTTGATGGGAATAACCTTCAAAAGTTATAAAAAAAGAGTTTTTCTTATAAAAAATTGAATTTTTTTTATTGTTAAATTTATAGCATTGTTACAGAATATTAGGCAAAACAAAATGGTGAAATATATATTTTAATGAATTTCTATGCCAATTAAGAGTGCCAGCTCTTGAGCTTGGCGTAGAAGTTATTTCATAATTATTTAATTATTATAACATAATTTAACGTAGAGTGTACAATAAATATAAGCTTAAGTACTAGGATGTTGTGACGTTATTTTTTAATACGGCGTGAAATGA
Source organism: Glyphotaelius pellucidus (assembly GCA_936435175.1). Taxonomy (NCBI): domain Eukaryota; kingdom Metazoa; phylum Arthropoda; class Insecta; order Trichoptera; family Limnephilidae; genus Glyphotaelius; species Glyphotaelius pellucidus. The sequence continues at coordinate 30,046,175 of OW386550.1, read as the reverse complement.
AGTTATAACATTCTGATTGGTGATGTTATGGTTGTTATTTTTTTTTAATATTAATTTGACCTTATTCTTGAATAATACGAAATCTGTTATTTTTTCACTTCTTCGGGAAGACTATTATAATATTTTATGCCTTTGTAAATATAATTATTGTGCATTTGTTGTATTGAAAATAAAGGAATTTGGATGTTAAATTTATGCCTTAATGATGAGTTACGTTTAAATTTTTTTATTACATTTTCTTTGAATGTTTGTAATATTGAATCTTTTTTATAGATGTCTTCAATTTTTCGTACTTCAAATATTTTGAACAATGATGCTGGAGGGGATGTCGGTTGTTTTTTTTTCAAAATTACTTTAATAATTAGTTTTTGTACCACTTTTACAGGACTCATATGCACCTCCCCCTCCAACGATTCCATACTGAATTAATGATTGTAATTAAGTATTTATAAATATTTACAATATTATCATTTTCATAATATCACGTACCATGGAATCTGTATATTTCCACGCTTTGGTCAGTTTAATAATTACGAATGTAAAATAAATAATCAGTTATATCACTAATGTTTAATATTTGCTATTCGCTTTGAAATATACAAATTTTGCTATTTACATGAAATATTTTATGATTTTAATTAATATGATTCGAAATAGTTGTAAGTGTTGTTTAAAAATTAATTAAAGAAAAAAATTATTTGCATTTACCGACGAACATGAAATAATTCAAAGACTACACCACAAATTAATCAAATCAAAATTTAAAACATGAATTAATTTGATGTTATTCGTAGTTACTTTGATATTATCATCATGTCCTGTATTAATTCAGTCGGTTTTGTCGGATGCAATGAAGTATAAAATATTACACTAAAGGAATGGGTATCATCTCCCCCATCATACCACTCACCCCAATTTACCATCCTTTGTTTATCTTACAGTCACTTCCCTCCCTCAATCTACCCCCAACTCTTATCCCCCAACTTCCTCCCCACTTCCTTCTGCAACTTATTCCTCCGTGACAATTTCCTGTCCTAATCCTCCTTTATCCAAAGGATACTTCCTACAAAATAATGTAACATTATTTTCACAATTGGAATCCTGAGTATCAACGTTTGGTCGTTTCTCCGATAGATGGCATCGAGTTCCGAGTGAATTTCCTTGATAAATGTTTCGTATGATGTTTATTGATAGCTTCTTATTGTGTTCTGGAAGATTCTGTTCGTATTATTGAAGGGACAGAAACTATAAAGGCGTGATCTTTGACGTTTATTGCTTTCGAAGTGAACAGAATTGTGTTCTGTGGATGATTTTCCGTTCTTCTGTTTATAATTCATAATTATTGCAAAAGTTTCGCCATCGATTCAACAAATTTATATTCAAGACGTTTGATTTATGGTACGATGTACTAACTTGGTTGAATGTTCGGCTGATATCCGTGAACTTAAGTTGGGAAAGCTTTTGATTGACTTACCTTCCAGAGAAGTACGAGTATAAATGCTTCAAGCAATACAAGCTACCTTCTTTTATAATTCTTAGATAACAAATATTCGGTTAACATAATAAAGTAGGTAAAGTAATAAACCGCTTTAATCGCGGCGATGTTTCATTCTAAATACTAGTGAATTTTCGTCATTGTTGCTTTAAGGGGTTATACGCAGTTAGAATTTTCAAAATGAAAAAAAAATTTGCATTTCCGGAACGTATATTTGACTGATAATATTCCCTGAAAATTGCAAATCGATACGATAAGTATTTTCCGATATATATGCATATTTGTAAAGACGTCTCGGACTGTTAGAAAGTAGGCGGAGTGCAGACCGGATTAGCAGCTGCTCTTTCATTTCTTTGTATTCTTAGGTATAAATGACCTTATGAAGGGTTCATTTTATACCTAAAGACTAAATCGAATTATTTCTTGGACGAAATAAATGAATTCTTGTACGAAATAATTCATTTCAAATAGTAATGTATAAACTTCTTCCGAAATATTAAACGTGTTTTTCTAAAAACTATGTTGACCAAAATTTCTAAAAAAGCGTCTCAACCGATCAGTTTGAAATTTTAACACAACTTTCTCAGATATATTACAGGTATTAATCGAAGAAAAAATATTTTGAATGATTATTTCTATTTTTTTTTTTTAATTTTACGTGGCAATTTTGAACGAAAATTCGATTTTTTTTTAAAAGCCGCCATTTTGTCAAAAATTGAATTTTCGATTATTCCTTCTGTCAATACCTAGTTTTATCTATTCACTAAAAGAATCTTTTAGTTTTTTTTTATTTCAGATGAACTATACCGGAAAAATCGTGGTCACCGCCGAACACCTTTTTTTGGAAGACCTTCAGGAGATCGTCTGCAAGAGCACACTAGATCAATATTTTAACAAATCATTAGTGTCATTATAAATTTAGACGTTGCCATTAAATGTATCAATACTTCTGGTTTTTGTAAAATAAAATACCTTTTCAGAAAAATTTTATAAAAAGATGTCTTTTTTCGGCCTTCTAACTGCGTATAACCCCTTAAACAAAGTTGCACGAAATGGCATTTTCTTCGGAGTTAGTGGGACCATTGCACGGGAAATTGAAAAATTCTATTAGATGAAAAAAATAGGGGAGTAGACAGTGATAGGAAAAGTGCAAGGTTAGAAAATACTTGCCTATTCGATAGTAAGCTTTGCTAAACTTGTTCCAAGAAACGCATGCTTCAATCCTGAATGACGATATCTTTTAATTTTGTTATTTATTTATCTTCACAGTAGCTTTTGATCTGCCTGTGTCGCTGTGATTATCGTGTTATCGTGCTAATAGCCGTAGTAAATTATTTCACTGTCGAACGAAAGTGTGACATATCGAATACAGCGTTTATATAGTCTTGGTGACAAATATTTAAACAATATGGATGTATTTGATAATAATTTGAATTTTTCAAAACTTCAAACGACCTACATGCCAACTATTTCTTCTTACTTCATAAACTATCTTTATCGCTATTTTTACTAAACTTATATTTTATGTTACCTATTTTGTGTCAACTCTTATATTTTATGTTACCTATACTTTTTTTCTTATATTTTATGTTATTTCCTGTATTTTGTCAAAAACATGTACTGCACTATGTGTAAAAACTCTACGGGCGTTTAAATAAATAAATATGAACCTAATACAACGTATTTTGTGGCTATACTAACAAACGTTATTTCGGTGAACTCAGTATAAGGAAAGCATGCCATTATTAACCAGTTTTCTTATTGCAATCTTAAGTAAATTTTTTTTCACGTGACCACTTGTGCACGAGAGGGTTTTTGCAAGATCCATAAATTTTTACCCCTGCATTCGTTTTGCATGTTCCTTTATAAACGCACCCCGGGGGTGCATATTTCACAAAGTGGCGCCTATGTCACCCTTTTACGATACTTCGTCAAGTCCATAAAATATTATTTAAATGCTCGAAACCAAGCTTTTTCATTACTTGCAACACTCAGCGTACAGTCAATGCGGTCATAAAAAACAAATTATTGTTGAAAATATGAAAAACAAAACTTATATGCTTGATAACCTGGAAGTAAGAAGTTTTGTCTAACTCACACAAATACAATTCAATACTACACTATTATATAGTCATAATGTTTGAGTCTGGGTACCATTTTCATACCTATAACATGTCTGTATAATCTGCATAACACGTCTGAAGGACTTCTCTTTGGATTGATTCCAAAGCAGAGTGAAAGGAGAATTCATCGGTGTCACTGTCAAGGACTGCTGACAAAATGCAGAAAAAGGGCAAACAATTTTATAGCACTTAGTCAAAAGTGTTAAATCAAAAATGGTATCTTATTTTTAAAGGCTTAACAATGATCGGGAATTTTTTAAATTGTACATTCTACGCAACCCTCAAAATACTTCTAATTTCATTAGAGAATAAAATTCCGAAAGCAAGCAATTTCATGGCACAGAGTCAAAGGAAATAACTCATTTCGAATGAATTGACAAGGTTTCATTATTTTAAAGTTGCGCATTTTTACTTAATCCTCAAATAACTGCTGATTTCATTACAGTCCAGCTTTAAAGTGCAATAAATTTATCTAGTCCAATGTGTGCCTTAAAAGGTGCATATCTTTTTAATATCAAACAAATATCTCGTGTGAAATAAAATGAGCTTTTTTAGTTGTGGCCTTGATTTGACTTGTCATTATTCATTTGGCAGTGGGTAGGTCTTCCGCCTCGCTGCCACCCTCTCCGATTTAACCACCGCCCTCAGCACACGGCACTCCGCCGCCCCTAACTGAATGCGGGGTAGGTACTGTAGTACTGTGTACTGTGCACCCTACCTCCCCCTAGCTAAACATGCAACTAGCCACGCACGCACTTTTCCCGACCCACCCCATGTCTTAAATAACAAAGATTTTCAAATATTCCAACGATTTATTGAAATTTCAAATAACAAAAAACTTCAAGATATGAAATACTCACAATGCAATTAAGGAGTGAAAACTCAAACCGGGAAAAATTATACATGTCAAAAATTAGATTTAGTTTTTATTTTATTTTAAAGATTAATATCGCATTAGTAAAAAAGCAATCAAACAAAAACAAAAACCTAACCTTACAACCTTACTCTTGCTTTTGAAATAAGAAATATTTGTTGCTTAGCAACGGCTTATATAAAGGGGGCGAAGTTTGTACCCCTTAAACCGTTGTATTGCAAAGGAAATAAAAAATAGAACTCTTAAATTGCATTCCCGGAAAATATGGTTTATCAGTATATTAGCAATAAATAATGGTAAGTAAAGGTCCCAAAAATCTTCGTCTAATGAATTTTCGACCCCCCCCCCCCCCCCCCAAACCCTCCCCATTGGTGTCTAAAACCCCCCTCTCCCTCCTTGCTTCGTTAATGTATCAAAGTACTGTAATAAAAAAAAGAGTGTGCAAATACTACAAAGGTAAGAACACACGTTTCGATTATGCCCATCATCACGAAAGGGTTTTTAAGTTTTAAAATATTGCGACCTAAAAATTTTAGCTTGAACTAGTATTTATTTATTCATAGTATTTTGGGGAACCATTTCAGAAGGGTGGTTTTGAAATATTCATCCTTCCGTTGCATCTCCTTCTCATCCCCTCTTCTAATCGTTCCATACAGCGAACCACCCCCTCCCTCCCCCCATAGTAATATGTTATGTGATAATATATAGTCTAGTAGACGGCACTAGCACTCTGGCAGACTTGCCGATCATTTCCCCTTGAGGTGAATCAATCAATTGTCTCACTGAGAAGAACGAGGATTGGTAAATTATGAACATTAATTAAAGTGTTAAAATCTTGCCAAGCTGAATTCATTGTGTAAGGAAATATTTGAGAAGGAAAAGGGGTGAAAGAATAAGATAGTTTAATTAGTGCAAACAAATCCCAACCACGGTAATAAACAATTTTGGGTACGTACGAATCCATCCCTCTCACTGCAGTGCAGATCGATGGGTCGAGAAAGTCCAGCTGGAGAGGTTAAAGGGTCTTCCTCAACCGGCATCTCCCGATGCATCCATCGCCAAGACGTGAACAAACTCATTAACCCAGACACCCCTGCTAAGTAACCATACTTGCAATCCACTGTGACAGAGGCGTTGGTTATCTAATGAATACCCGCCTCTCAAATTGAAAAATATGAGATATTTAAAAATGTAAAACAAACGTTTTGCGAAATCAAATAGTTCTTTTTCCATATTATAGGCAACTACTCTTTTTATTGGAAACAATCATTCTAAGAATTGTTTTGTAACCTGAATAGCGTCTCGGATAAATGTAACCGAATTTATTCATATGGAACTATTGACTTTATGAAAGTCTAAATGAATATTCAATTTTTTATGCGAAAAACTCTCTTTTTATAACTTTTGAAGGTTATTCCCATCAACGTAATATATCATTGAAGAAGAAGATAACACTTATAATCTAAATGAAAATATGAAAGAAAACAAGACACAGAAAAACAGAAAAAAACAATGGTCGCAACTGGGACTCGAACCCAGACCTCTCTTCTAACCGGGACGTGCGCGTTTTCCAAGACGATTTATCCAAGACGCTATTCAGGTTACAAACCAATTCTTAGAATGATTGTTTCCAATAAAAAGAGTAGTTGCCTATAATATGGAAAAAGAACTAGTTGAAGATAATATTAATGATTCTAAATATTTGAAATATGAGATTGACAAATATGACGGTTTGACAGAAGTTGGCAATAGCGAAATTGGAAAACGCGCACGTCCCGGTTAGATGAGAGGTCTGGGTTCGAGTCCCAGTTGCGAACATTATTTTTTCCTGTTTTTCTGTGTCTTGTTTCTTTCATATTTTCATTTAGATTATAAGTGTTATCTTCTTCTTCAATGATATATTACGTTGATGGGAATAACCTTCAAAAGTTATAAAAAGAGAGTTTTTCTCATAAAAAATTGAGTATATATAAACTTAACTGATACAAAATGGTCAGGTTTCTAACTTCCTTCTTCTTCTTCTAACTTTAAGAATTTCGTCAAATGCCACGATCTTCTTTTAAATCACATGATACAACATTTATAGGGATTTTACAGTAACGCAAGTATTTTGTACTGAATTATTTCCCCCTATTCAATCATTGACATTCAGCAAAGTGAAAGTATAAAAGCGTGTCGGAGCTGTCAGGAATGACTTGATGTTGTGTTTTTTGCAAAGGGGTTCTGACTACGACTGGACATTCTGTCATTTACATGGATTTTGGATCAAATTTAATCTTTTTTCACAGAAACTTATAATATTTATTTACCGTAAAAAGTTTCACTTCAATTTTCGAAGAAACTACTTTGTCGACATAAATACCGCACAAGAGTTTCAACATTCCAAAGCCGATAGTTTTTTTTATTATTTTAAACGGGGTTGATACAGAGACTAACTATGAATGCAGGTCACCCCAAGTGTTTCGCAGCGTTGGGTTGCCCTGGGATGAGCTTTGTCCGGGTCTTGGCGGCTAACGTGTCTGTCCACCAACTGCGTGTCAGGCGAATCGGGAGAGACTGGTTGAAGGAAACCTTTTTTAATCTCTCCAGCAAGACTCTCTCAGAACATTGTCTTACACCTCAGTGGGAGGGTTCATACCAAAGAAATTGAAATACAAGAGATATGCTATGACGGCCGCCCGCATAGTTTGTATACAACTCATACCTTTTTCCTTCGCAGATCTTCCTCTACGTTTTTTTGTTTTTACATGAGCTCCACACAGGAGGCCCTGAGGAAAATAATTTCCCTCAGGGCCTATGTCATCTTTGGGGATGCTGTGTGGAGGGTTTTTTAAGGAAAGGAAGGGGAAGAGAGTTCTGGGAAGGAAAGGGTGGGTAGGAACCTGGGGTTCAGAGTGTCCTGGTCATCCACATCCAATACCTAGACAAACCTCACCCCATGAACCCGGAACTAATGTAACTGTGGAACTAATGTAAAAAAAAGCCAAAAATAACAAAAACCTTATAAAATGAACATAACATAATACAATGTAGGTATAAAGTTGCATTCCTTAATATGGCTTCCTTATCAGGGCAAGTTGTGAGGCGGGAGGGAAGGGCAAAAAGATGAAAAGCGCTAAAAATTTCGTTTGGTCTAAAATATCCAACAAAAAACACCACTCCATGTGTTATGCATATTTTCATTTTACAGAAAAATGAAAATGCATGGCTGTAGATTTTCAAAAATGACCCAAAATATATATTATATTTGCTGGAGGGAAAAAATCACCAAAGCGTAAAACATCGATATTTCCATAGATACAGAAGGCAATCCAATTAAAATCGCTGTGATTTTTTTTTCATTTTTAAAACTACGGCATTTTTCTTTGGATATTTGGTTTCACCTGCTTTGTGTTCAAAGGTCGGATAACAAATTGTTTTGCTTTTCACTTCTTCCACGAAACATATTTTTCTGATTCCAATTTCTGAAATAATGATAGAAGCTTTCAGTCGTTTAGTTGGAATAAATAGGCCCTTACTTTTATCAAAGTAACCGTCGGTCCGGAAGATCTACACATTATGAAAAATTATTTTTGTAAATTTTCTTTTTGTGCCTCCGCAATTAATAAATAAACCACGCCAAATCAAGGCGAATTCCGGGAGCATGGACAACTCCCACATACTTTGTATTCAGTCATGTGAATAATTTTGAACACAGGATGTACTTCAAATAAACCTTAGAATAATTGTAAAAAATAGCGATAATGTTCCAAAGGCAGACATATACAATAACATCGCAACATTGATTTAGAGGAAGAAAAAGCAAAACAAACCTAAAACTTTGAAGTATTTTCCAGATAAAAAAGAGGGTAGTAATGTTACTTGTAGGTTGGCATATTCTGCATCATCCTTTTACGAACATTGCAGAGTGCTGCAGTACTGCAGGAGCCAAAGTATTGGAAATGGTTATTATAAGTACTAACCTGGTATTGAAATGACAGGGCATGGTCCAAAATAGAATACAATGAAGAGAGAAGTGTAAAGCTAAATACTTCATAATATTTCTACATACGTACTGACAATTCGTGGTGGAATTCCACTATAATTTATGTATATAAAAATCAAAATTTGCTTGTTTGGGGGTATGTGAGTTTAGATTTGTCTATGTATCGCTATATTAAGCATAGGAAATGTTTGAAACTTTCAAAATACCTTCTTTCCGTCCTCGCAAAGGTTTCTGGATTATTACAATCTCATGACAATAAATCTAAAAAGCTTTTTTAATCATTACAAAATCTCTCACAAAACTGTAACAAATGTCACAATTTTAAAATGACATTGTGCAATTCAATTTCCGAAACTCTTTTAATGAGTGAATTTATTTAAAGTAGGCTGAATTGTTAGATATAAGAAAAATTTATGAGGCTGAATTGTTAGATATAAGAAAAATTTACTGTAAACAATGTTTAAAATATATATTTACACGACATATTATTTTTACAAAAAATGAAAAGCGTTTTAGTAATAGGTTAAATAATGTATTTGAAGTTCCACGGTGTAACGCTGGGCTTGCGCAAAGACATGCATATTTTATTACACCAAAAATATATAATGCTTTCTATAAGGCTACAGAATTTGATTGTAAAAATATATCCACCTACAGCAAGTATAAAAATGTATTAAAGTCTTGGATAAATACCGTCGACACAAACATTTACTTGCTGTAACATCTGACCTGCTGTAACTTAACCAATTTTTTATTAATCTTTATGAACATGTCTTTTCAATATGTATTTCAGTAAACACTGAATCTATTTTTTATGTATTTAATTTTATTTTTTTTTTAACTTCTACAAGATATTGTATGTTTATGAGTAATTATCTGTCTTAAAATCACTTAAGTATACCCACGAACTGGCGATGCCTATGTGGGATTTTTTTGGTTAATCTGCTAATCTATTTATGTTATTCTCTGCTATTTTAAAACTGTTTATGTAAAAGTTTGTATTACAAAATTTTACCAACTGTACCGAAAAAATTGTTAATAAATAAAAAAAATTAAAAAATAAAAAATATGTTACTAACCAAAGACGAATACTTTGAATTACTTTGTAATACTAATACTTTGAAAAAAATTGTGGCATTGCAACGCATGCCGAGAACTCGCTAGTAATATAATAAAACAAATACGAAACCTTTTTCTTCTTATCCTATTTGTGACCATTACCGGTATCAGCCATCTTCAGACCTCTGAAACCGGTTACAGTCACAAATAAATTAAGTGGAAGTAAGTTTTATATTAATTTGTTCTTTTATATTACTAACTTCAGATTTGGGAACGTTCATTACAGAGATTGGCAGGTGCCAATCTACTGTTTCATTAAAATATGTTATCTTCATAAAACATTTTGATATTTCTGACAAAATCTTCAGGAAAAAAAACACTCAATTTGTGAATCTATTCTTTTTAATCACTTTCTTCTTTTTTTACATTTGCTCAAATTAGGAGGCCCTGGAGAAAACTATTTCCCTCGGAAATCTTTGGAGATGCTGTGCGGAGGAACTTTTTAGGAAAGGGAAGGAGAGGAAGATCTGGGAAGGAAAAAGGTATAAAGGGTGGGGAGGAATCTGGGGTTCAGTGTATCCAGAAGTGACGGACGTAAAAATCCATTCCTCACACTGCGATGTAAGGCGATGGTCCGGCTGGAGAGGCCAAAAAGTCTCCCTCAACCAGTATTTCTCGATCCGCCTCGCCACGCAGTATGTGGGCAAACGCAACCGCGGCCTAGACCTAGATAAACCTTACCCCACGGACTCGATCACTCCTGCTAAGTCACCAAACGCAGCGAACCACTTGGGGTGACCTACGGCATTTCACTTCTTTCATCTTTTTTTTACATTAGCTCCACACAGGAGGCCCAGAAGAAAATACCCCTCAAGGCCTTTGTGGAGGGTCTTTTTATGGAAAGAAAGGAGATGAAAAGTTCTGGGAAGGAATAAAATATGAGGGGTGCGTAGGAATCTGGGGTTCAATGCGTCAGGAATGACGGACGTACGAATATACCCCTCCACTGCAGTGCAAGATTATGGGTTAAGAAAGTCCGGCTGGAGAGGTCAAAAGGTCTCCCTCAACAAATCTCTCCTGATCCTGCCTGCCATGCTAACGTGAACAAACACATCCGTTGCCAAGACCTACACAAATCTCACCCCATGAACCCGGGCATCCCTGCTAAGTCACTAAACGTAGCAAACCACTTGAGGTGACCTGTTATTGGGACGTCAATTATCCAAAAAACGATTCCCGGGCCAGTAGTACCCGTTATCAGACCTGCCTCCCAAATTGGATTACTCTCACCACATTTTTTGGAATATGTTTTTGTACTTGTGTTGAGCCCACACACCAATCGCTTACCTTTACCTAGAAACGTTTATAAGTACGATACAAGTGTACTTATAGTCGTATTCAAAATGATCTCTCGTCCTTCAAAAGATACCCGTTTCTACCCTGTTGACTTGTTGTAAGTTGTAACTTAATCTTCCACTTTACTTGACTTCTACCCTCGACGCTTAACTTCCACTTTCCCTTATGTCTTCCTCCCTCGAGCCGTACTCTAGTTCAAAACTATTTCATTAACAAACCGGATAAAGCTTAGAGGACTTCTTTCAATTCACTGCAACTCGATACTGCTTTAATTATATACGTGGCCGCTTAGTCAGTATTATTTGGTGCTTACGCAGCTGACATTGCAAAGTTCAAGTCACTAGGGTGAGCGTAAGATTGGATTAATTTGTCAGTTTTTGTGTTGTATTGTAATTTATTTATTGATTATTTATATATTTACGCACAAATAGTCCATTAATAACATAACAATAACACGAATAAAAAAAGAGATGACAATGAAAAGAAAGTACATATAAATGGAGAGCATTGACAAATTATAATATTTATTTATTTATTGTTGGAAACATTTACAGAGTGTTAACAATTATTATAGTTATAAAATTGCCATAGAGAAGTACATAGGTATTAACACTCCAATTATAAATGTTCACAGCATGCATAATCAGTGTTTACTTGTTACTAGGTACAAAATATTAAACATAGTAATTTCAAATATAAAACAGAAATGCAGAAAATATTAAACATAGTAATTTCAAATATAAAACAGAAATGCAGAGAAAGAAAAGAAAGATAATAAAAATAAAATGATAATAGAGCAGTCACATTATTGTTCTCCATGATATATCATGGTAGAAGATTGTTAATTTGCCTTTTGAAATATGTAAGACAGTTTGCATAAATATCTACATGGTCACATTCGATGGTATTATATAGACGACACATTCGAGACAGTGGATTGAAGTATGCAATATTGTTATTAAATAATTCAAGATGGAATGTATTATGACTCCTTAAATTGCGTCTATTGGGAACTTTTATATTAATATTGCTCAGACAATGAGTGGTTTGAAGCTTATCATGAATAATTTTATATAAACATATTAAGTCAGCAAATTGTCTTCTTTTTACCAGGGTTGTAAAATGAAATTGTTGGAGTCGTTCCTCATAAGATAGGAGTAAGGCATTTAATCCAAGTTTAAATGATAAAAGTCTTAGGGATTATTTTGTACTGATTCAATGGCTTTTGAATATTTTAAATAATGTGGATTCCAAATAACACTCCCATATTCCAATTTGCTTCTGACCAACGAGTTGTATAAGGTTAAAGTGGATTGGGGATTTTTGAATGGTTTCGATATTCTATGTATGAATCCCATCATTTTCAAAGATTTACTCGTGATATCGCTGACGTGTTCATTAAAAGTAAACTTCGAATCAAGAGTAATTCCTAGATCTTTTATAGTGGTGACTGCATTTAATCGAACATTATTAATGAAATATGCATTATCCTTTGGTCTTCTGTTACGGGTAAAGGGAATAATGTAACATTTTTCAATATTTAAAAACATATCGTTTTGAATACACCAGTTATGTAATGTGCAAAGGTCATTTTGAAGCATAACATGGTCACAATCAGAGGAAATTTTGCGATAAATCTTAAGGTCGTCAGCAAATAGAACAAAATCACAGCGTAACATGGGGCCAAGGTCATTAATGAAGATTAAAAAAAGCAGAGGGCCAAGATTGGACCCTTGAGGTACACCCGACATATAAAGAACATTTAGAAGACTACAAGTCAAAGCTTGAAGATGGATTTAAAAGACCAAAACATTCAACGCTTTGACTTGCGTTATTAAGTCTCGACATTCTGGATAAAGGAGAATGATATCCATAATAAGTTGAATGTTGATTGAGGAACAGCAATTCATTATTTCAGAGTCTAAGGGAAGGGATGTTAAACTGGATGAGTTGTAACAAAGCAGGTGTCAGTAATACTGTTGATAATTTTGAATATGCAAATTAAATCAGACAAAAATTATGACGTTGACGCCATATTGAATCTATTTTGGAGGCGGGTACGGATACCACCACCCCAGGAACCATGCATTGGATAGCCAACACACAGTTACTTGGCAGGTGCCCGGGTGTGGGGTGAGGTTTTTCTAGGTCTTGGCGGGACATGCGTTTACCCGCCCATTGGAGATGGAGATATTTTACCTCTCCAACTGGAATCTCTCGACCCATCGCCTTGCACCGCAGTGGGAGGAATGGATTCTTACTTCTCTCACTCCTGAACACATTGACCCCCAGACTTTTACCCCTCGTACCTTTTTCCTTCCCAGAACTTCCGCTCATTCCTTTCCCTAAAAAGACCTTCCATTCAGCATCCTCAAAGTTGGCATATGCCCCGAGGTAAATTGTTTTTCTCAGGGCCTCCTGTGTGAAGTTTAGGCAAAATTATTTTTTTTGCAAAACCCTCCCCACTACCATAACCATTGATTGTGTTATCGTTATTATGCGATTAGAAAGTACTAGTAATTTAAATACGAACGCAGAAATATCTTTACTAATATTATAAATGCAAAACTGCGTGCGTTTATTTTTTACGCTTTCACACATAAAACAATAAAACGATTTTAAAAATTCTTTCACCAATACAAAGCTTAATTATATGCGAGTACTATAGGCTGTATATAATGGTAAGCTCGGGCGTTATGAAATTATAAAAAATAATATTTTATATTTATCATACGTTTTCTGTCCCTAAGAAAAGCGAGTTATGGCTAAGCAAAACAAAAACGATGGTGATATATTTGTGGGAAATTTTATGGGGAGAAACAATTTCTTTTTTAAATGGCATAGCAAAGCATGTCGGGTACCAGCTAGTAACTTTTATATTTCAGAAAACAAGAAGTACTTTTATTTATTGCAAGCTTTATCCCTGGCAAGAAAACGACAAAATTCATGTTGGCACTTATTTTCTAAGCCATAAAAAAGATCGCGTATCGCATTCACCTTAATTGAATTTTAATTGCTCATTCAACTTCTGCCATTACCTACCATTAATGGGTTTAGGAGATATTTCTCCATCCGAATTCAATTTCCCCCATTCCGACATCAAATTTGCATTCATTCATTTAAATTTAACGGATTTAATGAAAAACTTTTAACTGTTCACTCATTTAATAATCATTGGACCCATTAAAAATGTAGCACCTTTTTATATTTTCTTGGAAATTCCGCAGTAAATATTTCAAATAATTAATCATTTTGATCGTCGCCTGATTCTTTCTAAAATGATTTCGCTTGAGTTTATCGTAATAATAATCGTCAATATCAATTAACGATACTTTGACAAAAAGAGCTTTTGGCGATAATTAACAAAGTTCTTCGTAAAATTCCTATTAAATGTGCCTTTAATTATTCCATCAATCATTTTTTTATACCTTTGACAACTGAAAATCAAAGCGTGAGATATGAAAACAGTTTCAATAAATACTTTTTTATCGGAAAATATGATTAATAATAAATCACGTTTAAGAAGCAAACTTTTCTTAACAAGGTGTCTAATTTGTTTCGTACGGTAGTAAAACTTAATAGTGTTTAAAGATATGCTCTTTATTAGCACGAGAGCATGCTACTAATGAGCAAATGTTACTTAGTGGCATATGTGGCAGTGACGTTGCTAATATTGAGCACGCTCACAAATCATCATTCAGTTGTTATGCTACTGGTTTCACAGGTGGAAGAGGAAAAGCTCTAAGAATGTGTGAACAGGTTTGCTTAACCACTAGAGCGACAGCGCAATTTAAAACTTTTTTCTCCGATTGCTCGACATTTTTTGGTGATCTTTGAATATTTTTCGCCCAAATTAAAAAAAAAAACATACCTCCGAATTTCAATATGGAGTTACTGATATGGTTCCAAAACTGATTATAGTTCTAAATAGCCAATGAATTCACCTATATTTTGTCGATTATCACATACTCGTGGGGTTTATAAAAAAATATTATAAAATCGTAAACTTCTTTTTTATTACTTACAAATAAGGGAAAATATGCCAAAATTGACAGCAAAGCAATCAAAGGTATCTTAAATAGTGCCATATTGTTGCAAAAAGCGCTCCTGTGGTTAAGAGCATGCTCATTTCGATCCGGTTTCAGTCAGAATCAGAACCCAAATCGATCTTTTTATATTCTTTTTTTCTTTCGCCAAAAGTTTCATAATTTCGTTGCAAACATTAAACAATTTTCTTCTCTGTGATTCTAACAGTATAACCTTTGACGTCTTGGACTCAAATCAATCGTTTTACTTTCTTTCATCAAAAGACTCTTACATAATTGCGTTGCAAGCAATAAGATTATTTTCTTTAGTTTTCGACAGAAGGAACTGACTCTATTTGTTAACTTTTTTTGACAAGAGCACGTGTGTTCAACTGTTGGTTTAAGCATGCGCATTCATGAGTATTCTCAAACCAAGCATGCTCATTTACGAGCTCAGTTGATGAGCGTGTGTGTCAGTACCATAAGATACTGAGCCTTACCCAGAAGTCACCCGTTCACAATCTGTCGTCTTAGTAACTATATTTTAATTAGTAGGAAGTTCATCTCCTTAGCATTCTACGTTATATTCTGCATCACAACGCTCCAAAATGGTTTCAATATTTCCACTGTCTCCATAAACACGTTGCATTATTTTCATTTTGTGGGTAAATTAAGAGATTTATTTCATTTCAAAAATACATTTCGTGCTTTATGGTAAGGTTTATGTAGCAAAAACAACATTAGTTATGATGAATATTATTAAAATTTTTGTAATATTATTAAAATTCTTTATTTGTCGATGACTTTTTTTTATTTTATTTTCTAACGTGAATATTGCATAAGAGTCTCAACTGCTCCCAACCGTCTAAAGCCAGTGAGACTTAGGCATCCCCAATTGGAATGGAATTTCTAAAATACATTTCGCGCTTTGTGGTAAGGTAACAAAAACAACAGTAATTTTGATAATAACCTTTGTAATCGTAAACATTCTCGATTTATCTAAAAGAAATTATTATTTAATTTTTTATTATGTGAATATTGCACAAGAGTCCCAACTGCTCCCATCTGAAGCCAGTGAGACTACGGCATCCCCAATTGTAGTATGTTGAGAGGCTTAAAGTAATGAAGAGTGGAATAAGATGGGGAACAGGAAGGTGGGAAAGTATCTTTTTTTTGCCTGAGCTCCACACAGGAGGCCCTGAAGAAAATAATTACCCTTAGGACCTATATCATCTTTGGAGATGCTGTTTGAAGGGTTTTTTTATGAAAGAAAGGGGAGGAGAGTTCTAGGAAGGAAAGGGGTTTAAGGGAAGGGTAGGAATCTGGGGTTCAGTGTATCCTGGTCATCCGCCTCCAAGACTTAGCCAAACCTCACCCCATGAACCCGGGCATCCCTGCTAAATCACCAAACGTAGCGAACCACTTGGGGTGACCTATGGCAGAGGTGTTGGTTATCCGATAAAGGTTCGCGGTTCGCGGTACCCATTCCCGCCTCCCAAATTAGAAATCTGACTATTCAGATCTGGTCACCAAATACGACTAAAGCCATTTTAAGAAACGTTTCAATTCTGAAAGATGGTCTTACATAAGGGCGATACTGGGAGTATCTACCACTTTGGAAAATTTCGCAAATATATTATAAATTATTTTACTAGAATAAATTGTGCAATAACACAAATTAATCAAATAAAATTGACGTGCGTACGCCGGGATTTAAATTTGCGTTCCACGGATTGCTAATCGATAGCCTTACCCCTCGACCACGAAGTTCATCAACTATTCAATAATTGTTCAATATTATTTTCGTTCTCCTGGTAATAAAACTTTTCGATCCACTAACAGATGTTACCAGCGATGATAAAACAATAGATTAATTTCCAAAAACAACTAATTGATAACAATCAAAATCAAATTATTTTCTAATTAATTTGATTGAACCTTTAATAAACTTAGTTCTTCGTGCACATTGACGTCTATAAATATTGAACAAACCTTTATCAAAAAGGTCGTTGAAGGGTCAAAAGGTCGAGGTTGAAATATAATTAGCAAAGGCTGTTCCAGAATCAAAATAAGGCTTTCACGCTATGATTGACCTAAGCTTTTGAACAATACAAAATTTGGTATTGTATTGAAAAAACTTTGTGTTGGTGAATGCTGAGAATCGCTTATCAAAAGTCCAGAATCAAGCCCAGTAGAATTTGAAAGCATAATGTACAACAATAGTTGATAGTATATGGTATTGTTAAAGAGTTCTTATTATTTGTTTATTTCGAATGAAACGATCATTAGGGTGCTGCTGGGATTGACGTGGGATATTAGCAAGTTGATTTGAATTTGCTAATTTCTCTGGCGTTTAATTAACAATTGTTTGCTCTAATGTCTAAACAATATTTATTTTGCGTATTAGAAAATCACAAGGGAAAACGGTGTTGACCGCAAGTGGAATTTGAACTCAATCCGCTAAGCCATGAATACTTTAGAAACCTCAAAGTTATTAAGTTTGTGCCTGTTCAGAAGGAGCGAATTCGCCGCGAGTCGTTACGCGCGTAAGCATACGTGTGAAGGCAAGGTACTAGGCGCCAATACATTGCGTCCAGAAGCAGTTCCATGCCAACTGGGAATAATGTCAACTCAACACCTCCTTGAAAAGTCATTAAAATCTATGAAAAAAATTACTTTAAATTAGCCGATAACCCTAACCTAACATAACCTATTTAACCAATTTTTTATACACATTTTTTTATCACTCTAAATGACTTATCTGAGATGGTTTTAAGTTGGTTTCATTTCGAGTTGGCCGGTCACCGTCCAGAAGCATAGCGCGTATTCAAAATACGGGCGTAAGGGCCCATGCTCATGGACAATCTGAAAAAAAAAAACGGTTCTCAACGCAATACCAATCAACCTCCTTAACAAAATCGATATTTTCTGATCTGACATGTCAAAACATTTTTCGAACAAAGTTTCGACTATACATGTCAGATCAGAAAAATATCGATTTTGTTAAGGGGGTTGATTGCGATTGCGTTGAGAACTGATTTGTTTCAGTTTCAGAGGTCCTAACTCGCGCAGAGTACGCGCTTAGTACACACTTTGGTTGCCGGCCTCTGTGTATCCACCCTCCTACACATGGGTCTCTTTAAGACCCATGTTCACTCCTTCCTCTCCTCAAAAACACCCTCCACACAGCATCTTCAAAGATGACATAGGCCCTGAGGGAAATTATTTTACTCGGGGTCTCCTGTGTGGAGTTAATATAAAAAAAAAATTAAAAAATTTGCTCCGAGAAAATACGGCTTTGCACGTAGATAACACGTTTACGATATTACTTATGCTATCCTCTATTACTATTGATATCGCCATTTATTTATTTATTTATTTGTTTTATTTTAGTAAATTTTACATTTAAGTTTACAATTTCCTAATTAATTATATCATTTCATATTTCAAACTATATTTTTTTTTGTTCTATGTATCTCCTACAATACATTTTGAACTTTCCAATTGGTGTGGCCTTTAAAGTTTCTGGTAGAGTGTTGTATAACTTCATCCCTTTGTATAGTAAACTGTTCTACGTATTCGTTTTGTCCTTTTTTTGTAGTCTGATTTCCTTGCAAGTCCTTGTTTTATGTCTGTATATTATTAGAAGATTAAAGGCAAAAGTATAGTTGATATTTATTTTGAAAGAATCGAGAATTTATGACTCTTTAGGACTGGAGATTTTTTTATGAAACGCTCTTAAAAAGCTTACATTTTACATAATGAATTATTTACAATGTCGCCTGCTGTA
The DNA here is from genome assembly GCA_936435175.1 of Glyphotaelius pellucidus. Classification (NCBI taxonomy): domain Eukaryota; kingdom Metazoa; phylum Arthropoda; class Insecta; order Trichoptera; family Limnephilidae; genus Glyphotaelius; species Glyphotaelius pellucidus. Next base: position 30,027,468 of record OW386550.1, on the reverse strand, counting down.
TACGAGTAGGTGAAGGTTAAAGTTTTTTTAACTTTATGGATACGACGCAACGATTTGAAAAGATGAGTTTTGAGTTTAGCAATAAATTCCATCGTGTCTTAAATCATGTAACAGTCCTTTCCGTGTACTAGGCCCTGACACCCACCATCCAGTTTACCACTACACCAACGAGGGTTTCTTTGAAATAAGTTATCTGTACTTAATATTTTGTTGGTAACATGTACCATTTCAAGTTTGTATAAACTTTTAATTATATTATTTAAATTAAATTCTGGTTCCTAAACCAAGTTGACGTGAAGATCAGTATGAAATAAACTTTTGAAACAAATATGTAAGTATACAGGAGAATCTTCGTAATTTATTTTCTTGTTATTTCCGTGATGCTTTATCAAAATCAAATTAGAGAAAAAACGATTAGCATACTAAATCAGTTATTTGCCAACTTCCAACAGTCCCAAATGAGGTTCCGGAAAATAAAATTGGTACCTGCTAAATTAAAGTACTGGGAACTACGTATCTTTTCCTTTTCTTTTCTACTGATCATCTAAATATCTCCTAAAACAATATTTTTTTACATACATTTCTTTTTCTTTTCTTTTCTAAAAAGAAAGAAAAACATTCCCGGGTTACGTATAACCCAACAATGTTTGAAAATCTCCTAATACCACCACAGTAAGCCGAAAAGGTTGCTTGAGTCGTGATGGAGGACTTAGCCGGCCGAGGAATCGAACACACGACGCCCGGGTGGAACCCAAACGCGATGCCCACTCAACCACCGACCGGCATCTGTCACATTAATTACCTGACGGTATTGTGGAGGGGAGGAGATGGGGAAGAGGAATGTAGTAAATATCTGGCTATTCACATCTGGTCGCCAAACACAGCTAGAGGCGATACTAAGAATATCTTCGACTTCATGACGTGCCGCAAATATACTATAATTGTGAAACAACACAAATTAATCAAATAAAATGTATTTGAGCCCGCAACTTTCGAGTTGATACCTGAGTTTTTGGATTTTTGGAAAATGCTGAATAGTACAGAAGATATAAGCGGTCAAAATGTTGATATTTGCAACCGGCCGAAAAGCGTTTGACATCACGTTACCTACTTGCAACGTTCTACAGCACTGTCCTTGTTCTACCGGTATTTCAATGGAAGATGCTCTGAGGAACTAGCGTCATTGAAACCCTCGACACCGTTGCAAAGTCGGGAAACACGCCAAACGCGCGCCCAACATACGTATACGGTTGACATTTGTCACATGAGAACGAGTCGCTTCTTCAATTCGATCTTGAGTTCAACAGCTTGGTTGCGGATTGATTTGCCGGCCCCTGTGTTTCCTCCTTCCGAAACATGGGTCTCTTCAAGACCAATGTTCATTCCTTCCCCTTTTCCTTTAGGGCCTCCTACGTACAGTTATTGTAAAAAAAAATCAAATTACGAATTACACTGAAAATTATACTGTGATGTCAAGTCATTGCATACGTTTTCTCCAAGTTTACTTTGAAAGCTCATAAATTTCTCATTTTTGTAAATATCGAAAAACTAAATTTACCATCGTTAATTAAAACTCTTTTTTTTACCAAAATAAAATTAGTTTTATTAATTTTCAAAAAATCTCAACTCTACTAAACGATTTTCTCAAATTAGTAAGCCAGCCCCCAAAACAATTCCGTGTGCTGAATTCTATAAAGATATCAAAACAACAATCATCGTATTGTCAACTCTAGTTCCTAAATAATGCTGAAGATGAATCATATTTGCAAATTAATTATTTCTCCGTTTATTACCCTGGACGTGGAGCGTATTGTTGAAATGTGAGGAAATAGCACCATTCGTTATATTTCAATGACCATTACTTCCTTGGAGAGGGTCACGCCGAAGAGACGCGCACTTCTGAATCCCAGAATACTCGAAAAGGGAAGATCCGCCTGATTATTATGACCGATCTTAAAGGCACGCCACTGATAGATCCGTTGTAGCCTCTCCCTCTTTCACATAAACGTCGCATGTACAGAAGAAAGTGTTACAACGAAGCTCTCAGTAGAAGGACCGTCGTGTATTTGGCTGTTACAAGGCGGGCGTTGGACCCTGGCCAAATAATATCAACAAAATGTTATTTTGGGTAAATTGTTGCGGTAAATTATCATATTAACACTGACAGAAGTAGGCAGTGCAGTTTTTGCTAATTTGCTTTGATGACCTCCTCGGAAGGGTAGGAAGATGGGAGATATTTGGCCTGGAGCCCAATTTAAACCTGGATTCTTGAAGTTTTTTTATTCACAAAAGTAATGTACGAGTAGTTTTCAGTTTGGCTTCATCCAGCATAACGATGTAATTCGAACAAATCTAAAAAAACCACTAACGGTGTTCAATATTCAATGTATCAATGTTCAGATCAATTAATTTAGAAATTTAGCATTTATCTGAATATTTTTATGGCTGGTCAGTGGGCATCGCGTTTGGGTCCCGTTGCATCCCGTGTTCGATTCCTCGGCTGGATAAATCCTCCATCACAACAAGCAACATTTCCGGATTTCTGTGGTGGTAGTAGATTTTCAAACATTGTTGGGTTATTCGTAACCCGGGAATGTTTGTCTTTCTTTTTAAAAATAAAATTAAATCTAAAAATTCTCCCAAACCGTGGACACCGTATGCGTAGTCCGATTGTTTTTTTTACGTTAGGGCCTATTTCATCTTTGGGAAAAATTATTCTACATAATATGTATGTATTATTCATGTATGTAGGTGCATATATGTGTGTGTTTGTATGTTTATGTGTGGATGGATGTGTGCACCTATGTACATGTGCACATGCACGCACAAATATAAAAATAAACATAAATTTAAAAATAAGGTTATGTTCATTTTCATAATCTTATCCTTACGCACTTCTTTTTCTCCTTTCTATTTTTTACTTTTTTTAATAATTTTACCAATTTTCAGCACAATTACGTACTAGTCCATACTTTTACACTTGACTTCATACAAAGTACCTATACTCCATTGGTCGCCATGAAACAGACAGCCGCCTAGTATTCTAGTCTAGAAAAATAAAAAAAAAATTCTTCATATTTCCAAAATTTAAATATTTAAAAATATCTCATCATTTTGATTTTTTGGAATTCGCATTATTTAAAAAGTTATAACCATTTTAAGATAGCGGTTTAGACGGAATCTAACCAGAATCTAATTATAACAAAATTTTAAACGCATTTTTCTCAAAACCACTGTTTTCGAGACGGTTGACACGATATCTCATGTTCTACTGAACCAATTTACTTGAAATTTGGTGTAAACGTTCTTTAAACATCACTCTATCGCGCTATCTAAAACTATAACAAAATTTCAATTTTTACAATTTTTAAAAAAATTTGGAAAGTCAAAAAACTGGTAAAAAAGGGTATTTTTTATTTCAGACAGCCGCCATTTTGCGAAAAAATTGACTTTTCCTTGGTTCGGGCCATAGCCGCATTTGTTTGGATTAAGAATTAATTTGCTTTTTTTTTAGAATTTTTCAGGGCGCGCCATTTTTTTGAGACCCTCCACCTCAACACCCTGTAACTTTTTGAATTTTGAATTTTTTCGTTTGATTTTTTTTTCATGTATTCATGTACATGTTTAATAAATATTTGGTAAAATAATTGCTGGGACAAATATTATTTTTTATTGCACCTGAAAAAACACCTACAATTCATGCTTCTAGACTAGAATACCCCTTTAATGTATCTACTCTACGTAAATGTCTTAATTATGTAACATGTTTATTATAAGTAAATAAAAATAAAAAACTAAAAACTATTTTTTTCAGTGAATGAAACAAACGATTATCGATTGGAAAATAATACGATATTACCAGTATAAGAATCGTTTACGTTACGCTTTATTTTGCTATTATTTTAGCTCCAAAGCTCTGGCAAATCCGTAACATTCGTCGAGATCCCTGCGTATTACAGCTCATCCGACCCGATCATCACTCTCGCCAATTTCATCCTTCCAAAGGATATTTTTCCCAACATCAAACACAGAACCCGTTCGGAATGAGTATCGGAATAACATTAGAAACATACAAATTTTTACAAATGTAACGCAATATTCCTCAATTCAAAGAAAACGCACACACTGTTCACCAATTTCAAATAAAATAAATAAAATGTGCGAGCTGAATCGTTTAATATAAAAATAACTCTACCGTTATATCGATGTGGAAAATTGACGGCATTCTACGTTAATTTTTTTTTTCTTTCTAAAAATATTAAATGATTTTATCAGTCTTTATCTAAGACTAGCTGGTACCCGGCATGCTTTAATACGCCATTGAATAAAGAAATTGTTTCTCTCCATAAAATTTTTCGCAAATATATCCAAATCGTGTCCACGGAAACGATTTCTTTTGCTTAGCAATAACTCGCTTTACTGGACAGAAAACGTGTAAAAAATAAAATATTTTATAATTTCATAACGCCAGAGCTTACCATTATGTATAGCCTTTAGTACTCGCATATAATTTAGCTTTCTATTGGTGAAAGAATTTTTAAATTCGTTTTATTGTTTTATGCGTGAAAGCGTAACTAACACACACAGTTTCGCATTTGTAATATTAGTATAGATATAGATTGCTTTCACTTATTTCAAGAAAGCATCCCTCAGTATTTTAAAAGCGTTTTTTTTCCATTTTGTTCAAAATCATGTTCTCAAAAAACATTTATATAGTGTGTAACAGCACGAAGGTTTCCGGAGGATTTTAACCGGCGATTTGTGAGCGTATTTGGAGTACAATGTCGTTTTGCTGTCCAATATTATTTTTTTTAATAAAAACCAAAAAAAAATTAATCACGCGTCACCACTGACCCCACCCCTACACGTCGTGACGGTATCACGTGATACGTGCCCTGCTTATTGTGCTGTTGGAACGAGATGGATTGCTTATCACGTGACCCGCCGCTAAGTTATACGCGTAAAATATTTTTTTATTATTTTTAATTTATAAAAAATATATCATCGGACAGCAAAAATGACACCTACATTTTTTTTCCAAATTTGCTCATGAATGGTTATAATTCTGCGAGTACGTAAAGTAAACATTGTTTATGGTTTCTACAAAGTTTACCAATAGTTGGGTAATGTGCGTATGTTCGTCTAAATAACATTATTTTGGAAATTTTACAAACAATTATTGCAACTATATAACTCAAACTGAATCTCTTGAATCGATTGCTGATACCTTCCCCTTTAAGAAAGTGAGTTTTTGTGAGAAGAAATTGTTCAAAAAGTGAGTTTTTCTATCTAAAAAATTGTATTCAAAGTATGGAGTACACAAATAAAACGTCAATCAAATTGTTCAAAAAATAATATGCGTTTTCAAGCAAAATAACCGATTTAATCGAATATTAATAATAAAAAATATATTATTTAAAAAAAAATTTCAATTTCAAGCACCGCCAAATTCGTGATTTTTAAACTAGTAACTCCTCTCTGCCCCACCCTGTATAAGCTCAAACAATGTATTTTTTGATCAGTTTAATTTTATATCCTGTGTTAAGCGAAACCGGTCGGTGTTAAGAAATTAAATAAATAAATCGTGGTTACAAACAAAGTTATTATTTTATTTAACTAAAAAATAATTATATACTACATGTACAGGTAAATACAAAAGGCCAATTGATAATTCATGGATCAAAACACTGTATTCGTTAGATCAGACGATGAAAAAGTTTAAAGTGAGAGTTTTTTTTTTAAATCCGTACTAATATTATAAATGCGAAACTGCTCGAGTTTGTTTATGACCTTTTCACGCATAACACAATATAAAGACTTTAATAATTCTTTCACCAATATAAAGCTAAATTATATGCGCAGACTACAGGTTGTATATGATGGTAAGCTCTGGCGTTATGAAATTATAAATATAAATGTATATTATATTTGTTATACGTTTTCTGTCGTTAACAAAAGCGAGTTTTGCTAACGTCAGAAAAAAATCTTTTCCATGTTGATATATTTTTGGGCTCTATGCTGGTAGGTACTCAGTACTGGTCAGAACTGTTACTGCAGAAAAGTCAAATATTAGAATTCGTTTTTTTTGGACAAGCTTGGAATAAATGTCAAATGAGAGTTCCTATATTAAAAATATAATTTGTAACATTTTTGTAAGCGCATAAATTCCGAACGAATGAACTAAATTGGATAAGTAATTCTTTTTTTCTTTGAGCTATAGCATTATGAAAATTAGGTGGTAGGCGAAATGTTTGAAAACTGAATGTAAGGGAATGAATATATGGAATGCGGGAGGGGATGGGGGTGGGGGTGGGAGATAATTGATAAGTGCAAGCGCTACAATAATTTCCCGTAATACCATGCGAGCGAAGCCGCGGGGAAAAGCTAGTTTATTATAATTCTATAGAATGACAGAAAACAAGCGCTTTAGGTATTATTTCCAAGCATTGCTAAATAATAGAAATGTCTGCTTTGTTGCTTAGGTAGATATCGCAAAGAAAAAAGACCTCTGCTTTGAATCTTTTGTCAAATCCCACGCTTTGTTTCCAGTCAAATTGAAAACACGAAATCAATAAAAGCATTTACGAATACAATATTAAGTCAAGTACCTACATGTTAGCGCGTGTTTCTCTAGTCATTTAGGTCGGTTTACAACAGAACAGAATCATTCGCTACCGACATGTAACCAGTACCCAGTAGTGGTAACCTGCCTCCCTTAATGCTGCCAGGGGTGAAGTAAAACACTGGCTATGTTTGCCCTCTACCCCTAACTAGTTTACCCTGCCAGACCCACTAAAGCACACAGTCTCACACGACGTATTATGTATCATTATCGGACCCTAACTGCTAACAATCTGTCTATATAAACTGTGTTTTCGGATCAGTGATATAGATTAGACAAGATTGTTATAGCTGCGTGAAAAGCGCACATAAAAATACATTATTTCTCTATGTATAATATTCGGCGGGAGCAAATAAGTTATCGTCGCTGTTGCTAAATGTTGTTACGGACTGCGTGATAAATTAAAGTGGGCTTTTTGAGGCAATGTAGAGATTAATTGCCTATGATTCCACGTGGAAGATACTCTAATTATCGTCCTGGTGTGAGACCACCATTCAGAATTGCAACGTTCGTTGAAATGGCTTTATCCGTATTAGGTGACCAGATCTGATAGCCAGGTACTTTTCCACCTTCTTTCTTCCCATCTCCACTATCTTATAACAGTCTCACAACATACCCCATATAATTGAGGATGCCATAGTCTTAATAGCTTCAGACGGTTGGAAGCACTCGAGACTCTTGTGCGGTATCTAGTGCCATTTAAAAAAGGTATATTTGTTGTTTTTTGAAGTTCTCAAGATAATGTCAGGCATGCCATGGTGCCCCATTTGCTCAGAACCAATGCATTCCTAATTTATGGTACGTTGTAAGAAAGGAAAAAGGGAAGATATGAAGTGGAGGAAAATTGTGTTGATTTGGGAAACTTATTCCGTAGATATGTTAGCTAAACATAGTTGAATGTAAACGCAATTTTTTCACATTTTTTGATACGAATACCTCACAAGAGTCCCAGCTGCTCCCGTCTGGAGCCAGTGAGTCTAGGGTATGGGGTAAGGAATTGAGGAGGGGAAGGAAATGGTGCAGAGGGAGGTGAAGTACCTGCCTATTCCGGTCACCAAACATGGCAAAAGTCTTTTTTTTTTACATGAGCTCTACACAGGAGGCCCTGAGGAATATAATTTCCCTCAGGGTCTATGTCATCTTTGGGGATTCTGTGTGGAGTGTTTTTTTTAGGAAAAGAAGGGAAGGGAAAAACTGAGAAGGAAAAGGGTTTAAGGGATGGGTAGGAAACTGGGGTTCAGTGTGTCCTGGTCATCCACCTCCAAGACCTAGACAAACCTTACCCCATGAACCCAGGCACGCCTGCTAAATCACCAAACGTAGCGAACCACTTGGGGTGACCTATGGCAGAGGTGTTGGTTATCCAATAAAGGTTCCCGGGGCGGCGGCACCCATTCCCGCCTCCAAAACAAGGTTTCAATTCTGATTGGTGGTCTTACACCAGAGCGATACGGAGAGTATCTTCCATTCTGGACGTCCCGCAAATGTACTATATATTATTTTTATTGAATTTATTTGCGCACGCCGAGATTCGATCCCGCGACCTTCGAATTGCGAGTCAAGAGCCTATTCTCTTGATCATGGAAGCGGTCAATTTTTCATTTTTTTAATATGAATACCGCACAAGAGTCCCAACTGGTCCCGTCTGGAGCCAGCGAGACTATGGCATCCCCAATTGGGGTATGTTGTGAGGCTGAAGGTAGTGCGGAGGGGAAAGAGATGGGGAAGAGGAAGGTGGGGAGTACCTGGCTATTTAGATCTGGTCACCAAACATGGCTAAAGCCATTTTAAGCAACGTTTCAGTTCTGAATGGTGGTCTTACACCAGGGCGATACTGAGAGTATCTTCCACTGAGGAACGTGCCGCAAATATACTAGTATTATTTTTAATTAATAAATTGTGAAATAACACAAATTAATCAAATAAAACTTATTTGCCACGCTGGGATTTGATCCCGAGACCTTCGGAGTGCGAGTCAAGAGCCTTACCGCTGGATTACGCCGACCGTCCAACCAAAATTTTCAGTTAAAACAATAAAAGTAATTTACACATATCTATTTTCGAAAGTGTGGGTGATTATTGTTAAATATTTATGACAAGTACCAGTACGTTTCACCGGGCGATAGAAACTTATCAATTTATGTGAAAAATCAGTACCAAAAGGCGCCGTATCTTATATATTTTATCAATGGTCCCAGCATGTACCTAAGCGTCTACGCCGCTACGCTTCTACCACTCTACAACTCTACGCAAGTTCAGCCGCCAAGCCCAGGCGTTTAACCTTTAGTGTATGCAAAATGCCTGGAGTTATGAACATAATAATTATGTTTGTTATGGATTATTTACGACGTGTTCCCACAAAAGACAAACAAAGAAACGCGGTTGGTTAAGAAGACTTAACTTAACTTCATAACATAAAATTAACATGTTGTAATCTTGTGTAAGGGTCACTAACATAGAGGTTGTTTGTTAAATCTTCCTTCCTTACTGACAGCAATTTTCTTTGTTAATACAAATTATTTTTTAGTTGTATAGTGTATATGTTAGTCATGTAGTTTCAACATCCTTCAATAGATGTCGTTAGTGTAGTTAGTTATATGAAGTTTTATGATATCCCGAAAGATGTCAGCTAAGTATTATATGAGAACAGTATCATATATCGTCTTTCGTGTCTAATAAATGGACGGTTTCAATGATAGCCTAATACATCTGGTAGTCAAGCAGATATCATCAGTCTGGCGACTTGGAACCTCAGAATAAGTTAGAGTTTAATAGAGTTAGGACGTCTTGTCCAGTTAGATATTCATTTAATTATAACGTAAATAAATCAACTTGTAATCACAACTAACCTCCAACTTATTTGAAAGTTTTCCGACACATTCATTATTGGAATTAACAGACACTACAATCAATTAATAAATTTAAAAAAATGCAAGAAATGTTTAGAAAGCAGCGGATACTCGTTTTGCACCAAGAGCAGTTTTTTCTGCTATGCTTTAGCTTTAGAATAGTACTACAGAAATCTTTATGACAAAAATTGATCGGTCACGTATTTTTTTTTTGTCTTTGTTCTCCCCATTTCTTACGAGATTTTTCATTTTAGGTTGCCAAACGGAGTAGCCAAGAATTTTTAGTGGATTTTAATTTAAAAAAAGTTTTTTCTATAAGTTAAACTTAAAACCACGAAAACAATAATAATACTACGTAGAATGAATGAATTTTAAAATTCGCAGGCGAGGAAAATTTTAAAAGGTTTTCAATTAATAAACAACAATGTACATAAGTTAGTGAAATATTCATGAAAATTATTTTTGCCATGAGGGCTTTTGAAGGGTGAATATTCTATTGTCCGTTAAAAAATCGCTTTAGGCGTGGGGTATTTCAACGAGTTCGGGATTTATATTCAGGACTCTTATTTATATTGGGAGCTGTACGGTTTAAGCTTCAGAAGAGATATTGATTTTTGGAATCAATTTGGAAGGTTATAAAATATGCAGGCTTTTAAGCTAAGAGATAATGAACGTTTTCATTGACATCGGCTCTGACCTAGATGTCAAAATTGTCTGAGCTTTATAATTTACCTACCAAGACGTCTGTAGAAGGGTGGGACCAAATTATAGGTATCACAAAATAAGATAATCAAAAAGCTATTTTACTTTTACCCTGAAAAAAACCAACAAAATATAGGGGTGACAAAACTATAGGAATGCTATATAATATGTTTCCTAATATATAAAATAAATATTAAACTCATCAAAACCAAGAGAGAATTTCTTAAAATGTCACAGGCACACGAGCACTTACTGCAATATAATAACATACGTTTAAACGCTATAAATTCACTATACGGCAATCAATTCATTGGCTACGAAAGACTAGAGGACTAGGAGGGATTATATAAATCATTGCCTTCCAAACGTTATTAAAAATATCTAAAGATTTGAAAAAATATATTTCCCTTCAGAAGTTAAATTAACAAAATAATTAAGTTTTATTGTATTGCAATGTTTTTATTTTATTTAGGTAACCATTCTAGTTAAACAAGTGAAAAAAAATATTCTGGAAATTCAAAAAAAAAATATATATATATATATAATGAATTTATCATCACAGACCAAGAAGCGTACAAAGAAAACATAAAAGCTCCGACGCCAAACACAAGCTTTGGACAAAGACACCGTAAATATAATAATAATATTTGGATGATTTATATAGAGCCATTTTTGTGCATTCTATAAAAACATTCAACATTCTTTCACTTGAAACAAAAATTGAGGGAAAAAAAATGAATTCAGATATAAATTTAAAATGGATTAAAAGACAACGTAACACACAAAACCATTATAAAACACAGATCATTTACAAGCACACAACTCATTATATACGTCGATTTTAATTTTATTTTATTATGTTTTTTATTTTTTATTTTACTTAAATTTTAATTTTATTCTAAATGTATTTTAATTTTTTTTTTATTACAAAGTTTATATATTTTTTTCAAAATTTATTATGTACTTCACCTTATTAAATTTTGTATTATAAAATGGGGGCCTCAGCACGGGAAAGTCGCCCAGCGAGGCCAACATTATATAACTTACTCTAAAATGTAAAATTTAAAAAATGAATAATTAAATTCAATTTTCTTTTTGTGTTATTTAAAATTCGTTACCATTAAAGGCGCGTGAAAAATAAAATCATTCATTTCGGTCTCAAAAATGTTCTTATTTACATGGTGAGAAAAATTGCGATGATTTGCGCGGTATATTCATAAAAGCTTATATTTATAAACATTGTCCAAAGTCTTAACAGATTGTTGAAATAAAATCATTTCAGGAATGTGGTATTGTAAACGTGATAAAAAAAATTAATAATCATTGTTGAAATAATACATTATTAAAGAAGGCATTATTTTACTATAAGATCACTTACAAATATTTAGAGGAACTGGAACCGAAGACCCCGCCCCAACATCTTCCTCACCAACGACACGGGAGGATAGTTGTATGATTTTGAACATACTCGTTATTTAAATGTTTTTCTTTCTCTTTTTTATCGTATCTTATTAATCTATTTAAATAAATTACAATCACGAGATACGCGAACAATAACCATAAATGCAGAGCAAATTAGATTGACAGCAGGGAAGAAAATAGGCATCCAGAAATCTCTTGCCGTCCAAATAAAAAAATTTCATAGAAAATTATTGTGACTGAAAAATGAAGTAGGAAAGTATACCACAATTCTTCCACAATTATTGATTTGATTATTGTGCTTGTTTTAATTTATTTTTCAATATTTATAGATTTGTTTTTCAAATAAATTATTTTATTATATTATATGTTTTTATGTTGGTAATATTATTAGCTACACGATGATTAATAAATTAAAAAAATATCCGTACTGCTTAAAATTTTAAAATATGTTCAAATTATTTTTTGTGCTGGAATGTGTCTCCTATATTGCTTCCTTCAACATACCTCGTAAAGAATAAATAAAATCACATAGGTACATCGAAGATAAATTAGTATTAAAAGATATAAAGACTCATTTAATGAGTGTACCCTCTTTATACACATACGTAAATTCTTAATATATCGTACGTACAAGAAGCAAATGTCAAGGGACATCTCCCTTCCGGCAATTAGTTTCGTATTGCGTGTCACAAGACAAACAATCACACCGTATGCGTGTTTGTGTACACACTGCTCGAGTTCATGTACAACCGTGTGCATGTACATATACGCATAACACGTCTGGAAGCGTGGGATTAGGAATCTACTTGCTATTTGATTTACAAATAATATTAAAATTCATACAGAGAAAGTTTCTCGTTGGCTGTATTACGACTATTGTTAAATTGCTATGCTCAAAACCCCGCATTAAAATGTTCTGATATCGTCGCTGCAGTGGTAGAAACGCCTTGAAAGCATTCCTGCCCGTATATTAATTTCTCTTCTTTGTCGTTGCATATCTATTGTTTCCTTCATATCATGTGAGGATATGTCTCGGATATTTAACCTGTGAGGCCACACTGTGAGGGACTTCCATGCCAGACAGATTCCAGGTGGAATATTTAGGGTTCCTTATTATGTTTTAAAACGACAATGACTAACTTTTTGGCATTGTACTCTTCGCATATTTGCACAAGTCGTCTCATGGCTTTAATCGAGGGTGCCTGCAATACCATGTCATCCGCGTAGTTGATGTTGTGACTGCCTTGTCCGCAGATATGGCAACCGTTCGTGAGTCGTTGGCATCTTATAGGGGGTCGTTTATGTAAACATTTAATAGGGTGGGAGGCATATTGTCCCCTTGCCTGACTCCGCTTTTAAGAAATGAGGGTCTTGAAGAAGCTCGTGCCAAATAGCCAGCATATTAATAATTGCTGTTAGGACATCTCACTTTACGATTTTTTCCCATAATATGTGGTGGGAAACATGATCGAAGTCCTTGCTTGGGTCAAGAAAAAACCCATAAATGGTGGGGTTTTTTTTAGTATTTCAGTAGTAAGCTATTATTTTTTGGCCATATGGGTTGATAGACGAGGCACTCGAAGCCGAATTGGTTATCCAATAAGAATCTATACTAATATTATAAATGCGAAAGCGAAACTGCGTGTGTTTGTTTGTTACGCTTTCACGCATAAGCCAATAAACCGATTTTAAAAATTCTTTCATCAATAGAAAGCTACATTATATGCGAGTAATATAAGCTGTATATAATGGAAAGTTCTGGCGTTATGGAATTAAAAATGTTATTATATTATGTTTTTTATACGCTTTTTGTCCCTAACAAAAGTGAGTTAGAATTGCTAACGTCAGAAGAAAAGCAAAACAAATCGTTGCCGTTGAAACGATGTTGACATAGTCGTAGTTTTTTTTTATTTTATTATTATTTATTTGTCTTTCACCCATTAAGGGTGAATAGTCGTAGTCAATCTATCTTTTATATGAATCTCCCAAATATTTGTACGCACATAACTTCCGAACGACTGCACTAAATTGGATAATTCTTTTTATTTACTACTGATGAGCTATGGCATTATGAAATGTGTATCAAAAAAATCAATATGTGGCACGCGAGCTGTTTGAAAACTGAATGTACCGGGAATGAATGTATGGAACACGGTTTGGGGAGGGGTGGGTGGGAGGGGAAGGGGGGAGGGGAACTCGTGAGAGAAAAGACACGCAGGGAGAAACAATTTCTTTATTAAATGGCGTAGCAACGCATGCCGGGTACCAGCTACTAATTAATAATTGTCAAAGTTAGGCAATGGTTTATTACAAATATTTAAAGCAATATTATATCACACACATGTCATAATCTTACGGCCAAGACCGGAGCTGTATTCCGCGTGTGTAAAGTGTGAAATACGTCACACATTAAATAAACGAGTTCGAATATCTTTCTCGAGTTCCATCCAGCGAAGGATTAATAGGCCGGTTCTTAGCTCAAATTGTACCAAATTTCTATACATTAGTTGCCGCCACGGTGCTCCCTCCCCAGCCCTAATTTAAACTTCCGTTTTGTCAGACGAATTATCCGAGGCACAAACTCATTACCTAATGGTTGATTTCCCACAGTACTGCCACAGCTTTTTAATTTAGCCGTCGCACCTAATTCACAAGGCGGCCATAACGCCAGATGGCCGACGAATTAAAACGCTTAGCTTTTATTAAAAGCTTTTAATCACAGTCGTAATAATTAATTACGGCGTGACACTGATTATTCGGCCATGTACAGAAGTGATTCCTAAATGGGCTCGGTGGAAAAGTCAGGAATCGGTGGACATCAGAAAGAGAGGGCAATAAAGTGCTGGAAAAATTTAGTCGATGTATTCCATTTTTGTGTATTGGCGCAAGAACCATACATGCCATGTTTACCATTGTATGTTTCAACATGCTTTACACTCCAAGGAAACTACACATTACACCCTACCAATTTTCAAGATGGCGTGGCAGGTTGTTTAGTCCAGACGAAGTATCGAAATTTGTTTTGAGTATGCAATTTGAGTTAAAGTGTACCTTCTATCTAGTATAGAGTACAATACTCTTAACTCGTTATATGCCAGGGGAGGGAACCAGTGAATTTCGTAAAGTTTTGACTTTGACGTAATATTTTGTGGGTTTATTTTATGCTATCATATATTATATTTACCGAAACACTATTGAACAATAAACTTAAACATTCATTGAACAATAAACTATGCATAAAAACAACATTACATGCGTTTATTTGACACAGAAGGCCCTGAGGAAAATAATTTCTCTCAGGGCCTTTGTCATCTTAGGGGAGGCTGTGTGGAGGGTATTTTTGAGGAAGGGAAGGATAGGAAGTTCTGGGAAGGAAAAAGGTTGAGGGGATTGAGTTTAGCTAATATTGTCTTCATTTAATTAAATTTAAATAAGTGTTTTTATCAAACTCATTTGTTTCTTGTAAATCTACGCAAAGCTAAAAACACGAGACCTACAGACAACAAATATTTTAAAGAGTGATGATTAAATACTTAAGGGCACCATAAAAAGCAATTATTAGGTTGTGGTAGAAATTGAAATGAGTTTTTAGTTAGAAAATTGACTCATGGAGAGTGGCTTTTTATTTAGAAATAGGCGTCAAACACTGACTTTGATGTCGGGTTTTCATGGTAAAGACGTGGACCTGATCTCATGAAATGATGTAATTATTTGTCTATACATGTTCGTCTGTTAATTTGTTGTTTGTTAATTTTAGTCTTATCCTGACTAAGAAACCATTGGTTTTGAAACATGTAGATAATTTTGATTAAATAAGCGGTGTTTTACAAAGTGATTTCTTTTCATTCAATCAAAATGACGCCACAGAGTGAATTTGTAAAGATGGAAGAAGTATTTCTAATAACTTTATTTTGTTCATACTATTTAATTCTAATATCCGGAAGAGGATCCCAGAGAAAATATCATTATTTTTATTGGTTACGAAAAAGCTTGATAATAAAACATTTATTATAACGCAATTAGTTAAAATTTATAACTTTTCAGAAAAAACTAATTACCTACCTTTAAAGTTATTTTGTGATGAGTTTTACATTTTTTTTAAAATTGGTTTACTGTATTACACTTGTAACCTTGTACATTTTAACGATCAGAAATCTTGTTCAAGTAAATCGAAGCAATGATTTTTTTTTTACAAGGATGCGGTTAAAAAAACCTGTTCAATATGGAAAAAAGCCATTATAAATCTTATTATTCAGCAAAATTAATTTATAAAATTACAGGAGCGAATTCCTTTGTTGATTTTAGATTAACATTTTTCCTCGTTTATTTCGTGCCAAGGAAAATTCGGCCTTGCGATGAATGGGGACTCAAAAAAACCACCAAAGCAAATTATAAAACACACAAAAAATTCCAACAACTGCGGGTAAAAAAGAAGCTCGAAAACAGGTGGAAAAGAAATTTTCACAATCAGTTAAAAGGTGGCCACGGGGGGTATAATTATAACTTTTTCGGTGGCGAATTCGATGTTGATGGAAATGGGGACACCAACGAAGGAATATCTAAGAGGAGGGTAAGTGATCAAAAGTAAAAGGCCAAAAAATATGGATAAATGAGATATACTAGATGTGCCCTCCCAAAAAAATATCCTTCGAAGGTAAAGGCAGTGATGGCAGCATCCGCGGAGTAATGATCTAGGACAGAAGTTCCCAACCTTTTTGAGCGCTTTGCCCATTTTAGCAAAAGATACTTATATAACAAAACTGTTGCTTTCCCTTGCCCCCGAAAACTGAGCGAAAGGGACGAATGCACCAAATAAAATTGTCAATATCGAGGTTTTGTATTCTCTTGTTTTCTCCTGCAAAACTGGACCTATTTTTACCATTTTTTTCACCAACTTTATGAGAAGAAAATATTCCGTCTGTCTGTTGTTTTTTTAAAAGTCCATTGTCAAATTTTCACAGCGAACGTTTGTTAATGGCGTTCAACCTAGGATTTTCCTTCAAAATTCTGAAAATTTAAGCGTTACAGCAAATATTTAAATTTAATTAAATGAAGACACTATGAGCGAAACTCAATCGAAAATCTAGAAACAAAAAAAAAAATCAGATAAAGATATTGGCACCTCTGGGACTCGAACCCAGGACCTCTCTCTTTCCGGCCGAGCGCGCTGGCCACTGCGCACTGGAAAGAGAAAGGTCCTGGGTTCGAGTCCCAGAGGCGCCAATATCTTTTTCTGATTTTTCTGTTTCCAGATATTTGATTGAGTTTCGCTCATAGTGTCTTCATTTAATTAAATATTACAATTTGAGTTTTTACTCATAAAAAGTTAAAATAAAAATATATAAATACCTACATAGCTTGAGAATTCAGTTTGAGTATTTATCGTAAGTCAAAGTCCATCCATCGTGCTCACGGACAGGCACAATGGTGAAAGCCTTCAAAGAAAATATTGCCATGTAAATTACACGAAATGAAAACGCAGAAAATTTTAAAATTACAATATTGACTTAAGGACCCCAACTTAGGCAGAGATAGGACTTGGGGCAGATCCGAGTGATAAATTTAATGTCACCTTTAAAAATATGCTTTGATTCACTTTATAACCTGCAAATTTAATATCTTTTCAAGATGTATTTTTAACATTTAATTAGGAAGGTCTAAAATTAATGGAGTTCCACGAAGTTTGCTACTGTTTTTTTAGCAAAAGGTTACATTTAAGGGTAGGGGCATATAAATTATTCAACACGTTTTCGTTTTTTGGTTCATCTTTAGTTTGGTTTTTGAATTTTTTTTCATAAATTATACATTTGGGGAGCGAAAACAGATTTTAACATTTTATTTTAGACTTCCGCCATCTTAAACTGAAAATATTTGATTACCAATTTTAAATTTGTGGGTTTTACTAAAAAAAATCAAATTTTTTCATGGTACCTAAGGAAATTGTTTTGGTTACTGTTATTTGCTTTGCTTTAGGAATTATCAATTTAAGGGTGCTCGAAAAATTTAAAAAGTTAGAAAGTATTTCATACCTGTGCAGTGGCAAAATTTTTCTCAGGTAATATAAATAACTTAACGCTTCTTAGATTCAAGTTAATACGAAATTTTATGAAAATAAATGATTTTGTGTACATCACTAAAAAAATAATAATTTCAATAGTTTATACGTTTATCCTGACGAAGAAACCATTGGTTTTGAAACATGTCGATTATTTTTATTAAATATTAAAGCGAGACGTCGTATGTGACGTCCTCAGACTAATTATTTATTACACTACATTAGATGCATTTTTTTCTTCTGTCTTTTTCGTTTTCAAACAAGACGCGTGAGAAGGAAGAGGGTGAACCTCAAAATCCGTACGAGTTCTCACTGAAACTAGTTTGTACAAATTTATTTATTTTCAGTAAATTAAAATGACGCCACAAAGAGTATTTGCGATTATTGATCTAAAATGAAATCGTCGAATATTGTAAATAATATGTAATTATTAACACATTGTCATGCCAAACTTAATACGATAAATACATGTAGAGATTTTTACAAATTCTTATCTAAAGCGAGTGATGGTAAATTAACAAAAAATTACTTTAAAAATATTACCTACTAATTCCAGAATGTATACATAGCCTTACAATGCAATGCCCTTGAATTTGGTGAAAATAGTTTGACAGTGAGGATGTCTTCTGTTGTTATTGTAGACGACTTTTATCTTATGCCATTGGGATGCTGAATATTCAACCCACAGTTCTGATGTGAACAGCGATGCGCAGAAAGCGTTGAACAGTATTTTTTTACGTTTGGACAGCAGAAGTGAAAACATCTTGACAGCATACCTGCTTTAACGGATAATCAATAATAATAAGGATTGTTAATCTAGATAACTTTTGATAACTTCTCATCGTTTCCTAGGACAACTGCAGATCGCTAACATAAAAACAACGGTTGACATCAAACATATTAATAACACTTTCATTTTGAACTGTTATTTATTATTGAAGAAGAAGATAACACTTATAATCTAAATGAAAATATGAAAGAAAACAAGACACAGAAAAACAGAAAAAAACAATGGTCGCAACTGGGACTCGAACCCAGACCTCTCGTCTAACCGGGACGTGCGCGTTTTCCAATTTCGCTATTGCCACCTTCTGTCGAATCATTAATATTATCTCCAACTAGTTCTTTTTCCATATTATTTTAATTATTCTCCATTTTTGGTTCGAGTCCCAGTTGCGACCATTGTTATTTTTCTGTTTTTCTGTGTCTTGTTTTCTTTCATATTTTTATTTAGATTATAAGTGTTATCTTCTTCTTCAATGATATATTACGTTGATGGGAATAACCTTCAAAAGTTATAAAAAGAGAGTTTTTCTCATAAAAAATTGTTACTTATTCATTGACAATCTGCAGTCATATTAGGGAACGATGAGAAAGTTACCGTAGTTACCAAAAGGTACCGATACAATCCTTATCGATCGACCGTCCTAGGGCCCTGCAGGAATGAAGATTATTTATCGATTTCTTGGCGCAAAAATGCTGAATCAATATTTTTATTCAGTCTTCTACATTATATTTACCACAATTTTATCAATCTAGAGCACCTAACAAATGTATTAACAGTATTAAAATAAGGAACGTTTTAGTGTATTTTTGGTACCTAAATCGCATTATATATCATCCCTATTCTAGTTCACAATCTACAATTCATATTTCCGCTTGAAACATATTTCAAATAATGTAAAGCCTAACTCCAGTATATTTCGTGTTATCTCGACCTTTTAACACTTGGTTCAACTCACTCTCTTCATTTGAAGGTAGGAAAGGAATTTCTTAGTACTGGGATAACCTTGAACCGGTGACTTGATCAGGGTTTAACTTCCGAGAGGAAACTTGTGGACGCGAGAAGGAAACGAACTTAGTTTGGCAACAATAGTTCCACTAATTCCATCTTGTAGAACAAATCTCTGCCAAACTATCGCCAACTACCTCGTGAGTTGTGAAACGAATTTCATATCGATTATTATCAGAGGGTTGTGTGATCTTTAATATTCAGCGAACATATTTCCTCGTCAGAAACTTTTCAATAATTCAAAACCAACCCCAAATAGTTTTCAGTGAAATTTATTGGAATACCTAAATTGCGTTAGTACTGGAATTTGAAAGTTCGACAAAGGTATATAGGTGGCTATTATTTAGAATTTCGTTTGGTTTATTTAGTTCGCAAATATATTGCACAATAGTTTTATATTTACATGACTGTCTAAAATTTAAAAGAGCTACCAAAAATCACAAATAAAATTTCGCAAAAACGTACTTTTAATTACGTTGTTCAAAGAATGTATATTCTATATTTTTTATTATCATTTTGAGGGGCGGGTATGGGTTCTGTCGCCCGGGGAACCATTTGTTGAATAACAAATACCAGGGTACCTAGCATGGTCGATCGATATAACCCTATATCAATACGATATTGACCAAATCCGTCATCTATGGTCAGTTATCAATATTTGCGATCACGGTTAACAACTGGTAAGAGAAATTGGCGATTGATAAATTTTAGCCCCGATTCCATAGTATCAGATAAGTTTCGGTTAGATGACAATATATGCATTTTTAATTATGTCGTTCGTTATGCAAAATTACTAGCTTAATTAACTAACCTATTGAACTAACGAAGCTTTTAGAAATGAAAGAAATCGTATACGCAATCCATAGAGATAAATAATGCATCTAAGACGTAATCGATTTATTCTGTTCGATCTTTGAGAAATGAAAATGGTTGAAATCTGAATAAAGATGTCGTGAACTAATTAACTCCCGTTTAGCGTCAAAATAAATGCGAACTGCCAATGCATGTTTAGGTCAGTATTTCAATTCAAAATTAAAAATAAAATCTCGTTTTAAACAACAAAAAAAAAACAAATTATTTATTTAACATACATTTATTTATTGCTATCAAGTTCAATTTGTAGAACTCAATTTTTTTTATTTCTTTTATGTATTCAATAATATTATTATTCAATTTATAAAAACAGTTTATTTATAAACAAGTTCTGCTAGGTAATTATTATTACACGTGACCTTCGCCTTCTGAAGGCATTATCAGACTGTGGTCATGCCACATACAGACGAGGTATTTATGTTATTTCTAGATAAGATTTTGATGACTAATTTTAATTATGAGTAAACTGACTAAAATTTATAATGGTTATTACCCTATTTAAAGTTTCCCAATTACTTATATTGTTTAAATTCGACTGAAGGTCGTTAAATGCTCTAATCATTATTTCTAATATGAATGATTTCCAAATGATGACTCATGGTTTTATTTTCTGCACAATTATTTTTTTTTTTTTTTTAAATTGCTTTGAACATATCTAACAACGGTGAGTGAATTATATTGGTCTGTTCATTTATTAAAATAGCTTTAAGATTATTAAAGTGTTTGTTAATTTCTAATTCTTCTAAAAGATTTAGTTTGTGTTCTTTATTTTGTATATATAAAGGAGTTGGCTTATTATCGTCGCTAAGTGAGTGATTGTCATTGATCTGATTATCACAGATATCGATATATATATTATCACAGAGATCTGATTATCATCTATCTAATAATTACCTAGCAGAACTTGTTTATAAATAAACTGTTTTTTATAAATTGAATAATAATATTATTGAATATATAAAAGAAATTAAAAAAAATAAATAAATAACATACATTGTTCAGTAAGTTTACAAACTAACCAAAAAATATTTTTCCCCGTACAAATGCTGAGGATTTTTTCACCCGTGCGTATTTTGCATATTTATTATTTAAAAATCACAAATGCCGTAGTCTTTTAATAAATTCCTCGCGTTTCAGCAAAGCTCTCTCAAAGTCCGCACGGAGCACGGGATCACAATTTGTTTCATTAAATTTACTTTCACGCGCAGTGGGAAACAAATGGGATTACCGGAGAGAAATATTCCAAATTTATCATTTTTTGTCGGAACTGCTACACTGATAAAATAATATACAAAAACGTTCCACATGATTCACGACAAAACAAAATATTAAATATTAAAGATAAATTGAGAAAAATCAGTTAAAATCAAAACCTTACATAACCTGACATTCCATAACCTAAGTAAACCTTATCCAACCCAACCTAACATAACTTAACCTAACCTAATAAAACTGAGGTTAGCAGATCTTAATGCTTCCAACTGATTAACCCTTTCGGTCAAATAAATCATATCTGGCCTGATATTCTGGATGGTTCCATGCCAACTGAAAATAAAGTCAACTCAACACCTTCTCGAAAAGTCATTAAAAGCTATGAAAAAAATATTTTTTAATTAGCCGATTACCCTAACCTAATGTAACCTATTTAACCATTTTTTACACATATTTTTTATCACTCTAAATGACTTATCTGAGATGGTTCTGAGTTGGTTTCATTCCGAGTTGTCCGGTCACCATTTTGGATATGTGCTACAATTAAATCCGCAAAATGCTAAATTTTAAAACTTTTAGTAGTAGCAATTTGGATGGCAAGGGGTTTAAGGGGTGAGTAGAAATCTGAGGTTCAGTGTGTCCTGGTCATCCGTCTCCAACAACTAGACAAACCTCACCCCACGAACCCGGGCACCCCTGCTAAATCACCAAACGTAGTGAACCACTTGGGGTGACCTATGGCGGAGGTGTTGGTATATAATCCAATAAAGGTTTCCGGGGCGGCGGTACCCATTCCCGCCTTCCAAATTGAGTTACACGCCATTAGATTGGAGAAGGGCTGTAATCATGTCATTATACAAAGGTAAAAGGTCACTTATCATAGGGCTATTAGCCTGCTTAGTTCAGTCGGCAAGCTGCATGGTAGAATATTTATTGAAAGGGTAAGAATGTAAATAAAGGAAAAAGTATGGAATGTGCAAGGTGCTTTTATAAGTGGAAGGGGGACATGGACCAGATTTTCTCGTTACGTATGCTCACTGAGAAGTTTCTTGCAAAAAAACAAAAACTCTTCTGTGCCTTTGTAGATATACAAAAAGCATACGACCGAGTTGACAGGAAAAAGCTGCGGAAGGTGTTGTCCAAGTATGGAGTGAATACAAATCTCATACACGCAATTGCGTTTCTGTATGAGGGAAGCGTTGCTTGTATTAGGGTGAACGGCGATTTTACGGGGTGGTTTGACATCACAAAAGGTGTTAAGCAAGGTTGCGTAATGTCACCGTGGTTATTCAACCAATTATATACTTGTTTTTTATTATAATATACTAACCTTAGCATTATCACTGGAAAATTTAAATCGAAAATAAATCTGGGAGTCTGGACTATGAACTATGGAGCAGAAAAATGCTAAGTCATCAAACGTAGCAAACCACTTGGGGTGGACCTTTGGCAGAGGTGTTGACTATCAAATAAATGGATCCCGGGGCGGCGGTACCCATACCCGCCTCCTAAAATGGGAGGCGGATATGGGTACCACCACCCACCACATACGCTCTTCTTTATATAAATTGGAAGATTATGTGTTTTTATTAGATTTATTATTATTCCTTTTATTATAAATTTTGAAGGTTATAACTGTTTTATAATCCATATTATTCTGCTTCTATAATGATTACTTACACCTGGAAGCTATACATATCGGACGGGAAAATAAATTATTCAGCATAGACATGAATTGATATCTGTACCTATCAGAAGATTGAGTAAATTAGCAATATTTAAAAGACGTAAAATTATAAAAGAGCGGAATGATGAGAAACCTACATTAATAAATTACCTGTATATTTTTTAAATGTTTTCATTTTTATAACTTTTGATATAAATTCTATGTTTGTATAATCCTCGATATCTTAAATATTATTTTATAATCTAAGTAAAAGCCCCTATGGGCGTATAACAACAATAAATAAATAACTGTTTGTAACATACAATGAACATGCGTTCGGACGCAATAATAATTAATTCAGTGCGACATGCAAACTTCATTAGAACATTTAGCAATATACAGAAGACGTACAAAGGGCGTGAAATCTATATTGAAAGGAACGTACAATATACAAAGAACATACATCCGGACGTGAGTATGAACGTGACGCAAGAAGTGTATGAAAGTATAATAAACATCAAATCCTACATTATTTACAATATTAAAAACGTATGATCCTAACTTTTTGAAAAAAAATGCCATTTAAAACCTTGTCCAAATAAGGTGACGATAACAGTATATCTAAGGTAATGAATATTTTTATTATATATGTAATGATTTTGCAATACTTACCCTTTTCAAGCCATTCAATTAATTCTCTCACATCGTTATTTCTGGGGGAAGAGGCAGATTTATTTACCTGTAACAACAAATTGTTATTGATATTTTATAGAAAATGTTATTATTTGTGCAGTTGTAATTATTATCAACAAAATTGATGTTCATCTCTGTACCTCGAAACTTTCCATATTCCTTTCCAAACAACCAACCTCTTGCGTGAATGTGTCGATTATACAACGTTCATTGTGGATTCAAGATACCGGTAGTTCCCTGAAATTTACTAACTGCCTCGAATCTCTTGTTTCACTTGACTTTACATGACCCAAACTTTATTGTGTCTTGTGTTTTGTTGTTGTTGTTTTACGGGTTTATTTTTTTTCACACAGGAGGCCCTGAGGAAAATAATTTCCCTCAGGGCCTATGTCATCTTTGAAGATGCTGTGTGGGAGGGTGTTTTTGAGGAGAGGAAGGAGTGAACATGGGTCTTGAAGAGACCCATGTTGTAGGAGGGAGGAAACACGGAGGCTGGCAATAGTTTTATTCTTATATATTATATTATTGTGTACACCATTGTTGGACATTTGTTCTTTTATTACTTAGATACATTATAAATTTAATTACACCATTGTTTTCGCTTAAATAATTCAACACTGTTTTCACTTAACCATTCGAATGTTCGGACAAGTTATAATTCTTAAAAATCCAACTACACAAATTTGGATAGCCATCGCTCGAGTGGTTATGACAACGAAACATCAATGATGTGTTTACACGTGTGACAAGGGATGAAAGTGGGCAAAAGCATGTATCTATGACCCAACTACCACTACTGAGTAGATTTGAAAATAGAACACTTCCGATTTAATTGTATTCGGAAAGATTGGAATTGAACTCGAACTACGCCACGGAAGAGTAAATGAAATAACTATTTGAGTCAAGAGACAGTCACAAAGACAGAAAATTGTGTAAGACAGATTGTGAAGGGAGAAAAAAGTGTGCGTCTAGAGTCCAAGTTCTAAGCGGCGTTCCAAAAAGCTGTGAATCAATTGAAAGACCCGATTTTTTTTAAACCGGAATCAGATTAAAATAGAGCCAAGTTGAACCCACGTGCTCGTCCTTTTCAGTGACACATTCCACGAGCAAACCCAATAAAGTTCTTTTAGCTACACCCGATGACATGAAAGCTTTGAAAAATCAATGTCACACTAAATTCACACACGCCAACGCTCCGGATCAGAAGAAATCATTTTAATATGGAATATTCGGGTGAACAAAAAATTTCACGTCAAAAGTCCCATTCTGAAAATAATTCTGGAACCCTCTTTTCAAAAAGTGACAAATGATTTATTTAGTTATAATTTACCTGATGTTATGTGTTTATGTGTAGAAATGAGATCGCTGAGTAACCACCAATACTAAATCCAAGAAGAATACTTATTTATACTTGACTAAAACTTAGTAAATCTGTTCAACTAGACTTAAATGACAATGTCCTATGTATAAGTGGAGTAATAAGGGATATACAGAAACAAGCGAAACTTCAAATACCTTCAATGAAAGTTTAAAATACTTCATCTTAAAAGCCTACCAGGAGTCAAATAACTCATATGATCACGCAAAGTAATAAACAATACAATTGAATCAGAACCAATTTCTAAAATAAGTCGTATTATAGGAAGAAAATGTGAAGCATTTAGATAGGAAACATTCAACAGCAACATGGCATTTATAATGAATACGATAAATGTATAATACAAGTATAATGAATATGATAAGAAATATATAAGAAAATTGAGGTTTAGACTCATCGATGGTTTGGACACATCCACTGGAGCGACCAGGTGAAATAAATAAATTAGCCTCTATTGCTCCAGATTTCCAGAAGATCCATTTTTAAATTTTTTGTCAACATTAAAAAAATCATACCTTCGAATTTAAACATGCAGATTTAAAAAAACTTATGAAAGTGCTATACAGCCAATAAATTAACCTGTATTTTATTACCGTTTATCTCGTATTTGTAGAATTTATAAAAAAATCGTAAAGTTTATCACCGCGCTCGAGAGGTACTTATTCGAGTCAACATAGAATATTTTCGATTTCTCTATGTTGTCTGAGGTATACGTGATAATGAAAGGTACTTATCTATGGAAAAGGGACTTAATTTCAACCGTTAACAGCTGATCAGAAATTCTACGTAAAAAAATATTTAAAATTTATTTTTAACATCGTTCTAAAATAGTCTACGAAGTTCGGATTTGCGACATCTATGATCATAATAGATAAGGCATTTCAATAGCTTTGTTTTAAAAAAATGGCTGGCCATGGGAATGTTTTCAATAATTACAATAAATGTTTTACGAGTGGTAGGAAAATGTGGTCCAATTTTGGACCGCTATCAAACGCAGAAAAATAAAAGTGGTCCATTTTTCGACCATAATCGCTCCAGTGGGTAGAGCTATGAAATGAGTTTAGGGATAAATTATCCGAAAGTGACTGGTATACGAAGTCGAAGTCGCATGGGGAAGTCATGGAACAATCAAGTTATAGAAAAACTTCAGTCTGATGATTTCAAAAGTCAAAATAAAGATGGTGTGTGAATTTGAATGAAGCAAAGAGTGCGTGCCAAGATGGATTTTTTTTTTTAAAGAAAGACAAACATTCCCGGGTAAAGAATTACCGAACAATGTTTGAAAATCTCCTACTATCACCACAGAAAGCCGAAAATGTTGCTTGTGTTTTGATGGAGGACTTAGCCAGCCGAGGAATCGAACACGGGACGCCCGGGTGGGACCCAAACGCCATGCCCACTCAACCACTGACCGTTATGTGTAGCAGTTTATCATCTCTGCCTAACCCTACGGAGAAACAGTAATTTGATTGGTTAATAAGTTTATGTGTGTGAAAAATCACATTTAAGGTTGTTAAAAATAAATAGTCTGCAATATATTAATTCATCATCATTATCGTCTTAACAATGATTACTAGGTAGGCGGTTGGGGCTTTGTGGATTTCGTAATAACATATTGAACATATGTGTTTAGGTGACACGCCTAATTACAGGTAATCACGGTTTGCTAATTACACGTGTGTACTCCTCTCGTACCTACACATAAGTTATAGTCACAGAATTTGGCATAATCGTGTTGTGAGACTAAAGCCGCATTCACATGAAGTACGAAATTTTTGACGTTCTTTTACACACAGGAACTCTGGGCATTCTATGCCACAACCGCGCTTGAAGATTGACCATAATCATCGATATTATAACAACAGTTAATTTAATCTATCATGCCAAATTTTAATCCACAAATAACCCTGCCTCAGAGTGATTTCGTAATAAACTCCCCATTCCGATGCCTCGCTTAGAAAGCCTATATTTACGTATGCATGCAAATTCCCTAGAGTATAAAACAGAGCACAAAGTTATCACTCAAATCCCTATCGTAATTTGGTTATAATTTATCGACCAAAAGCAAGCCTGAAAAGCATCGCGTTACGATATAGAGATGAACTTAACAACTCAACTTGATATAAACATGTTGTACAAGCTTCTAAAAACATATGCAAAACCATCGAAGATCGTTAATTTTGTGGCAAAAGTGTTGTCGTAATTTGTTGCTGGACTTTGTTGTTTTGAAATGTTTTTTTTAAAAGATTTTTATGAATTGTTTGTTACCTTTGAAGCTACATATCGTGGGGTAATTACTACAACTCTAACTAACTTTGTTAGAACTCATCCAGTTTAACATCCCTTCCTGTAGACTCCGAAATAATAAATTGCTGTTCCTCAATCAACATTCTACTAATTATGGATATCATTCTCCTTTATCCAGAATGTCGAGACTTGTTAATGCAAGTCAAAGCATTGATTTTTTTTGGGTTAGCCTAAATGACTTTCGGTAGTCGATACAAAATGTGTAATTTTTAAAGTCTTTTAAATCCATCTTCAAGCTTTGACTTGTAGTCTTCAATATGTTCTTTATATTATAATTTGTCAATGCTCTTTATTTATATGTACTTTCCTTTCATTGTCATCTCTTTTTATATTAGTGTTATTGTTATTTAATGGTTATTTGTCCGTAAATAAATAAATAAACTCCGAAATTTGGTAAGTCATAACGTTTTTTGTAAATAAATACATAAAAAAACTATCAGCAATTTTCTCATTTCCAAAATATGAGTATTACGGTTCCCTACACATCGATCTAAGATTTAACAATATTTACTAGCATAAATGTATAACAGCCGATTTATCAGATAATCTTATAATTTAAATTCCCATCAATGCTGATTTCAGAGTTATCTAGCTGTAGTAATTAACCCACGATATGAGATAAGTATAATTTTTAATATTCATAAATTCGACGAGCCTCCTACCTAAAATATTTTAAATGTTTTACGATAGTTTTCAAAGGAACTTAATTTGCCTCATTATATAATAAAACCATAACAGTTTTTACAAGCCTGACACATAATTTTTTCTGGACTTACAAAAAGACTCATCAATAAAATAATACTAATACATAAAATAGAATAATACTAATCAATAAAACACTAAATTACTTAAAAGGTCAAGATACGCTCTACTTGCAGTATTTAATATTTCTAATCAATCAAATTTTCAAAACAAAAGCACTTCTTCGTTTTGCTTTTCTTCGAAGTGATTCGTCATAAGCCGAAATCAAAATAAATCTGACACTACACAAAGGTTGTTATACGTTCAAAAGATTTTTATTTTAATCAACGACAGCAAAAGTATGAACTCTCCTTAGCTAACTTTCGCCTCCAGATTTATGTTTTATTTATCCACGGTGACAGAAACAGCTACATTACCGTAATACGAATTAAGTCTACAACTCCTTGCACATCTGTCAGATTCCAAACTCAGATTGGCGAAATTTGTATAGTTCGCTAAATTACGTACGCCACGTCTGAATGAAGCTTTAGAACAGCATAACAGTATCTTATTTGACAATTTACACAACAAAGTAGAGATTGGCATCAAACGAGACAATTACCTACACAATATATCATATTAACAAGATATGACTATAATTATAATGCTTTTAATTTAAATTCCCACCCTCAACTACTCTAAGGTTGGGTTATGTCACAAAAAATCAAATGTAACATTGTCATCAATTGACCATTCATCGCCATTTTATTCTAGTGGTATTTGAAAGTTAATTTACGAAAAAATGGAGAGTAAGAGTGCAAAGATTATGAAATCGGTGTCGAATTGAAACCAATTATATATTTATTTATTTATTGCTTCTTCACAAGTTTATTCATTTTAGCATGTAATTATTAACCCCACTAGGGTTGGCCTGTATCGGGGTTAATAATTTTACAATTTTTTCGAAATAACACACAAATATTGGTCATAACCAAACAGTTGAAAAGGCAAAATACTAAAATTAAATTTTTTAACCTCACTTGGACGTAGGTTAACAATTTTATAAAAATACACAAAATAATACAAGTATTGAAATACATATTTTTGTTATTTATTTTTGGGGTGTTATGCCGTGTTTCGCTACCTCCTTCTTTAGCCAACGCTTCGGACAGCGTTACAGTGTCCATCATCAGATAATTATATATACATTATATATAACGCCGATTCTAAATGTGTTTCAGTTTTTTATCAAATTCTATTAAGCTGACAAGCTTAACAACACGATAGTGGTCCCTTTGTGCCAATCACAGTTTGTCCAAAAGCTTAAGATGGATCGTTTCACAGAATTTGAACAATTCATAAAATTTTAGAGATAAAATTAAAGTTCTGTGAAAATCATTCAGGTTACTAACTTAATATGCAATACTGTCGTCATAGGTTGAAGCACAGCTGCCTTCTTGAGAGTCTCAAGGACGATGTTGTGTTTTTACTTATGACTGCAAAATAATACTTTATCTAAAACATGCGAACCCCTCGTCCGAACTTCTAGTGAAGTGTTCACAAAATACCTCTGCTAACCCATTTACATACAGTTTTTGATTATTGATATGTAGTTCTGTAATTTTTTCATGGTGAATAAGTTGCTTCTCAGAACTGGAATAAAACAGAACTTGAATAGAATTTTCACAGAACTTGAAAATTAACTTTAAAATTTGATGAATTGTACAAATTCTGTGAAACAATCCGCCCTTGGAATCGGCATTTAACAGGGACCTTTCAAAGGTTAAAAAAAATGGCGCTGAAAAACCATTTGATGACAATGTTACATTTGAATTTCTGTGAAACAATCCCACCTTGGTTTCTCATTAATATTTTTTAAAAAAATAATAATTAGAAAATGTTTAAACTAGCTTCATTATAAGTACACAACAGTCAGTGGCGTATCTTGAAGCTTTTGTCCTATAGTATAATATTTGTTTATCAAAAAAATATATTAATTCTATAATCGAAATTTCTTAAGGTAATTAAAACCAGATAATGGGATTTTTCAAGGGTCTGTGCTTTTTAGCAAAAATACAATTATCAATTCTACAATTATAATATCCCGTGATTTTCACGGATCTAGTAATATAATAA
Organism: Glyphotaelius pellucidus; assembly: GCA_936435175.1. Classification (NCBI taxonomy): domain Eukaryota; kingdom Metazoa; phylum Arthropoda; class Insecta; order Trichoptera; family Limnephilidae; genus Glyphotaelius; species Glyphotaelius pellucidus. The sequence continues at coordinate 29,997,080 of OW386550.1, read as the reverse complement.
AAATCATATTGTAACTGGAATCTCCCGTTATTGTAAGAAAATGGCTTCGTTTGAAATCTCACGTAAATTCTGTATACATTTTGTAACTCTTAACTTATTTGGGTAGTTCGGAAAAACCTCTCAAATTTTCTTTCACAATTCCATTGGGTATACTAAAAAATGTGTAACTCCACAATTTTATTCACAGATCTGTCAAAAGTTGGTGATTTGTTAAGAGTTCTTCAAAAATTGTTTAGTAAGTGGTTTTTATTGCCGCAAAACACAAATAAAAAAATATATAAACATATGAATTGTTTCTCTTTCCCGTTAAATTAACATTAGCAAACTTAAACATTATGCCATCGTGGCGTGATTTAGTATGACTTAAACGTGAAAATTATGCACTTATCCACTCGAGCGATCGAGAATCATGGGCGTTCGATTTGGGAATTACCCGCCCACATTTAAAAAATTATACCCCCGAATTTGAACGTGGAAAAATTTAAACTAATTATAATGCTATACAGCCAATGAATCCGCCTATCTTTTACCGATGATGCATCATTTTTAGGATGTATTTTATGTACATAAGTAAAAGGTCTAGGGAACATCCTTTTTGAGGCTACAATAATTACAAAATCTGTGTTCCTTGACGCATGGTTGAATAAATATGAAACAGTTAATTTCTTATATAAATTTAAGCTGTGAGTACACGGTATCCAGAAGTTCGTAGTACAAAGAGAAAAACTTGAGACTTTTCATCCTATTTGTAGTCAATTTATAAAATAACTTTGTTTGAGCTTTCGTTTTCACATAGTTAAGTCTAAAGTTGGAATTTTTATAAAGACAAATTTGAAAAAATCTGTCGTTACGGGGATAGCTGTTTTACATCGTTTAAATTGCGTCTAAGCGTAGACCCGGTTCCCAAAGTTTTTTTAACCCTTTAGTTGTCAAAAAAAGTGGAAAAATCGTTGAATTAAAAAAAATCGAAAAGAAAGTTTTTTTTGGATTTTCTACACTCTATGTGACGTAGATTCCGCTTTAGTTTTCCGCTTGTAATACAAGTTTCCGGACATCGTATAGACGTTGTCATATTATATGAGTTAGCCTCTGTATTAATAAATACATAATAACGTACTTTACTTTATATTTTTTTAAAGAAAGACAAACATTCCCGGGTTACGAATAACCCAACAATGTTTAAAAAACTCCTACTATCGCCACATAATCGGAAAATGTTGTTTGTGTCGTGATGGGGGACTTAGCCAGCTGAGGAATCGAACATGCGATGCCCGGGTGGGACCCAAACTCTATTCCCACTCAGTCACTGACCGGTCTGCGCTGTGAAGATTAGATCACACTCCTCCAAGGAGCCCTGACAAAAACAATATCCCTCGGGGCCGACGTCATCTTTGGGGATGGGTTGGGTATTTTAGGGAAAGGAACGGGAGGAAGTTTTGGGATGGAAAAAGGTGTAAGGGCTTGGGCAAGAATCTGAGGGTCAGTGTGTCCAGGAATATGAAATCATTCCTCCAACTGCGGTGCAAGGCGATTTTCCAAAAGAGTCAAAAGAAGAGATCAAAATTTCAAACTCAACCAGTCTCTCCTGAACCGGCCTGCTACGCAATTGGTGGGCAGAAGCGTCCGCCGTCAAGACCCGGACTAACCTTATCCCGTGAAACTCGCCAAACTAGCGAAACACTTAGGGCGGGTTGTTTCAAAAAACTTGATGGATTCATCAAATATTTGAAGTTAATTTTCACGTTTTGTGTAAGTTCTATTCAAGTTCTGTAATTATTTCAGTTTTGTGAAGCAACTGTCCTATAACGATGTAATAACAGAACTTCAATAGAACTTACACAGAACGTGAAAATCAACTTCAAATATTTGATGAATCCATCAAATTTTTTGAAACAACCCATCCTTAGAGTGACCCATTGCAGGGGGCGGCAGTACCCACACTTACCGCCCAAATATAAATCATACAAGTGCAGTAAAACCTAGGCAGTATCTACGATATTAATTAAATGTGGCATAAAATATCAAACAAAGAGTTTACTATTAAGCCGTCGCTACTCGAATTTCTACCGATTGCTTACATATCTCCTTTAAACATTTGAAGTTTTTAAGCTCTTAAAAAAATGTTTGTTATTTTTTAAGATAATACCTAGACGCGTTCCACGCCGAAACCTAAATTTTATGAAATTCCGTCGATAGAAAAAATAGCTAAGTATGCTCCGAAAATTATTAAAAACACGTGTGTTTCTATTATTTTACAAGTTATAGTTGTGAAAAAATTCACAATGTTTCTTTAAATGATACTTAAGACGCCTTCCACGAGATTTTTGCTCTATTTTAAACGAGTCATGTTTTATTAAACATTTTCACAATTTTCTTTTCAATTTTATCATTTTAAATATTAGCGCGCTCTGTCCAACATTCGTAATTACATATCTCTCCATGTTCTTCTATTTTAGAGGGGAAGCGGCGCCTTAATCAAAAACATTTTGGCACGCCTGAATTATATCATTTTTTAAATTACTCAGTTTTCGTAAAAGATAATTAGATAGGTAGGTACTTTAAAAATGACCTGTTTATTATTTTTATTGACAGGATGTGAGTAGGTACTTTTACTTATTGACTAAACCCTTGATTTTTCTATCAAACTGATGACATAAATCTGTGGCAGTGAATGAAACATAATATTTCTGAGTGCTTCCTCAAACAGGAAACATCCTGTCGAAAATATCTTCTTCACATCTCGTTTGCCATCTTCCTGACTAAAATCGGTGAAATTCCTTTCATCTTTAACTGAGCACAGCGGCGACACTGTAAACGTCACGGACAGGTGGCAAACTAACGACACATCTCAAACATATTCCTCGCATTCGACTCGATAAAATAAATCGATGTGACACAAATAATATAACGGTAACAGACAGCCTGCCATCTTGCGGAGGAAACGAAAAGTTTTATTTTGTATATTTTAGGATATACAAAGAGATAGGAAGACAATTTTTCGTATTAAGCTAAATTATTGTAGCTGTGATGGGATGCCTTCTGACTTGTGAGTTAAATTCCTTTTTTTTATAGATAGCTTAAGTACAGAAACATGTCTCGTTTACGAGGAATTTCTTGTATTGGAAGCATATCGTGATTAACTGTATTCTTTTCTGAATTCTTTTCAGAGGGTAAATGGATTTTTATACGAAAATATGTGAATTACAGAGTTCGTGAAAATGATTTTATGTGCTTATTTAAGGCCCGGTAGTATCTGCTCAAACAGAAGAAGAAGGAGAGATATGTTATAACAAATTTTATAGGGAGCGCGCTAATATTAAAAACGATAATATTTAAGCGAAAATTGTGAAATGTTTAATAAAACATGACTCGTTTAAAATACAGCGAAAATCTCGGGGGAATGTCTAAAATAGCATTTAAGAGGAATATAAACGCTAGAAATATTTCGATTCTCATGCCTACAAAATTTAAAATCGCGCGTCGTATTTGCACGAGGCAAGTAAGCGAAACAAGTGGTTTTTATTTATTTTGTGCATAATTTTATAAGAATGAAAAAAGAGTTGGAACATACAAAACCTCAAAAATAGTCTTAGCCATAAAGGGTTATTTTTAAAAAATTGCTTCATGGTTATGTCATGCAAAAACTCTTTTGTTTAGTAGTTTACGCTTATATTTTTTGTTATGTAAATAAAAAAATTATTGTAATACCAATACATAGAAAAACTAGTAAAAGCTTCAATTTATCCGTAGCATATTTTTTGATGTTCATACTGTAAACCGATTCGTCGTGAAGATGAATCTAAATAGGATTTCACGTGTAGCTTCAACTCAATAAACACTGTGAATTTTTTCATTCATGTAACTTGTAAAATAACTGAAAAAAACTATTTATAATAAATAATTTTCCGGAGCATATTTTGCAATTTTTTTTCTATCGAGGGAGTTTCATATAATTGCCGTATCCACGTGGGGAATGTATATCAAGAATAAACATATTTTTAAAGAGCTTTAAAACTTAAAGTGTTTATTTATTTATTTATTTCTATGTATTACAGTATTTACCTATTAATTGACATTTTTACATAAAAGATCAATTTTGAAAACATTTTTACCTAATATATTTTGCAATTTTATTATGTTGGGTGCAAGGTAGGTTTGTGAAGGTGAAACTGTGGATAGGTATTGTTGTATGTTTCGTGACACCTCACTAGGAGAACCTGTGCTGAGAACCTGTGCTGTTTAAGCCGAAGCTGTGCTGTTTAAGGGAAGCCGAGCCTTAAATGAGTATTTTGATCTCCGTGTATTGCAATTATGTAGAAATTTATTTTTTTAAACCTGGTGATAATCTCCTCATTTTTTTCATATCTTAAAAACCTTAAGTTTTTCTTATGGCCAGCTCACAGAATTTGAACAATTCAGCAATTCACTTGAGTAGAATCATAATTGGTCAGTTGTTTCATTCTTTCCCGATCCGGCGTGCCATGCTGCTGGTGATCACACGCATCCGCCGCCAAGACCCGAACAAACCTCACCCCATGAACCCGGGCAACCCTGCTAAGTCACCAAACGTAGCGAACCATGGTGACCTATGGCAGAGATATTGATTATCCAATAAATGGTTCCCGGGGCTGCAATTGTAAATTCGGGAGGCGGGTATGGGTACGATGAGTATGAGGTGCGATCAAATCGTTTTCTGATTTTTCTTTTTCAAATTTTCGTTTAGAGAGTCGATAATTTTGTATACAAATGATTAAAAATATTTTATTTTGCGAAGGCCTGAGACAACGGAAAAAGCCTTTTAAATTACAACGAGTAATTTCAATTCTGTAGCGAATAATAAAATTATTTCAATCATTTGACGGGCGGCGTAGTACAGCGGTAAGGCTCTCGACTCGCAATCCGAAAGTCGCGGGATCGAATCCCGGCATGGCAAATAAATTTTATTTGATTAATTTGTGTTATTTCACAATTTATTCTTTTAAAATAATGTATAGTATATTTACGGCACGTTCCTGAGTGGAAGATACTATCAGTATCGCCCTGGTGTAAGACCACCATTCAGAATTGAAACGTTGCTTGAAAGGGCTTTAGCCATGTTTGGTGACCAGATCTGAATAGCCAGATACTTCCACACCTTCCTCTTCCCTATCTCCTTCCCCTCCCCACTACCTTCAGCCTCACAACATACCCCAATTGGCGTTGCCATAGTCTCACTGGCTCCAGACGGGAGCAGTTGCGACTCTTGTGCGGTATTCATATAAAAAAAAATTAAAAATTAAAATACAATAGAAAATAAAAATATATTGTCTTCTGTGTGAGCCAAATCTGTTTACTCAAGCAGTTCGTGAAAGGGAAAAGACCCTTTTCAGAATTATTTCTTACCATAAAAAATTACCATGATGTGTTAAAAGTTTAAAGTAAATGGGTTTCAGTTTCCATTAGTTTAGTCTTTTCATATTTCCAAACCCGAATCTCGTTAGAAGTTAGTTGATTGGCTGTCAAAAATATAATTACATATTTTGCAACCGTCTGAGATTGACATTCCTTTCTCGGCAAGTAGAAATGATGGGAAGATCTAGGGAAAACTGAAGAAAACAGGAGGATTTGGGGGAAACTGGGGAATTGAAGGGACTCAACTTGCAAGCAATTACCAGACGCTTTATTCCGCTATCACACAAGTTATTGTTCTGACAGAATCGAATCTAAGTTTGAATTCATATTGTTTGACAGCGCAGCATCCCTGTGGAAAAAAGTTAATCAGGGAAAATAACAGATTGTTGGTTTATTCCGCTGGGAAATGCCGAGTAACGGAAAGTAACGATCGTTGTTTACGGCTAGATGTGTTGGTAGGAGAAACGAAATCGTTAATGTAAAAAATTTGAGGAAATATGATTTTTTATATCGTCATAACGCCGGCAAGTTTTTAATGTTCACACGTAGATTCGGATTATATTTTTATGTGTTATGCCGTGGAGAAACCCCGCGTGTTATGTTCACTTAGAAAATAAACGTGTTCTTCCTACCTGCTACAACTCTATCAACTTTTTTATCCATTTTCTTAATTTTTCACGAAATCGTTTGTATTTCGTATTTTTAAAGCAGAAAATATTACATTTTGTAATTTAATCAATCCATTATTTTCAGGAGGTAAACATTATAAACCAAGGAAGTCAGATATATTAGAATAAAACTATGAAGAGCACATGTTTGTAAATATTTTTTTAAATTATAAAAAGTTAACGTTCCCAGAACCATTAAGATTTAGGTTTTTGTCCTGGTAATTGACATGATCGAGTAACATAACGTCACTACACATAAACACTATTACGCAGTGGTTTTTTTACAAAGTATTTACATAATAATATATAAACGAATAACTAATAACGTATTGTCAGTATTTGAATAGTGTAAATGGATTCAGACTAATCCCTCAAAAGATATTTCCGAATGAACAAGTTATATGAGACTAAACAACAAATCGAAAAAATTGCCTTCAATCGAGAATGAATTAAGAAGTTTATTTGACAAAACCAAGAAAGAACAAGAACTAAAAACAAACGTCAAGTAAAGTGAGGATTGATATCTCCCCTTAGATAAGTAATAAAAAAATCGGATTGTATCTACTCTATAAAGCGGTGTTTTTTAACTTTGGGCAAACGTCACGAGTTCTGAGAAGGATAGGGGTTTAAGGGTTGGGTATGAATCTAAGATTCAGTGTGTCCTGGTCATCCGCCTCCAAGACCTAGACAAACCCCACCCCGTAAACCCCGTAAACCCCGTAAACCCCGTAAACCCCGGGCATCCCTGCTAAATCACCAAACGTAGCGAACCACATGGGGTGACCTACGGCAGAGGTGTTGGTTATCCAATAAAGGTTCCTGGGGCGGTGGTACTTCCCAAATCAACAATGAAAAATTCCTAATAAAATATATCTAAATTTTCCGAACGTTTCAACTAGAACCAATCAAAATGGCACTATCTATCTTGTTCAACAGGGTAAAGCATAAAAAATAAATATTCAAAACAACAAAATCCACCAAATTGCTTGCGATATTAATGGATTGTTTGCGATAGAAATCCAAGCAGCGTTTTTGGGTTTGTGTCTGACAAAGTTCGGGAATCGCTGGTTTAGACTAATTACATTTTATATTTGAATCAACAATAATAATTTTTTTCAGAAAATATTAACTTTAAAATTGTTATATGGGGGAGTATGGATATTTGGGCGTGGCACAAATAAGGCTGAGAAAAACTGCCATAAAGAATAACATAGAGCGAGCAAAAATCACGAAACGTCTATCAATCATGCCGATGACATCAATAAGATGTTACGGTACAAATAATAAAATGTTGTGATACGCTACTGGGTGGGACCAAATGACTATTTCTTGGAAAAGAGTGCTGCACGAATATGTTTTCGTTGACCCTAAAGCAAAATCCGCAAGATTGAGCTTTCAGAACAACGCTTTCAAAGTGCTCTTGGTCTAATAAATACGGTCTAATTGATATTATTTTGGAACGATGTAAATATTTTTGAATGTAAACGTTCGTTATTTTTGTAAGCCTTTCACATTAAGTGCCAAAATTCTATGTAATTGTATACGCTTTTGGCACTTTATGCGCTGTAGTTCATAAATTGTAAAGATATTCTACAGATTATTCTGTTCAACTCATTGCGGATTCATGTGTTTTGCTGCACAGGCACCGTTTTGCATATCATATTGGGCATATCTAACAAAATAAAAATTATAACACCAATCCATCTTAGCAATTGGCTAAAGCTTCAATAACATTATCTGTTTGAGCGGTTAAAATAACTGTAATAAACAAGTAAAGGGCTTCGTTGCAGAAGATATCTTTGATATATAAAAATATCACGTCACAATGTTTGTTTGAGATAAACTCTGAAACTACTCAACCGATTTTGATGAAATTTAGCTTACTGTTTGTAATTTGATCCAACTTAAAAGAAAGGATAGTTTTTATCTCGATTATTGACCGTAATATTTATTATTGCGAATTAAATGTTTTTTATTGGACAATGCTTTGTAACTATTTGTAAGTTCCATAACTTTCTAACAGATGACGGTGTGAGTTAATTTATCGATAGAACATTTGATTATCTAAGTTAGGTAACCATCTACGGCGTTGTTTCGATTTCACTTCAGTCTATTCCACATCCACAGCAACGTTTCGCTGGGTCAGCTAGTAGACATATATAGCAATGTGATAAGTATATTTATACCCATTACAACATGTAAAATCACCCAGTTGAAAATTTGTGTTGCCTTGATAAAGAAAGCATTGCAAAATCCCGGAATTTATAGAACTGAAAGCAAATGGTGTGTATGGGCTAGTAATATCCGCGCAAATAATGTACAAAATAACAATACGTAGGTACCAGGTAGGTACATGTAAAGAATACTCTCGACGTGAATAAACATAATATTAGATACGAAGAAAACGGAAATCAAATACATCAAAGACCTGTTATTGAAACTCCCTATTATGCATTGTTTATTAGAGAAAACAACACTTCACCACAAATTATGTGACATAAGAAATTCGTTAGTGTTTAAATACCTGAATTTGTATAGAGATTGTTGAAAAATAAGACTAGGAAAATTTCAAAAGGGGGATGGTTGAGGTTTCAATTCTCCTTTACCACGGTGCATTGAACGGGTAATATGGGGTATATACTATCTTCAACTATATGAAAACTTCTTTTATCCGCTGTTTTCTAAAAATTTCACTTTTGTCCCACGTCCTTATGTTAGAAAAAATAAGAAAAAAAAATTTCTATGCTGTTACTAGGTATTTCCTATCGTGAAATTAACTCAAAACAAAGACTGCCCTCGGCTAAAGCCAAAAAGTTGAAAGACCCTCAGTTGAAACTGTCTCATTTAACCATAAATCATTGCAAATCTTGATCAAATATTTTGGAATCATTTCTTAACTGGTGCGTGATTTGCCCAAAATGTCGTGTCACTGGTCAATTCAAAGATGTAATTTATGTAACCATTTAATCTCCGCTGCTTTTGCTAAATATTTAACATACATTAACTTGGCTTTATCTGAATTTATGTTAGCATTTTGGCAAGTTGATTAATGAACTCACCAAACCAATTTTCAAAAGACCCGTTACTTTTGCCGTGAAAGGTCAAAGTCCACGGCGCGATGTTTAGTTTAGTTCGACCAAATGACTTCAATAATATGCCCACAACCTTAAAAATTTACACAACCCACCCATCTTAATGCATTGGGAACATGTTGCAACTGCGAATATCGTTAAGTTCAGAAAGCCAACTATCGTAAATCTGGTATTGTCATTATGTTTACAATGACTAGTTGCTTTACATTTTCAAAATTTTGCGAGGTTTTCGTATTCGTATATATAGACATTTTTATTCAGCACTAATCATACCTTGAATCTTTTCTGGCGATATGAAATATGTTACATGCCTGATTATGAAAAGGTTTGTTAATATTTTTTAAAAGCCAACTTTTTACAAGGGGAACTTTTTGGTCTTGGCACGTTATCAACGTTTTCTGTGCAAGCACTCGTCACTGTATACGTGAAAGCTTAGTTTACGAGAAAGAGGTAGCGTTTCCCTTTCTTTCCGTTTTAAAAAAAGAAAGACGAACATATCCATGTTAGAAATCCATATTGTAGGTAAGGTACAATATATTTGTTAAATTGTTTCAATTGCGAGAGAAAAAAAGTGACCACAAGTGTGAATCTGTATCTTTTGCGATAGCCTAACTAGTGTTAAATCAGCAATTTACGACACATTTTGACAGTTCTCTTAAATGTAGTATTCTGGATCGCGCTAACGAGCTAAATATTGTGCTTGTGTTAAGAAATCAAATCATAAAAGTTACGGTACGTTTTGCCGCGTAATCTTCGTTTAACATCAAAATAATACAACAAACGTTTGGATAAACACCTTCTTCATCTTTATATATCAGGTCCCCCCGAGGTCGGCGATTATTCTGCAAAATGTCTCTCTATCTTGCGCTGCCCGGAATAGCTCCTCCACACTTCTAATGCCGGTCCATTCTCGTATTTTTCGCAGCCAAGACATTTGTCTCCTACCAGTCCCTCGGCGACCCTCTGTCCTGTTAGACTTATATTTAAGTAGTTTTAATAATTAATAAATAGTATTTCGTGTTTTTAAATACGTGATTAATAAATTTAACACACGACAGGCAGAGACAAGTCGTAAAAAATCACAGAAATTTGACAGCCGATGACGGACGCCTTCCGATGTCCGACGGATTTTGCGTTTTTGTCTCGTAACGCTGTCTTAACGCAAAGGATAACACAAAAGATACAAAATCACCATTCTATTTTGTATTTTTTTTTTCGTTAAATTTACTCAGTTATATTTTAAAGGTTACAGTGTTTCATCAAATAATATCACAGACTCACAATCTCATAGTGTAAAGAATCATTCAAAGATGCCACCTGCCAAAATGAATTATCCGACAGATGCGCAGCCAGTCGTGTTATTTAAACCAACTAATTTCTCCCAGCTTCCAATCCAATCACTCCGGTCTCATTTATTACACAGAAACTATTATTCTCTCTGTTGGTATCTCTGAATCGATTCAGAATTTGCATTGCGGTAGATTGATTGCATATCTGTGTTGTGTTGTGCAAACGATTGTGAATTTTTCACGCCTCGAAAAATCTACTCCAGCGTTGATTGCTGATGGCTGTGAATTAGTTGGATTGGTCTCAGCTGGATAAATACACAAATCTACTGAATCGATAAAAATTGAGCGTTGTTTTGTGGATAAAAAAGTTCCACAAAAATCAAACAGACATTTTGTAAGCCCCATCTAAATAACACTTGAATATTGAAAAAAATTGGAATTTTTTGATAGAATTCAAATTACAATTCTTTGCAAGTAATATCCATTTATTGGATGACTAACACCTATGGGCCACCCTAAGTGGTTAGCTCAGTTTGGTGACCTAGTAGAGTATCCGGGTTTATGGGGTGAGGTTTATCCGGATCTTGGCAGCGGATGCGTCTACCCACCAACTGCGTGTCAGGCTAAATCGGGAGACACTGGTTGAGGGAGATCTTTTGACCCCTCTAGCAGGACTCTTTCGAAACATCGCCTTGCACGGCAGTGGGAGAGATAGATTCGTACGTCCGTCACTCCTGGACACACACCCCTCATATCTTTTTCTTTCCTAAAATGTATTTTCCTTCCTTTCCTAACACGACCCTTCACACAGCATTCCCAAGGATAACAAGGATAACATGCGGGGAATTATTTTCTTCAGGGCCTCCTGTGTGGAGTTAATGCAAAAAAGATGGTACTACAATATCATGGGAGTTGGAAAAATAGACAAAGAAGTTTACGCAGGATCTAACAATACTTTTTTCCCTATGTCAATCACAGTTTGTAATTCCGTAGCAGGGCTGTTGATTACAAAAATTAGTTAAATGAAGACATTATGAGCGAAACTCAATCGAAAATCTGGAAACAGAAAAATCAGAAAAAGATATTGGCACCTCTGGGACTCGAACCCAGGACCTCCCTACTTTCCGGGTTGGGAACCCCAACCCGGAAAGTAGGGAGGTCCTGGGTTCGAGTCCCAGAGGTGCCAATATCTTTTTCTGATTTTTGTGTTTCCAGATTTTCGATTGAGTTTCGCTCATAATGTCTTCATTTAATTAAATATTACAGTTTGAGGTTTTACTCATAAAGTTAAAATAATAAATAATAACAAAAATTAGTCATAAAACGACTAGTTCTCCAGACTTTTTTCCGTGTAAAAATAATGTTGAGCATGCGTTTGGGGTGTCTCCAAGCTAAACAACGGCGCCGAATGGATCAATGACGTTCTTTGCACCTTCCAATATAGTATACGTGGAACAAAGATTTTCTCTATTTAGGGGTTCCAGACCGGAGGTGACTTCCAATCTCAACAACAGGGCGCAAAATCTACGCACGGGGTCCCCTGTTGTTCTACTATTATATTAATTTAGTTCTGTGGCCCTTTAACCATGTCTTTTAATGTAAACTTAACCTTAAACTGAAGCAAAGAATTTATATCAAAAGTTATAAAAGTGAAAAATTTTAAAAATATACAAGTAGTTTTTGAAGAATATAGCGTAAAACCGTGAAATATTTTAAACAATATAATATTTGACAATAACATAGAACAAAATATAATATAAAACATTACTATAACACATCAAATCGTTAAATATATTATACCCACGTAACAATAATTTGTAGGATTCCACAAAGTGTTATAAAGGGAATCAGCGAATATATCTACAATACCACCACACTTGTTGCCTAAATCATGCATCCTATTGGTAACTGAGAAAGTGAGTGTGATTAATAGTTGGTTGTGTATGTGTTGCAAAAGAATGTCATATTTTGCCTAGTATTCCTTGTCGGTACATGGAGTTTAATAGTAGCAACGATGGCAGGGCTGTCAATTAGGTTGTTCATGACTCCGTATAATAAAAAAAAATGGTCTGAAATAATTCTTCGGTTAATAAGCTTTTCTTGAAAGAATTTAGTTTGTATACCGTCAAAAATCGTATTCATATGTACACGGGCGCTAACAAATAATTCGCCTATTTTAAAGCAACCTTGTACATGTGTGTTTTTTCCTAAAATAATTTCAATGGTGCCATCTGTGAACGTTTACATTCTAATATTTTTTTCCTTTAACCTTAAGAGTTTAAATAAAACATCAACGTAGAAATTGAAAATAGCTTCGATCATTTATTTAAGAAGCAGAAACAATCATGTTTAATGCGAACGAAAATATTGTTATTAAAAAAATATATAAAAAATTACAACCGACGAAAAATATTAAGCCAAGAGCTTTTAGCTTCGAGTTCCGGGGAGTTATTTTTGCTGCTTTATTATGTTTTTACTAAAGAGCTTTCTGTTTTCCTGAGCCTCGTTTATTCCCAATTTTTTTAATCCGATTTTTCTACCTCCGCCATCTACCGATAAACGGAAAGAACAAAGCAGCTTTAATACTTAGCCAATGTTTGATTATTCTCCATTTTGTTGATTGTTGTTTTCTGTTTACTTTTCGTTCATAAAAGAGTTTGTTTGATCGTACCTGTTAAGAGGAGGCAGAAGGGTTTAATGAGATTTAAGTTCACTCATGCATAACAAACTGTAGGTTAATTTTGTAGAATATTTGCAACACGTGAGTATCAAAACCGGGTGCCCTGATTTCGCAGTAACAATGCACCTCATTTCTTTCCAAATTATACTTGAAATAAAAATAGATATAATAATAATATAATTAGCCATTCAGGATAGAGTCATTAATACTAAAAATTATAGGAAGTATATAATCAAAGATACAAATCAAATTGATGATTTATGTAGAAAATGTTGGCTTTTCCGGAAACTATAAAACATATTATATCGGGATGTTCTGTATTAGCGCCGTCCGAGTATACTTTTAGGCACAATCAGGTTTTAAAAATAATTCACCAAAGTTTGGTAATTAAACATAACTTGATTGACTGCCGTAATGTAGTACCATATTATGAATACGAACCAAATTCATTTTTAGAAAACGAATTTTATAAAATATATTATGATAAAACTATAGATACTAACAGACAGAACAATTTGTCATAACAGACCCGATATAGTTTTACATGACGAAATTTTAAAAAATAACTTATATCATTGATGTCGCTATTCCAAATTCCTGTAATATTCAAAAATCTGTTTCTGAAAAAATTAGAAAATATACAAAATTAAACAGATTTAAGAAATGAGATTAAAAAAATTTGGCATTCTCGGACTATAAAAATATTACCATTTGTTATTTCGGCTACTGGCATTATACCTAGCTCTCTCATTCTAAATTTAGGCTTATTAGATTTGTCAAAGAATCTGTATATAAAAATGCTAAAATCAGTCATATTAAACACATGTAGGATTACGAAAGATTTTTTAAATATTTATATTGAGTGATCAGTAGAATTTATCGGTCCAGTTAGGAGTTTTATCGAGCAGAACCCTCTGATTTCAAAATATCTGGAGTCGATGAATTATTTTCCCATTTGGTCTCTGGTAGGTTGACATGTTGCTCTTGTATTGTTTTGTATTTATTATACTTATACAGTGCAATTGCACAGCGTGAATTGACTAGATGATCATTTGTGGAAAAGTGTGTGAAAGGGTTAAGTTTTTCCTGTGGGGAAGATTTAACCCGGACATAAAGTCTTAAGAACAATAAAAATATTATAATAATATATAATAAAATGTTAGGGTATTCAGAGGTAAATTTTATGTTTTATTTACTCATTGTGCTTTTTTTCACCACTTTAGTAATGATTGCAGTTTCATATGATTTTATTTTTACGCGTAACACCTGTTTGGTATTACATAGGCATTATCAAATTGTTAGGCTGTTTCTTTGCTTTATATAATACTAGCTTTTCCCCGCGGCTTCGCTCGCATGGTATTACGGGAAATTACTGTAGCGGTTGAACTTATCAATTATACCCCCTCCTCCCCACCCCCACCCCCTCCCGAATTCCATACATTCATTCCTTTACATTCAGTTTTCAAACATCTCGCCTGCCACCTAAATTTCATAAAGCTATAGCTCAAAGAAAAAAAGAATTATCCAATTTTGTTCATTCGTTCGGAATTTATGCGCTTACAAACATTTCGGATGTTTATTTTTAATTAAATATTTGAAAGTTTGTGAATATAATAAAAAATTACACTATTTATTCAGTTCATTTATTCAGTCTTTATAATCGTTACGAATTATATTTTTAATGTAGGAACTGACATTTATTCCAAAACAGAAGCTTGTCCAAAAAAATAAAACATATTCTAATATTTGAATTTTCTGAAGCAGTAGCAATCGTTTCCATGGAAACGATTTTTTTCTGACGTAAGCAAAAATTTGCTTTAGTTAGCGACAGAAAAAGTATAACAAATATAATATGTTAATATTTATAATTTCATTACGCCAGAGCTTACCATCATATACAAAATATAGTCTGCGCATATAATTTAGCTTTCTATTGGTGAATGAATTTTTAAAGTCTTTTTATTGGTTAATGCCTGAAAAGGTCATAAACAAACTCGAGCAGTTTCGCATTTATAATATTATTACTAGCTTTTCCCCGCGGCTTCGCTCGCATGGTATTACGGGAAATTACTGTAGCGGTTGAACTTATCAATTATCCCCCCTTCTCCTCACTCCCCCTCCCGCATTCCATACATTCATTCCCTTACATTCAGTTTTCAAACATCTCGCCTGCCACCTAAATTTCATAAAGCTATAGCTCAAAGAAAAAAAGAATTATCCAATTTTGTTAATTCGTTCGGAATTTATGCGCTTACAAACATTTCGGATGTTTATTTTTAATTAAATATTTGGATGTTTGTTAATATAATTAAAAAATTACACTATTTATTATTCAGTCTTTATAATCGTTACGAATTATATTTTTAATGTAGGAAATCTTATCTGACATTTTTTGCAAAACAGAAGCTTGTCCAAAAAAAAAACCGAATTCTGATATTTGAATTTTCTGCAGTAGTAGCTGACCAGTGGACTGAGTATCTACCAGCATAGAGCCCAAAAATATATCAACATCGTTTCCATAGAAAAGATTTTTTTCTGACGTTAGCAAAAACTCGCTTTTGTTAGCGACAGAAAACGTATAACAAATATAATATATTAATATTTATAATTTCATAACGCCAGAGCTTACCATCATATACAACCTGTAGTCTGCGCATATAATTTAGCTTTATATTGGTGAAAGAATTATTAAAGTCTTTATATTGTGTTATGCGTGAAAAGGTCATAAACGAACTCGAGCAGTTTCGCATTTATAATATTAGTATGGATAAGTAGCCTGAAAAGGTCATAAACAAACTCGAGCAGTTTCGCATTTATAATATTAATATGGATAATTAAATATTTGAAAGTTTGTGAATATAATAAAAAATTACACTATTAATTACAGTTCATTTATTCAGTCTTTATAATCGTTACGAATCATATTTTAAATGTAGGAACTGACATTTATTCCAAAACAGAAGCGTCCAAAAAAATAAAACATATTCTAATATTTGAATTTTCTGAAGCAGTAGCAATCGTTTCCATGGAAACGATTTTTTTCTGACGGTAGCAAAAATTTGCTTTAGTTAGCGACAGAAAACGTATAACAAATATAATATATTAATATTTATAATTTCATTACGCCAGAGCTTACCATCATATACAAAATATAGTCTGCGCATATAATTTAGCTTTCTATTGGTGAATGAATTTTTAAAGTCTTTATATTGTGTTATGCGTGAAAAGGTCATAAACAAACTCGAGCAGTTTCGCATTTATAATATTAGTATGGATGCTTCATTGTGCCTACAAAGAAACCATTAAGGGTTTACTTAAAAGAATTCGTATTCTGTTCTATATATTTTTCTGATTTTTCTGTTACAAGATTTTTGATTGAGTTTCGCTAATATTGTCTTCATTTAATTAAATATTACAATTGGAGGTTTTGCTCGTAAAGTTAAAAATAAAAATAAAATTATATGTATTTGCAACTTGCAACTCTTAATAGAATATGATGAATGGTTTATTATTATAAAATGAAAATTGTTTGCTTGGATAATGACCATTATTACAGATTCTATAAGATACCTCTCTTCATGTCCCCTTCAAATGTCCAACACGTGTCCTAACGAAAAGATCACGTTTTCCAAATTCGTACAGGTTGATTAATTTCATCCAGTAAGTTTTGGGTTAGCCTATACCTGCACGCAGAATCCAAATAATAATATATAGTGTTTCTTGCTATTATTGGGGGTTTGATAATGTCAGAAGCGAAACTGTCAGATTGAAACCAAAAGATAAATCCATTCGAGTGAAAACTTTGCTTTGAATTGGTATTTTGGGAACAAACTCCCTGAGGTTTTAGTACGTAAATGAATATACGTTTACAGAACGTTTTGTGGCAGTCAAACTATTTTATACAGGTTGTTTCTAAAATAACTATTTGATGAAATAAAAATTGTAACGTTAAATATTTTAATCTTTCCTTCATACTAAAAGTGTTAAAATGCAATTAAAAATAATAATTTCTGTTATGTGTATTGCACTCTAGAACTCGGATGTATTTTAATATAAATATTATTTTCAAAATAGGAACTGTTTGTTTGAACAAATATACACAACGATCAAATACTTATAAATTATTTTAGTGTCTTTTCGAAATTGGATTTATACGATCGTGATTTTTCACGGGTCTGCGCTAGTTAAAAATATGAATTTCTGTTGTGACTGACTGTACTCCAGTTCAATAAACTCTAGAATTTTGCCATGAATGTAAGTTTCATCATAATGCTTAAGCCGCGGCATACCCCAGTTCTACCGTTTTATTACATAGCAAGTTTTTAAGCTCTTAAAAAATATATATGTTATTCTTTAAGTTAATATCCATACATTCGAAACGCAAATTATATGAAATTCCCTCGATAGAAAAAAATCGCAAAGTATGCTACGAAAATTATTATAAACACGTTTGTTTCAATTATTTTACATGTAATATGTATAAAAAAATCGACAGTGTTTCTTCGAATGCTGTTTTTGCTCTATTCTAAACGAGTCGTCTTTTATTAAACATTTTCACAATTTTCACTTAAATATTATCGATTTTAACATTAGCGCGCTCTCTCTAACATTCGTATTTACATATCTCTCCGTCTTCTTACTTTTGAGCGGGTACACCGCGCCTTAATAGACGAACGGTCAACCCCCAATAATTGACTGAGCGTAGCAAAGTCCTGTTTTAATTCGACCTTTTTGCATTTCATCTGTCTCCAAATTTGTTTGTACTTTCCGGTTTCCGGTTCCTGAAAGTGGTGGCCTTTTTAATGATTCAATAAAGATCCCCTTTTCAAGTGTGAAATCGTAATGTTTTTTGGACCTTTTCATTCGCAATTCTCCACCATTAAAGTTTGATATAAGAATTGTCATTGAGGTAGACATTTTTTTAATTATTTCAATAATTCCTTATTTGAAATAAAAAAGTGTTACACAATTTTATATTATAATATGTTATGTTTTATAATTAAGAAGGTAGGTACTTTTAAGTACGTACTTAGAAATCTAAGACTTCAGAGGTAATTTTAATTTTATTAAATAGGAGAAAAATTATACATAATTTTTGTTTTAAAATAAAAAATTTGGTTTTATTAAATAAGAGAAAAGTGAAACATAATTTTTTGGACGCAAAGTATACTGTTGACAGAACTGCTAGTTATATTAATTAAATTATTTAGTTACTGTAATAATTATGTGATGTATTTTGTTGGCGAGCAAAATAATTATTAATTAGGGATTTGATTTTGAAACACCCTGTAATATGATCGTATCGTTTGATAACAAAAAACGATGTTCACAAAGCAACTCCGAAAATAGTTTTGTGGATTGTGTAATTGAAATTGTAAATTTACATTTATATTATAAATAGTTGTTCGATTTGCGTTTTACCTGGTTACGTTAGTTAATTGACTTTATTTTTACGAGTGTGTTAGTCAGTCAGCAAACTGATTGTGGTGAATTCGAGAGAATAATTAATACTTGTTGGTATGTTTTTGGCTTGTAAGTTGTGGCATTTAGATAATTAATTCATATATATTATTTGTTTTTGTGAATACCGCACAAGAATCCCAACTGCTCCCAACCGCCTGGAATCAGTGAGACTATGGCATCCCCACTTAGGGTATTTTGTGAAGCTTAAGGTAAGGGAAGGGAAGAAAATGAAAATTTTGGAAAAAGAAAAGAAAATGGAAGTTGGGAAGTAACTGGCTATTCAAATCTGGTCACCAAACGTGGAGAAAGCCATTTCAAGCAACTTTTCAATTGTAGATGGTGTCTGTTATGTTTTGTACATTTCAGGCATCTCTGAAAAGCAATAATGTTGTTAGTAATAATTCATAATCACACAGAGATCTTCAATTTTTTACTGTGAGCTTACAATGGGAAATTTAATTTAAAAATTGTAGCTTCCATTTCTGGCAAGTCATTTCGAACTCTGTATCGCGATGTGCAGAAAGTTTTAGGGGTTGTATTGGCTAGACAAGTGATTAACGAGCGTTTTGTGATAAACGAAGGGTTGTTAAACTGCGTCGGGAAATATGATACTGGAAATGGGAACCTAATGAAGGCTGTATTTTGAGACCAGGGGGCATCTCGCAGACCCCAGTTCTATGACTTAACTACTGGGTCTTAATAAATTAAGGCATAATAATTATGGGCAAATTTGAGTATTTATTGAGATAAGGATGAATGGACGTCAGTTTTCATATAACTTTTATGTGAAAATCCTTCAGCAATTAAAAATAAGGTTCTATCCAAAATTTTATAAATCCGTTGTATTGAATGTAGTTATAACTTTGTGGTTAACGATTATAATTGAAACAATGTTACTTTGTTTAAATCACTTTATTTTTTAAATCAACAACGAGCGGTTTCGGAACAGTTCTCTTCTCAGGGCAAAAGATATTCTAACTAAATGGTGACGGCCTCCGTGGTCGAGGAGTAAGGTTCTTGACTCGCAATCCGAATAAGAGCTTTAAAACTTAAAATTATTTAAGGAAAATATGTAATAAATCGGTAGAAATGCGGGAAGCCGGGTCTTAAATGAATGTGACATGCATATGCGAAAACTGAAATATTTTTCTTTAAAATGAAACCTATTACAGGGCGTAGCACCACGTACCCGAAGGATTTTAACCAACAATTCCTGAGCATATTTGTAGGTGTCATTTTTCTGTCTACCCCACGTCGCCACTGATCACACTGCTACAATTCGCGCTGGATCACGTGATACCTGTTCGTCTATTACAGTGCTAGAACGAGACGAATTGCTTATCACGTGACCTGTTAGGCTGTACCCAACTACCCAGTGGCGAAAAAAATATATATCGTCGTGCAGCAAAATGATATACCTACGTTTCAACTCTAAACATGTCCAGGAATCACCGGTAAAAATCTCTGGGGATATATCACCATCCTTCTAATAGCTTATCCATACGATAACAAATATTAAAAAAATATCAAATAAATACTCGCAATAGTTATCTATCTCTGCTAACTTATCCCATATATATATCAACTATTCATAGGTTCAAGTAGCGAATGTAAACTCAGACTTTTTAAATTAATGAATCGAAAATTTACGTTATCGTATGGATAATCTCTATTAGGTGGATTGTGAAATACTCCTTTATATTATAAAAATGTTTTGTACATAATTAATCCTGAGTAAAATATAATAAAATAACGACGTTTTTCGGATTTGTCTACGATTTATGAAATCAATTAAACGTGTAAATTTTCATTAACACTTTCGGCGAGGCAGTTAAAGCTGCCGTAAATAAATGCCGTTAAATCCTTATTTATTATCCCATTGCAGACTTTCTGGGGGAGAGGCTGCAGAACAATAGTCACAGGAAGCCAGAGGACGTAGAGGACATTAGAGGACATTTTGTTTTGAAAGCGAAAGGGAAAATGCCGAAAGTACAATCAGAAAGACATTCGCATTGTAATAATGTTACCATTTCACGACTGTTATCAAAATAATCAAATAAGTGGGTGTTTTACTCATAAATTTTGCTTGTTTATTGCTAAATTAAGTCTTACTGTATATTTCTACCTATATAAAAGGAGGCATTATAAGTGTTTCGTGTAGGTATTTCATTCTATACGATGATTGGAGCTTGATTCGAAATATTTAAAAACAGGGGACACTTAAGAAAACAGGGAAATTTTTAACCATTTATAATGCTGCATATTCATTTGTGAACCCACTGGAGCGCTTTTCGCCACAATGTGGCACTATTTAAAATGGTGACCGGCCAACTCGGAATGAAACCAACTCAGAACCATTTCAGATAAGTCATTTAGAGTGATAAAAAAATATAAATAAAAAATTGGTTAAATAGGTTAAGTTAGGTTAGGGTTATCGGCTAATTTTAAATTATTTTTTTATCACTCTAAATGACTTATATGAGATGGTTCTGAGTTGGTTTTATTCCGAGTTGGCATGGAACCATTTAAAATACTTTTTAAACCATTTTCCCTTATTTGCAAGTAATTAAGTAGAAGTTTGAGATTTTATTATATTTTTTTTAATTTTACCAATATGTGATAATCGACAAAAGATAGGTGAATTCATTGGCTGTATAGAACTATAATCAGTTTGTACGTCTCCATATTAAAATTCGGAGGTATGATTTTTTTTTTATGTGGGCGGAAAATATTCAAAACGATTACCAAAAATCGTCGGGCAATCGGAGAAAAAAGTTTGCGCTGTCGCTCCAGTGGATACGCTTCGTTTCTTTCCCATAATTCGTGTTTCGGTTCGCACTGTCGGCTCGCGTGTTTGTACCGTTGGTTATCGCTGGTCTGAATTTTTCCCACAGTCAGTTCCTATTTTGAAATTGTCACTTAAATTTAACCACTCGGACCCATCAGCTTGTTTTCACGACAATGTAACATTACCAGACATGTGTATACATAGTAGGCGTACCTGACTTTTTAAGGCAAATTTAGTTTATTGCACGAGAAAAATTGCTCTCAGGAATAATTCACTCAGCAATAACGAGCGCACACCATCACAGTCAACCGAAATTATTATATTTTTTAAGAAAAGTGTAGAAAAAAAAATATACCATAATCATTATATCATCACCATCAACGTGATTTATATGATTTTTAACCCTTTTACCGCAAAAGAGTCCCAACTGCTCCCAACCGTCTGGAGTCGGTGTGACTATGACTTCACCAATTGCGTGTGTTGTGTATGTGAAGGTAAAGGAGATGGGGAAGAAGAAGTTCGAAAATGGCTGTTTAGATCTGGTCATCGGACATGGTCAAAGCAATTTCAAGTAATATTTCAATTCCGATTGGCGTTTTCTGCCACTCTGGAACGTGTCGCAAATATACCATAACATATAATTTCAAATGAATAAATTGTGAAATAACACAAGTTAATCAAATAAAATTTACTTACGCACGCCGGGATTTGAACCCGCGACCTCCGGATTGCTAGTGGAGAGCCTTACCTCTAGACCACGAAGGCCGTTTACAATGGAAAACCAACAAAACTTAGACCGAGATGCAATACTCACAGATTTCGGGTAATACCTAGTAAGTAAGTACACACTTAGTGTAAGTTGTACGTAAGTACTGTGGTAAGTAAGTACATACCGCAGGTGGGTTGTTTCACAGAATTTGAACAATCCATCAAATTTTGAAGGTAATTTTCAAGTTCTGTGAAAATTATTTTTCTAAGTTCTTTTATTATTACAGTTCTGTGAAGCAACTGACTTAAAATGATACACTAACAGAACTTGAATTGAACTTTCATTGTGACTTCGAAATTTGATGATTTGTTCAAATTCTGCGAAACTGGCCCTTAGTCGAAGTCATTGCACGCAAACCCAACACTTATTTTCTACCCATGAATAGGTCTATCTCAAAATCTATCTAATAATCTAATAACTTTTCAGAGAATGGACAACGTTCTGATTTTAAACTTGCTTGTACTTGAAGAACTTCAAGAACTTGGCGAACTTCTTAAAATTGAAGAACTGGTCCGAAAAAGATTTCCCTCTCTGCATCTTTTCCTCATGCTGCAGAACACCGTGATAGGCATTTTCAAAATGGTTGTCGCCAAACTTGGCCAAGAGCATCACAAAAATAAAACATGGTTTGAATAAAAAATATATTTTACGACTAAAATTATCCTTATGTTTTGTTGTAATTCCGCTGAAAAAGTTTTTTAAACAACCTCCCGAAATTCAGACAAAAAATTAAACTTTACGAATCATTAAAACAACGATAAAAACCTTACCTTTATTACATTTGTTTCTTGTTACTAGATACGTGTGAATAAAATTCAGATACCCTTTATTACACAAGTGTTAAAATTCCTCTAAAATTAACCCATGCGTTACAAAAAAATCCTTTTGTTGATTTTACTGAAATAAAACGAGGTTAACGGTGAAATAGTCCAAATATCCGATTATGTAAACCCTTTTATCTGCGTAGGTCCTGACCCTTTAGGATTTGGTTATGGGAAGGGACCTTCTCTCGGTAGGACCTTTGTCCACCTCTCGTTAGGGCCCATATGTTTTTGGGGCCCATAGAAAAGCACTTAATAAAATTAACCATCCGCAATTTATTAGCGGGAGAGTTGAGACAAAAGGACTAACCGCAATCAATTTGAGGGACAAATAATACGCGGAATTAATGGAAGGACATATCTTTGGAAATATTATAATGTATACCAATACTCTGCATAAATATAATCATTTAAAAGATACTCATTTTTTTGCCTTTTTTTCATCTATTCAAATCGAAGTTTTAATGTTGGTTTTTTTCCCGTTAGAAGCCATTTTCAAACACTGATGAACCCTCTGATAATTACAGGTATGAAATAATGTTTTACTTTCTACAGAAGACATAAATTTTTTTGCAGATAAGTTTTTTTTTTTTTTTTTTACAGTTAATACCGCACAAGAGTCCCAACTGCTCCCGTCTGGAGCCAGTGAGACTATGGCATCCCCAATCGGGGTATGTTGTGAGGCTGAAGGTAGTGGGGAGGGGAAGGAGATAGGGAAGAGGAAGGTGGGGATGTACCTGGCTATTCAGATCTGGTCACTAAACACGGCTAAAGCTAATTTCAAGCAACGTTTCAATTCTGAATGGTGGTCTTACACCAGGGCGATACTGATAGTATCTTCCACTCTGGAACGTGCCGCAAATATACTATTTATTATTTTAAATGAATAAATTGTGAAATAACACAAATTAATCAAATAAAATTTATTTGCGCACGCCGGGTTCGAACCCGCGACCTTCGGATTGTGAGTCGAGAGTCTTGCCTCGGGACCACGGAGGCCGTCGGATCCAAGTTGTTTGGATCCAAGTTGTTTGGAAGAAAATACCAACTGGAAATAAACCTGGCTTTTTTCTATTATTACATGGTGATGTCTATTTTGAAAAGAGTTCATAAAAAGTTTCATTTAAATGATTTTTCAGCCCCTTAGCGAATTGTTTTTATTTTATTTAAAATGATGCAGATACTTGGGATGGGTTTTACAGTTTTACAGAATTTGAACAAATCGTCCAACTTCAAAATTAAAATTCAAAAGTTCTATCTAAGTTCTGAATTATTTTGTCTTGGGCCAGTTGTTTCACAGTACTAGGATAATAACAGAGCTTGAATAGTACTTCCACAGAACATGAATTTTAACTTTGAAATTTGATGAATTTCAAATTCTGTGGAAGTTCCATTCAACTTCTGTTATTATAATATTGTTACGGTCCAGTTGCTTCAGAAAAATGAAATATTAACAGGACTTGAATAAAACTTTCACAGAATTCTAAAATTTACTTCTAAATTTGAAAAATTGTTTAAATCCTGTGAAACAACTGGCACTAAGATTGAGAATGCTTAAACAGTATTATCCAAGGACGAGGTTTTTCACAGATTTTGATCAATTCACCATTTTAAAATTGTGTAATATTTCCATTAAATTTGTGATATTATTTGATCGTGGGCCGGTCGTATCACAGTACTTGGATTTTAATTTGTTTATATTAGACAACGCGAAGTGGAACTATTTAAAATTTAATAAATATTTTTTTTTTTTTATAAAAGGCGGAGACGGTTTACAAGTATATGTTCCCGTGAGCACTTAGGCCATAGGCCCATTGTGCTATCTCCCATTTTACCTCAATCATTTAGTAACAACCCAGTCCCTTTAATAAAGTTCACCAGGGTTGTCACCGGATATGTGGCTATGTCTTCTGGTTCTACTGTGTGTCTCCCCAGGTATCTGAGCCTAGTTCCCACCAGGGCAGGACATTGGCACCATAAGTGAATTGGAGTTTCTTCGTCCTCTTCACATTTCCTGCATCTATTGGTGTTTCCACTCCCAATATCTGCATGTGTCTCCTGAGATGGCAGTGTCCCGTTAGTAGTCCTACCAGTTCCCTCAGCGAGTTTCTGTCCATATTGAGTAGTTTCCTGGTTCGTCTAGGGTCTGGTCCTTTTATGAGTACTTTAGATTGTCTCATTTCAGGTGCCCTCTCCCATTCTTTGCAGTGCTAATAAATATACAAACGGTCCTGCCAAAAATAAGACTTGACAGCAGATGCCTAT
The DNA here is from genome assembly GCA_936435175.1 of Glyphotaelius pellucidus. Classification (NCBI taxonomy): domain Eukaryota; kingdom Metazoa; phylum Arthropoda; class Insecta; order Trichoptera; family Limnephilidae; genus Glyphotaelius; species Glyphotaelius pellucidus. Next base: position 29,971,854 of record OW386550.1, on the reverse strand, counting down.
AAACTATTATTTGTATATTTTTGTTTTTATTCTTTACTGGAGGACTTACTGGAGAATTTTCCCAGGGGAATGAAATGTTTTTCGGGAATGAAAAGTAGCCCATGTCACTTCTTAGTCTTTTAACTATTCCTTTGCAAAAAATCACGTCAATCGGTTGCTCCGCTGCGACATGAAAGAAGGAGGAACAAACAAACACACATTCGCATTCAGGATAATATTCATCACATCTATATTATTTCTATAAGTACTCATTCGTACATTTCGACCCATTCAATCTTCGTTATTGGTATTATAAAATAGTAGAGAGAAGGTCGAAAGTAGAATAATACCATTGAATGTGACCATATATCTACGCAAACAATCTTACATATTTCAAAAAGCAAATTATCAAACTCCTACCATAACACTTCGTGGAGAACAGTTATGTAGCTGCTTTTTGTCATACCCTTTCTTTCGTTTCTCTTCATCTGCAGGGTATTATATTTGACACTACTATGTTTTATATTTCATTTAAATTATCGTTATTTCTGTTATCACTACAAGCATTTCCATCTGGTAACAACTTAACATTGATTACTCATGCTGTGAACATTTCTAATTGGAGTGTTAATATCTGTTTAATATACCAACGGCGATTCTATTATTATAATAATTGTTAACACTCGGTAAATGTTTCAAATAATAGCAATAATAATATTTTGAAAAGGACAGCGTCGATACCAAAATTATAAAAACTGAGACTGCTTCAGAAAATAAATTTACTGCATTTAAAATACTCCAAATACCCCTTCACTTCTATAGCTAACAGGGCTATGCAAATGTTAGGTTTTATATTAAGGATTTCCAAGGATTTTAAAAATATTTGCACATTAAAAATTCTGTTCACATCACTCGTTAGAAGCATTCTAGAAGATAATTTTGGTCACCTGTCTTCAATAATCACATCAATATCATTGAAAGAGTCCAACGCAAATTTTTGAGGTGTATTCATTTTAGACTTGGAATTCCCTTAGAATCAATAAATTATGATTTTTTATTGCACTCATTAAAATTGTTGAAATTAAATGACAGAAGAAAAATTTTTGATCTAATATTTTTGTTTAAAATCGTAAATTATCAGTTGGATAGCCCTGATATATTAAAATTGATTCACTTTCATGTACCTACAATTAGATCAACCGAAATTAAATCAATTAGACCGTAAGGTTCCCTAGTTTGTATTATTGTGACAACTACACGTCGGTCTCAGGCTACAATTCTGTTATAAATAGATTACACACCATTGGTAATTTTTATGCCAATGTTGTTGATATTTTTAATATTTCCTTAATGAAATACAAGGTTGTACGGATCTAACATTTCAGCCAAACATATTTTAACGAGGTCAATACATAATGAGTTTTTTGATATTATTGTTTATTTTTTATGCCTGTATTAAGTTGTTAGTAATTTATTTTCTTATTCTATTGTTATGTGTAATTTAAAAAAAAAATAGTTTCTTTCTTCAATGTACTACGACTGTAATTAAATAAACACAAGCTTGTAAATGGCACTTTGTGCCGTAAATTTTAAATAAATAAATAAGGAACTATATTTTGTCCGTAAGTCGTAAATCTATAGAAAGTTAACTTTTAATCAGGTTTTCAAATTAAATATGCTTTTACCCTTTTTCGTTGTGAATATCGAGTCGGGCTTAATCGCAAAACCCTACTCCAAGAGAACTAATCAACACATACAAATATTTGGTCGGCTTTATAAGACGACAAAATTAATTACTGCTCAAATTTTTGATGGATTATTGTGTGATTTCAAAATTTTTGGTGACAGGTAATGTATTTCACTGAGCCCAGCTGTATCCATTTAAAACACCATTTACGCACTTTTAAACTTGAATGGACTATGAATAAAACTAATAAAATAGCTACATTACAGGGTACCTACCTACTTTCTGCCTAAATATTTACTAAATGCAAACGTGGATATATTTTATTTATTTATGGATAATTTCTTTAGTTTATAGAACTAAATTCCTTTATTTTTTATTAAAGTAAATCAAATTTTCAATTTATTGGAAAACCAACACCTCTGCCTTAGGTCACCCCAAGCAGTTCGCTACGTTTGGTGTCTTATAAAGGGTACTCGGGTTCGTGGGATGAGGTTTCTAGGCGGACGCGTCTCCCGATCCACTGCGTGGCGGACCGGATCGAAAGAGACCGAATGAGGGAGGCTTTTTGAACTCTCTCGACCCATCGCCTTGTACTGCAGTTGGAGGGATATGTAGATACGTCCGTCTTCTTGCCAAACTGACCCCCAGATTTCTGCCCACCTCTCATACCGTTTTCCTTTCCAGAACATCCTCATCTTCCTTTCCTTAAAAAGACCTCCCACACAGCATCCCCTAAGATGACTTAGGACCCGAGGGAAATTATTTTTCTCAGGACCTTGTGTGCGGAGCTACTTAAAAAAAATTAGTAATGGTAAAATTCTGCAATTATTTTAGTTTTAATCATTGTGACAGCTGTTAGGGTATTCAAGGCCATTATCAAACTGTGGATAAGCCACATGGAGACGACTAATTATTTTTTAATATTAACATCAATAAACTTGATTTACTTTCGTACTTAAATTACATTTACATTTGAATTAAAAAATTATAAAATATAATTTAGTATTGTCATTTTAGTGACATGAAGCGTTCGTCGTTTCAAACGTAGAAAACATATAAATTTAACTACTATCAACTGTTAAAATAATCGTAAAATAGTTTTATTAGGTGTTACGAAGTACAGTAAATAAATTAATTAATCTGTAAATAAATTAAACCAACTAACCAACTAAGCAAATTAATCAACATTGATTGCTTATCACCTTTATTCTTTATTTTTTATCAAGCTGTTGTTTTTAGTGAGAGTAATTTTGTCGAAATTTGATAGATTTTATTATAATAATTTAAAGAAAAGTAACGAAATTATTTTATTAATACGGATTGATTACCAAATTGGTTTTTTTTTTGTAAAATTAATTACATTACTTCACTTTGTGGTTTGGTTTAGGGGAAGCATATTACCCCCTTCAGGGGGGTGTGCGGTATGTAGATGAATATTTCAACCAGATACATACTACACCTAATATACCTCTGCCGTAGTTCACCCGAAGTGATTCGCTACGTTTGGTGATTTGGCAAGGGCGCTCGAGTTCATAGAGTGAGGTTTATCCAGGTCTTGGCGATGTCTCTCGATCCGGCCCTCCTATTGCGAGGAGAGCCGGATCGAGAGTCACTGGTTGAGGGAGAAGATATGTCCTCTCTTGACCCATTGCCTCGCGGCCCATTAGGAGGGATAAATTCATACGTCCGTCTCTCCTTTGCCCAATTACCTCCAGATTCCAACCTTTAAAAAATCCATCCCAAGGATGATATAGGCCTTGAGGGAAATTATTTTCCTTAGGGCCTCCTTTGTGGAACTAATGTAAATAAATATAAATAAAAGCCTGTGAATAATGAAAAATCCCCCCGAAACGAGCTCGCAGGAAGTAAAAAATTTAGTTTTAATTGCATGAAACTCAAAGAAAACATTTTTAAAACGTAATAATATAAACCCCAACCTTTTGGTGGGACCTTTATGTTTCCCGCAAAGCCTTTCTTTGGGGTTAATTTTTTTGGCATTTGGTGAAAAAAAAATTCACAAAGGATTTCACGAACTTAATCTTAATAATCAAAGGAAGACTCGCTCATTATTTTTGGGTATTATTTTCACAAATAACTCTTTACATAAACCCTTTCTACTAATAATAACTTCATAAATTGACCATGAGCCCCATTGTTTTAAACAGTTACGGTCTATGTCTTGTTTTATAATTGGATAGTACATAATGTATCCAATATATAACTACACATGATGAAATCAGATTTATATATATAATTTCATCATGTGTAATTGTTTCAGGTGTAATTTTCTCCGCGTGTTACGTCAGAAGTAATCATTTTTCACATGTAATTTTTGTTGTAATTTCAATCACGATTCGATTTATTTATATTGCAGCAAAAATTTGCCCTCTTCACTAAGCTATTTCGTCATTATTCATACCTCGAGTACCTTTTATGGTGTTTTTCTAATGCATTTGGCCACATTTTTTTATTATAATTATTTAAATATTTCTACTTGTCCCATTATTATTGGAGGTTGGACACCATCATTCACATTTCGATTCTAATTATGATTTTTTATATGAATATCGCTCTCTTGGCATCCCCTATTGGGGAATGTCGTGAGGCTTAAGAGAGTGAGGAAGAGAAGAGTTGGGAATGAGAAAAGTGGCAAGTATTTGGCTAATCCGATTAGGTTAAAAAATACAGATAAAGTCATTTCAAGTCACTTTCCGGTTTTCAATTCTTCACGGTTGTGTTTCATCAGGGCGATATTGAAAATATTTCCCACCCCAGATAATGTTACTGATTACTAATCAAACTTTATTTTGTTATTTATAGGTATCATTAACGCCTTTCTGCTTTTACATAATATAACTTGTAATATAAGACATAAACGGTAAAATGAGAAATTCAAATTGCGTGTACCTAATAAAGAGCCTAATTGTTAGTACTTAATATAGAGCCCACGATCTTTGTTCCCACTACTTGGTTTCATCAATTAGGGAGAAAGGAGAGTGAACTTTTACTACACAAAAAATTAAATCAAACACAAACCAAAATCAATAACAAAAATTCCGACAAAAAATAAACTGTGCAAAAGATACCTTTTATATTCTAATTGTTTATATTATGTGCATGTATGTACGTACCTATTACTTTTAAATTAGAATTCTACAAGGCAGCAGTTAATCTTATGTTTAAATTGGATATTTTATTTTATTCTATCACTTCTCTTTTTTTATTTCATATTTATACAAAATGTATATGTAAGCTTATTATTTTGTAATGCAAACGCCATTTATAAGTAAACTTATTTTATTATTATTATGATAACTATGCAAAGCATACAACAGTAATAATCATACCTTAATTGTTTATTTCATTTTTTTTATTGTTTCTGTTCTCTTTATAGTTCTCATTAATAGGACTACATTATGAACTGCAAACACCAGTTCCCTTTATGTTTAAGTGTAAAAATATTTTTATTCCTTTTATTTATTATTATTATCATTTTAATAACTGTTGTATGCCATGTGTTATGGATTCTATGAATAAAAAACACTTTAACACTTTTTGTTATATTTATTTGTAAGTCTTTACAATTACATTGAATACATTCTTATATACTAGAGTTTTAACAGAATTAAATGTCTCTAAGTGAATGTTTCCAAACTGAAATCTAAAATGAATCTTTATCTGAAACTGAGCGTAATGTATTTTATAGCAATCTTATATTTAAATAGTGTGATAAATAAAGTTAATTAATAATAAACATGGAAATGAACAATAGACAAGAGATATGGCGACAATCATAAAGCTAACTTTGATACATATTGGTGCGACGGACAAATAATAGATAGTGAACGAAGCATAATAGGTTCAAAGGTTGTAGCAATATTAGAAAGGTACATAACACCTTCCTCGTTAAGATGAGATAATATGGCGTCCATCATTATCTCACATCAGTTCGAAGTCTTGTACTTCGTCTGAGCGTTAGGGATTCATCAGTGGACCCGGTAACGTTTTCTTCCATTTCTACGTTTGTTTCTCTTTTGTCTTTTGTTTTACAAATGTTCAAGTAATTTATTAATCTTAAACGAGAATCACCTTTAAAATGATTTTTTTTAGATATGTAACACTTATATAGTTTATATAAAATGTAAATGATTATTAAACTTAAAAATACATAGGAAAAATAGTTATTTTTTATAATTCTAATTACAATATGGTCTTCGGGGATATTTTCTAAGTCATCGTACTTTTTATTTAGCTTATGGCTTGCTAAAATTAAATCATCCTTATCTAGAGTAAATATTTTTGGTATTATTAATGGAATATTAATTTTGACATTTTGTGTTTGGTTTATATTGCAACAATTATCATCAGTTATATTGAACAAAGGAATTATTGATTTTGAAGCTGTTTGGTTAGATATATTATAATATCGGTCTTCTACATTAACAATCACTGTTGAACTAGTGTAAAGTTTGCAGTTTGGCTTTATAATTAATATTCCTGTATTCTGTAATTTAACATCGGTTGGTTCAGAATTCTTACATTTAATTGTAACCAATGTTGGTCTAGGGAGCACAAAAATCCATTTGGTTCCTTTATTTGTAGTATGCCAAATTTCGTTAATCGTATTCATAATTCTGGTTTCACAATTCGCAGGCATATGAGAAGGTTCAATTAGTAATTCTATTTCACAAATAGATCTTTCATGTAGATTATAATAAATGTTTGTGGTTTTACAAATCGCTTTATCTAAAACGGTCTGTTTACACGAATCTATATTATCAAGAGTAACATAATTTGTTTTACTCTCGGCGATAGCTAAATATTTAACATTAGGCATAATAAAAACATATAAATCGTCTTGTCTTTTCATAGGCAAGGGTATTAACTTGTATAAATTATAGCTTACATAACTACACAAGGGGTTTGATATAACAAAAATGATTCTTCTATTTACATATGCAATATCAATTTTTACCATTGACATTAAAATATTAACATTTTTTATATTTGGTGGGACAGGATAAGATACGGAATTCGGTAAATAAGGCAAGGATTTACTTATTTCTTCAATATATTGCTGAGGTGTGATAATAAATGGGTGTATTATATTATTTTTGGAAAGCAATAATGCGTTTATGATAAGTGTATATTCGTTTTGTAATTCTGTTGTGATTAAATTCAATAGGGTAAGATGTTTTTCTATTTCTTGCTTCAATTCTAAATTAAATATAACATCGCTAATGTTTGTAGTAAACGATTTTAATTTTTCGAAATTTTGATTAAATATTTTTTCATTTCTTTCAAGATTAGTTATTGTATTATTAAAATTTGTTATTGTTGTTTTCACTATTTGAGTTTGCTGTTTTAACATATTATATAAGTCTTTATCGCCTGTGTTTAGAGAATCAATTGCTTCATCATAATAAAGCGCGTCATCATTATCTAAGGTTCCAAATACAGTTTTAAATACTGTACCTACCATATCTATCCAACCACGTTTTACTCTTATTTTTGGTTGTCCTATAAATTGTTTTAGCGTCTTATCCTTTTGCTTTAATACTATTATTAGTTGATGTAAAATATTTAAATGCGGTTCGCAAGGAGAAAAACTTTTATGCATGATTTTATCGTCATTACATAATAGTTGTATATTGCTATATGTTTTATCAATTAATATTAACTTATTATCAAAATATATGTCTAAATCAATATATGTCACTACATTCCAATAACTCTCTATAAAATTAATCATATTAACGTGTTCATAGTATATCCCTGCGGATGAAGATATTTGCGTCCAGTTGAATCCATTGCCGTAAGGCAACCATGTCATCAATCTGAAACAATGGCCTTTTTTAAACGATTGAAGTGTACTTTAATATATTTTTTCTTTACTTGTATAGTACAGTTTACTTTTGAATTAATTTTAACAATTCTATAGGGGCCTTGATAATTAGGTGACAATTTTTTGGAATGATTACTTTTTGTAGTTTCGTTTCTTAAATAGACTAAATCGTTAACGTTATAAAGTTCATTACTAGAAATGTTCTTATCAAAGTTCTCTTTTGCTTTTATCTTTTGGACTTGAACATGTTCGCGTGCAATTTCTTGTGATTTGTTTAGTTTCAACTTTAAATTGTCAACATAATTATCATATGTATATTTGAATTGAGGTTTTTGTGTTAATGACGTTGGAAGTTCTGGTTTTAAACCGAAAATTAATTCGTATGGCGTATACCTAGTACTGGTATGAGGCGTTGTATTATACGAAAACATTGCTAAATTTATCCATTCGTCCCAATCTGTTTGCTTTTCTGAAATGTAATGTTTTAAGTAATCTGCTAAGGTCGCATGAGACCTTTCCAATGCACCGTTGGACTGAGGGTGATAAGCTGTTGTTTGGATTTGTTTAATTTTAAATAGTTTCGCGACTTCTTTTAAAATATTTGACGTGAAATCTTTTCCTTGATCTGTAAGTATTCGATTTGGTATTCCGAATTTACAAATGAAGTTATTGACTAACTCCTTTGCAATAGTAATTGCTTCATGATTTGGAATTGGAAAAGCTTGCGAAAATTTTGTTAGATCGTCTTGTAACGTGAGAATATATTTATTTCCATTTTCGGATAAGGGTAATGGACCTACAATATCTAAAGCTATCCTTTCGAAAGGTTTCTCGGAAGTTGTAGTTATTTCCATTGGATGAATAAATCTTTTACGAGAAATTTTATTTTTTTGACATGATTCACATTTTTTTATGTAATTTCTTATGTCTTTTTTCATATTTTTCCAAGTATATCTCTCTTTAATTCTATTATACGTTCGGTGAAACCCTGAGTGTCCTGATTGTGGAGAATCGTGATTCTCCTCTATTAATTTAGTTATATCCTTGGGATCTGGATGACTTATTTTATTTTTACAAATAGTTACCATGATTCCGGAGTTTGCAAAGACGTAATAAACAAGAGTTTTTATTTTATTCCAATTTAAATTATTATCACGAGCTAGTTCGGGAATTGAAAGCGATTTCTTTTCTTGTGAAATTAATACATCTTTTAATTTAAGAAAACAATAGAAAATATCTTCGTATGTTGGTTTATCCCAAAAATGTTCCATTGTTATAAGATGGTAAACGTTAAATATGTTATTTAGTTCTGAATATAATATATCTCTTACATTCGTTTTACTTTTCTTTATGTCATCGTGATTATTGATTAAATTCCTTATCTCCATAGACAAACCTTCGGACATTTCCTTATCGTTGGAAATAAAGTTACATAAATTATCTTTCCGTGTTAGAAGACTTTCGTCTATTTCAACAATATTTTTGCAGTCAATAATGGTTTTATCTTTATAATGAGACTTTATAAATTCTTCGTAAGAATTTGGTTCTGGGTTTATTCTAAAGTGTAATATTTGAGAATGATCAATTCTAGATAACGCATCGGCATTAGAATTTAGTTTTCCGGGTTTGTATATTATATTATATTGATATTCTTCCAATTTTAAACGCCAACGAAGTAAGCGAGAGCCAGGGTCTTTTGTATTAAACAACCAAACTAAAGGTCTATGATCCGTTATTATATTGAACTTTACACCATACAAATAAGGTCTAAAATGTTTAACTGCGTAAATTATAGCTAAAAGTTCACGTTCTGTTGTTGAATAATTTGATTCGGCTTTATTTAGAGTTCTGGAAGCAAAGGATATTGGTAAATCCTTAGAAATCTCGCCTTGAGATAATACTGCACCGATAGCGAAATTACTTGCATCTGTGGTGACATTAAATGTTTTACTGAAATCGGGGAACTGTAGTATTGGTTCACGAATTAAATGATCTCGAAGTATATCAAACGATTCTTGTTGTTTTTCCTTCCAAATGAATGGAACATCCTTCTTTAATAATTGGGAGAGAGGTTGAGCATTTTTGCTAAAATCTTTAATAAAACGTCTGTAATATCCAGCCAGTCCTAAAAATGACTTAATATCTTTTGGATTTTTTGGAATAGGGTAATTTTTTATGATTTGAATTTTATCTGGGTTTGGTTTAACTCCATTTTCTGATATAACGTGACCTAAATACATGACCTCATTACGCATAAATTCACATTTATCCGGCTGTAGTTTTAAATTGTGTAATCTTAATTTTTGGAATACTTCTTTTAACCTAATCTCGTGAGTCTCTATTGTATCGGCATAAATAACTATATCATCTAGATATGCAAAACATCTTAATCCTTGAATACCAGCTAAAACGTTATTCATAACCCTTTGAAAGGTTGCTGGACCGTTTTTTAATCCAAATGGCATCCTTAAAAACTCGTAATGTCCTAGAGGGGTGGAAAATGCTGTTTTTTGTGAATCTTCCGGTTTCATTGGGATTTGGTGAAATCCTGATGCAAGATCTAAAGTTGTGAAGTACTTTGAGTGTCCTAATTGATCTAATATCTCTGTGATGTTGGGTAAGTTGTAAGCATCGCCTATAGTGACCTCATTTAATTTACGGTAATCAATCACCACTCTATATTTGACTTGACCTTTTGCATCTTTCTTCTTGGGCACTACCCACAAAGGAGATGACCATGCTGAATTTGAATCTTTAATTATTCCTTGGTCTAACATTTTTTTTATTTGATCATTTACTTCCCTTTTGTGTACCTCGGGGTATCTATATGTTTTTGCGTGTATTGGAGTCTGTGTTGTAGTATTTATTTCATGCCTAATTGAATTGGTTTGACTCAATATATCTCCTTCTAAGTGAAAAATATCATTATACTCTCGACAAATTGAAAAAAGTGATCGTTCTTCTTCTTTATTTAAATGTTCAGTCCGTAATGATGCTTTTAAAAGTTCGTACCTATTATCAATATTTTCTGTTATTTTGTTGAATTGAAATGCGTTTTTATTTTTGCATTTAACTTTCCTTTTTATTGTTCTATCATCGCAATCATCTTCTAACATTTTGCTATCTTTTTCATTAAATTTTTCTAATATCAATTCCATTTTCTTAACTTTTACTGCTTTTTCTGTCGTATTTAAAATAGACGTAATTGCTTTTGACTTTGAATTAACCTTTGTTATACTTCTGCAAAGATAAACTCCTTCCATAATTTCTATTTCGGGGACGAGTCCCTCTCCTATTTCAGGATTCAAAACATTGAATTCAACTAAGGTCTCTGTGCGAGCCTGTACAATAATTACCGAATTATTGTTTTTAACATCCGAACCTTTGGTTTTAAAATGGATTGGCATAGCACTATTACCTATACATAATGTATTATTACTGTAATTAATTTTGGCATTTACTTTTCTTAGGAAATCATTTCCGATAAGTCCATCGAGTGGAACATTTGTTGCTCGAGGCAATAAATGCATCTTATTAGAAATTGGGATACCGTTGAATAATAAGTTCAATTTGACAGATCCTAACGTTTGAGTCGATTTTTCAGCGTTAATTCCTCTAATTTTAACTATTTCTTTATCGTTATATTCTGTTTTGCCATCTAAAACCATGGGGTTTATTAGTGATATATCTGCGCCACTGTCTAATAATAGTTTGACATATTTGTTTTTACATTCTTTAATAGGAATTTTGATGTACGCTGTAATATTTTCGAGGTTATTTAATATTCTACCTGTAACGTATTGACCTTCTTCGTTTCGGTAGGGAACGAAGGGTCTTGGAAGTTTTCCGAAGCTTTCTTTTCTAAGAGATTTTTATATTTCCAACAATCTTTTTTGTAGTGTCCACGTTTTTGACAAAAGAAATACGTTATTGTGATGTTTCGGTGTGAGTTTGCACTATTATTAATTTTACACTGAGAATTTTTTGAAGCGAAGTTACTAAATGATTTTACTTGGTTGACCCGTTTATCTTTATTGTGGAAGCAATTAATAGATATATGTCCTGATTTTTTACAAATAGAGCAGAATTTTTGGTTTGAATTACTCTGTTCTGTAAAATTGAGCATTTTTTCTTCGTTTATTGCAAATGTTGAAGCTTCTTCAAAGGTTTTTGGGTTTCTAGCCCTCAAAATAATGCTATACTGCGGTAATGCGCCCATTAAAAATGCTTGAAGAGCCATTTGTTTAATCATAGAATTTTTTCCTATTAATTCAGTGACATCTACAGTTTCTGCTTTGGTAGCTCTCAATAAATTTGAATAACACCTTTCAATTCTTTGGGTAAAATTGAGAACACTCTCATTTCTATTTTGTTTACATGTCTGCAATTCTAATAATAGTTGTGGAAAACTTTTCGAATCAGCAAAATTTTCTTCAAGAAAACTTTTATACTCTTCCCAATTACGCAAATTTCTACATGATGTTATTAAATCAGCTTTTCCAGTAACTTTGGTTTGAATAAATTTAAAAATAATATCTTTTTGAGCTTTAGATGCTAGTTTATAAGCATAATCACAATTTTTAATGAATGTGTGAAGATTATTTGTATTACCATCAAATGTACTAATGAATTGGGTTAAAAATTGAAGAGATACATCTTGTTCAGTCATTTTTAACAAAGTGATAAATTTAAATTAATAATAAAAAGATTTGAATGCTACAAATTTACAACTTTTAAAAATATTATATGAGATTCTTTAGAATTCATGAAACAAAAATCAGACTTACAACAATATTAAATACCACTCCATCTTCAGCAAGGCAGGTCCGCGACGTGAAGGTGAAGTTTCTTCCTGATATTCGGCTACTTGCACAGCAAAGGGCAACAACGTACTTTATCAAAAATACTCAGCAAGGCAGGTCCGCGACGTGAAGCTGAAGGTGAATTATCTTCTGATATTCGGCTATTTGCACAGCAAAGGGCAACAACGTACTTTATCAAAAATACTCAGCAAGGCAGGTCCGCGACGTGAAGCTGAAGGTGAATTATCTTCTGATATTCGGCTATTTGCACACCAAAGGGCAACAACGTCAACAGTCACAAATAATTATAAGTTACTCATAGAATCCAGAGTTCTTTTGTTATAGTCAAGAATACCACAATATTATCGAAATAATGTTTCCATGTAGTATTTACTTAGACCATATCGCACTTCTGACACCAATTTTTTGTTATGGATTCTATGAATAAAAAACACTTTAACACTTTTTGTTATATTTATTTGTAAGTCTTTACAATTACATTGAATACATTCTTATATACTAGAGTTTTAACAGAATTAAATGTCTCTAAGTGAATGTTTCCAAACTGAAATCTAAAATGAATCTTTATCTGAAACTGAGCGTAATGTATTTTATAGCAATCTTATATTTAAATAGTGTGATAAATAAAGTTAATTAATAATAAACATGGAAATGAACAATAGACAAGAGATATGGCGACAATCATAAAGCTAACTTTGATACATATTGGTGCGACGGACAAATAATAGATAGTGAACGAAGCATAATAGGTTCAAAGGTTGTAGCAATATTAGAAAGGTACATAACACATGCATACACAAGTGAACTATATGTTTAAACCCTTTTTTTTCAAGAACCTATACATATAAACCTTTTTTTTAAAGTAATATGTTAATACGCTTTTAACTTTCCAATTTTATGTTTTATTCTTTCTCTTCTTTTCATTTCTTCAATTTTCCCTCTTTTTGTATAAATCATGGTCCATATATATTCACACTTAGCCTAATTTGACTGTCCTAAAACGGGAATCATCCTAGTTGGACAGTCAAAACATTTTATAAATAATATACATAAATGTGTAAATATTTTACTAAATAAAAATGAAATAAATAAATAAAAATGAATAATATAAATGATATTTACAGACTAAATGGATAAAATCCATTCGGAAGAAACAACGTATATATAAAGAAATATACATGTAGATAACTTTTGATGAAGATGACGTACACATTAAATGCATAAGAGTAGGTATATTATAAGTGAAGTATATTTAAAGTTGAAAATACATCTAAACGAAAATTATGTAAATAAAAGACAGCTTTATTGGGCGTGTAAAACAGCAAAGCATAGAGTAGGAGTTAAGAATAGTATGAGTAAAAATTAAATAAGTAAAAGGCAGCTCTAGTGAGCGTGTAAACCAGCAAAGAATAGAATATAAGAGTTAACAACATGTATGTTTAAATAAAAAAGCAAACAATAAGATCCTGTAAATAATACATTTTTGCAGAAATAAAATATATTAATATATTTTACAAATTATGTAACTAACAAATAAGTATTAGGTACGTTGAAAATGTTTATTAATTTATTGTGAACAATAATTCAGTTAGTAGTACATTATTTTTTCAGTAATACACATTTACAAAGTGTGAATAATTATTACATGAATGAATGTGCCATTGGGATGTTACTCCAATTAAAAAGGTTCACACTATGCGTATATCGAGGTTTAGTTGTTACTATGTGGAAATGCTACTAGTGAATTAACAAAAATAATAATAATCAAAACAAACTATAAAACATGGTAAATAGTATAGAGAAAAAGAAGAACGAGAAGAAATAAAGAAATAAAGGAATAACATAAGAATAAAGCGTAATAATGCAAGTAGGTTGTTCTTCTTTTAAACCTACATAACTTTTACCGCTCTTCACATTTTGTTTTTACTATAAATGAATTTTCTCTGGATCTCAGAGGGGAAATTGTAGCAAGGGGAGAAGGAGGCCTAAAATGCCTATTGGAGGTGACAAACACAAGCTGCGTGTATATCTATTTCGTATGACAACCCACGCGACAGAATTAACATACGACATAAAAGTTGTAGGAGACAAGTTTTTGAGATTTTTAAAAATATTTTATTAAACATCATTAAAAATAATAATCGCTGTTACTTGGTAGATTATACCTTTTGGAGTTTAAAAATAGTTTTATATTTTATGTCGTCATATCATGTTTTTGTAACATTATAGAATATTCGCAAGTCAAGGTGGCAGAAGACAACTATGATTTGTCTAAAATACTTCTATCACTATGAGTTAGTCACAACTCTGTAACGTAATTTTTACTACAAAAATATCAACACATACTTTTTTTAAACGCGCACAGTCGTTACATCTTTGGTACAGTAGATTTTAAAGCAATATAAAATAATAATAATATTGTTAAATTCTGTTGAATTTTTCTCCACTAACTGGAGGAGACAACTTTATGTGGGTAAAAAAGAACGACCCAATTCCTTTTTTGTTCAAATACTTCTATTTGACATGACGTCATATTAGATTACAGCTACTAAGATTCTCACATATTCTTTTTTTAAATTTACGAGGCGGTTATAAAGATGTTTACATCATCTATGCATTCGAGACATTGAATTGAAATAGGCATTATTACATCGGTAGATGCCGTTATACAAATAATCTACATAAATAAAAATAAACATTTCCTATATATGACGCATGATTTTTCGGAACCATTCATCGGAAAACTCCCAATGCGTAGAATAACAGCAGTTTTATCAATTAGGAAAATGATTCAGCAGTGTGATTGTAATATACGACGCCCTCCGGCACGGGCAGCGTGGCCGAGCGGTCTAAGGCGCTGGTTTTAGGCACCAGTCCGAAAGGGCGTGGGTTCGAATCCCACCGCTGTCAAACTCATATATTTTTTGCGATTTTTAAAATTTTTTTTTTACAAATAATTTTTAATTCGCCTTATATGCTTTTATAATAGCTTTATATTTTGAGGCCATTTTCGCGGTCATCATAGTTCTACAGTTTTTGATAATAAGTCCATGAAGTTACAAAAATTTAGAACGATGAGCTCTGAATTTCTTTGGAAACGCGCCTATCTGTCTGCTCGTTCCATTTTTTACGTCATGAGCTACGGAGCTGAAAAAAATGTGTAGAAAAGTAAGTCTGGAGGTCGGTGTTTTATTTTCGTTCAGCGCAACATGATTAATCTATTTATTTAATGTGATTAATTGACCTTTTTAATACATAAATAAATAATAATTTCGATTTTGTAAATAAGTTACTATTTGACTAAAACATTATTATAAACTAGCAGACCAGTAAAAAATCACGGGATAGTCAAATAGGCGCTTTTGCATACTAACCTCTCGTCGAAACGTGTTCCACTATATTCAAGTAAGTAGCCGTGCGCGGGGACCAGATTCGTTAGTAGCGTTGGAGGTCAAATTTAACTAATTAGAGGTAAAAAAAAAATTCACCAATATTTTCTTATCGTTTCTCATCTTAATGAAATAGTCTAAATTCTCAATAAATCAGTTCCAATTTAGAAAATGGAAAATCAAATACATATTTTTTAAATATTTTATTGTAGGTGGGTACTTTATTGAATAGGCAATCCAAATGCTTTCATCGTTGAAAATTATTAAATTTAAAACAAAAGTTCTAGAGTTCATTGAACTCGAGTTATAGCCGTTTTACACCATCTCTTTTTCATAGTATAGAGACCAAATTTTTCGCTTTACATGATCGCTATTTTCATATATTTTTTCGCCGCAAATCGCAATACCGCATACCGCAAACAACACATGAACCATGTTGTTTGTATTGATGCCAATTGAAATCGTAGACATGAGAATAGAGGTGAAAATAGCGATCGTGTAAAGCGAAATATTTTGTTCTCAATACGGGAATCGGGCCGAAAAAGAGATAACGTAAAACGGCTAATACAAACGAGGCACAACCGAAATTAGTAATTTTATAATTAATGAAAGATAGAAACTTTTGCTTAAAATCAGAGTTCACAAACAAGGGTCTACTATTCGTATTTCGACCGATTTCTTACATATCTGCCTTAAACATTTGAAGTTTTTAAGCTCTTAAAAAAATATATGTTATTTTTGAAGATAATATCTAGATACGTTCCACGTCGAAACGCAAATTATATGAAATTCCCTCGATAGAAAAAAATCGCAAAGTATGCTCTGAAAATTATTTAAAACAAGTCTATTTCTTTTATTTTACAAGTTATATTTGTGAAAAAATTCACAATGTTTCTTTAAATGATACTTAAGATACGTTCCACGAGGTTTTTGCTCTATTTTAAACGAGTCATGTTTTATTAAGCTTTTTCGCAATTTTCGCTGCTATTCTACGACTAAACATATTAGCGCGCTCTGTCCAACACTCGCAATTACATATCTCTCCATCTTCTTCTTTTTCAGCGCTGTGCGTTTCAAGAGTGCGGCCTTAAGGAGTCCTAATCTTAAGTTATTCAATAATAATGTTGCCTATTTCAATCCAATGTCTCGAATGTGTAGATTGTATAATGTCATTGAATGTGACGATATAGACATCTTCACAAATAGCCTTTTATATTTTAAAAAAACATGTCCTTGTGTTATCAGCTATTCGGAAATATGACGTAATGGCAAATAGAAGTATTTGAACTAAAAATTATGTAATTGCTTTGTTATGTGTAAATTTTTCGTCTTTTCTTCCTTTGTTTTCTTTCTCTTTAGGTATTCTATACTTGCTATGTTTTATATTTTGTTTTACTAATTACTATTTCTATTATTTCACTGGTAACATTTCCACCTTATAACGACTAAACCATGATTTATGCATGCTATAAACATTATTAATTGGAGTGTTAATAACTTTGCACAGCCCAATAGCAATTTCAAACTATAAATAAATCTACAAAAAGTTATTGCGTTTTACTAACTTCATAAATTCATCAAAAAATTTTTCTAGAGCGAATTGTCTTCTAGGCGTATAAATTTATTCACTGATATGACACAGATTAGTTCAAAGTTCATGAATAATATTATGATAATAATGGTAGGTACCTAGCAGACATTGGCTCACTTGATTAAACACCAAATATATCTTCTGCTTTCATAACTGAACACACTTACATATCTACATTTTCTCAGACGTCCCTGAACCATTTCTAGAAATTCTGAATGTATCCATTCATTCGTTTTATCTAGTCGTAGGTATTTAATTGTCTACAGAGTCTATAATTAGGTTCAAAATATGTTTGATAATAAAGCAGATCGTAGACTTCAACTAAAGCTGAATCCATGGTCCCACGCCAACAAATAAGCGACCAATTTCGGATATTCGTATACTTGACATAAAACAACTATATGCATAATATGTACGTACATAAAAATAAACCACATAACAACTCCACAAAAACAAATATAACAATCAAACTTATTTACTAAATAATACTACTTTTCAAAGACTTCTTTTTACAAAGGACACAGTACTTACTAAGTAGGTTCAAAATTGTATTATACTAGCTGACCAAAATTGTATTATATTCTTATATATTTCAACCAATTTACACAAAACCTTGACAAATTATATACCTAAACCTTCTTCATGAATTGCTCCATCTATTGGTGTAAACCGCATCCTTTCAGTAGTTTTTGAGTTTATCGCGAACAGACAGAAAGATAGACTCGCCGGAGGACTTTAATTTATAATATGTAGAGATTATTCCGGTCGTGATTGAAACACAAAATAAACAATCTAGCTTGCTGAGGAAGAGAGCATTGCTTTTGAAACATGTCGGTTTTATAGACATTAAAAGTGGTTGAAAAATCTTTTAATATTGCATTAAATATGGTGCCCCAAAATAAATTTGCTGTATTTGCAGAAATTTACTCTTTATCTATTTTTATATCAAAAGATCAATTCACCACAGAAGAATGACCCAATTCAATAATATTGTAATATGTAGATCTCAGAACGGGTGTAATATCTAGTGAGGTACACAAAACGAAAAATAAATGATTTGTAAGTGTTTTTAAAGTATTAAAAAAAATAAAGAAATATATTAAACAACCAATTTATTGACGTTGCTACATCTGGAAGCATTTCAATAGAAACATTTTTAAAAAGGTCAAACTGAAAACTCATATTTTGTTTTCTTTTGTGTACATATTTAACGTTAAATTTAAAAAAATAACTCGTGATGACAAGCGCGTTACGAAAACGAGGCGAACGGAAGTTGAAAATGTATCCAAAATACATAAAAATAACGGTATCTTTGATTTCCCGTCATTACGCGGGCAACCTTGAAATTGAAATTTTTTTACTGATTTTTGTTAATAGGTGTGGTACGAAAAATATATGAGCAAAATAAATCTTGTGACCTCAATACTAAGTGAGTTTATTTACGAATTTCAAATACTTTTATCGTGCAAGAGCCTACAATCTAAGACTTTAGAATGCACACTTCGCAACTAGCAGTGTCGTGTGTACAAAAAAAAATTATGCCAAGAAGGAGCCGAAAGGTGACTAATTTTTCCCCAGAAGTGAAAAGACTATAAATCGGCGACACTGAGTTTCTACTCATCATTAATGGAGGACTGAACGCCGTTGGCGCCAACAAAAATCTGTCAAAAGAAGCGAAGCTAGCCGTCCATAATGGAGTGCTGGTACCTACCCTGATTTATGGCAGTGAGGCATGGAACTGGCAGAGAAAGGATGAAAGTAGACTGAATGCTGTAGAAATGAGATCCCTGAGACGTATGTGTGGTAAAACCATGTATGATCGTGTGAGAAATGTGGAGATCCGCAAAGAATGCAAGGCTGATGTAGGCGTTATGAGTAAGATTAAGAAAGGGACGCTCAGATGGTTTGGGCATGTAGAGCGAATGAATGAGGAAAGGAGTGTAAGGAGAATATATGACGCAAATGTGAATGGTAGACGAAGTCGGGGACGCCCGAGGAAGACATGGCACGACCAAGTGAATCAGATACTTGAGTCGGGCGATGTCAAGAGTCAGAATAATAGAAGAGCATGTATGAGACGATGTATGAATGTGAACGAAGCAAGGAGTGTGTGCCAAGATCGAGTTGTTTGGCGGTCTGTCCTCTCTGCCTACCCCTGCGGGGAAACGGCGTGATGGTTAGTTAGTTAGTTAGGATTCCTCTTTTCTAATATCTACATAAGACGCTTTCCACCAAACCGAAAAAACAAATTATAAGTACTGACAAAATAAATAATCGAATGTTCTTGTTTTCTTGCAAACTCGTTTTCTTTGATCCCTCTTTATTTTTTCAACGAAAAAAATATACCCATTTCTGAAACGTATTCCCATTAATAAATATATAAACAGGAAATATTCTCCTTTCGTGTATAATTCTGTCAAAATTACATAATAACTGACAAGTAAATAACTCGCGCTCCTCCCACATACATTAACCACGAAACATCTGTCAGTATAATGAAAGAGAAAATATAACACCACAATCATATTTCTTTTATAATGAAAGAATTGTATGCGCAGTGCACACACCCCAATTCACTAATCGTTACCAATCACCAATAAAAAGTTGAAAAAACGTGATAAAATTGGTAAATATGAGCTGCCAATTCCAACACTCATAAATACAAATAAAACACCAAGACTGGGCCTAACACGCGCGGTAAATATATTATTTAATTCCCTTAATGCATTCACACAAAAAGCACCCCTATTTGTCCATACGGCCATCCCCATGGAATTTTAAAACAAATCGATAGAAAGCACTGGACGGACGTTGAACCCTGTCCTTTGGGGTTGAACGAGACGAGATTATTATTATTATTATTTAATTTAAAAGGGGGGTTGAAATTTATTAGCAGAATGTCCTTCGCTGCCATTATTTGGCTACAGATTGTGTTGGGGAAGGTCATGTAATTTTTCGATTCGATTTTGAATGTCAATGTCGAATCTCGAATGTCGATCTGCATCCCCCAATGTAATCGGGTTTGTTCGCTGAAGGGTGGAGGATTTTTTTTTTCATGGGTGTCATTAGAATCATTTTAGAGCGTAATTATATAAACGTGAATGGGTACTTTTATTGCATCCCTTTGCAACATGGAAGGTTATAAGTCAGAATTTCTTTAACAATTTTTGTTATATATTGCAGTTGAGCTGACTTATACATAACTGAATGCTTTTGACTGCACAAATATATTTTTTTCATGTCTCGATGACAAAAAGTTGCCAGTGATTCGCTGATGTATGTAAGAAAGTAAGTATTCGATTTACCAAACTATTTAATTATTTATTACTATCAAATAGAAGTGATTTTTGTCTTCACATCAATGAGAAAACAATAGGGGGGATTGTTATAAAGCACCAAAAATTCCAATTCATCATTCAGTTGATCGATTGAATAAATCGTAATAAAGCTTTTAAAATGCACAATTTGAAGCGTAAATACATCAAATGTATTCACAACCATAATTTATTACGAAACACTGAACAGATGAAATGCAATCTACATAATTTTAAAGGAAAACTTTATTATCCCAATTAAAATTCCTTAACTTCAGATATGTCAAAATAAATAAATATTTTGAACAATAAGGAACTCCAGTGAAAAATATTATGGCTTTAAAAAAATATGTTCATATAGACCAATAAACGCTGATTCTGAATATATAAGTTTTATTAAATAATAATAAAAAGTCCATTTTAAAACAGTTCATTAAAACACCCTGTCAAGTATTGAATTTGTGAGGCGTGACGTCACCGCGTCCATAAAACGCTCCAATGCTGAAATTCAAAATGGCCGACCATGAACAGCTGATTCCAGTTGCCAACAAAATTCATACTTCGGTTGGTCATGATGACGTCACACTAGATTCGGTGGTTTTCGGGGATCTTGAAAAATTAAAACTTTGACATTTATTTTAACTATTAAAACTAACTATAAAAATAAAAATAAATATGCAGTTATTTAAGTTAGAAGGTCATTATTCATTTAAAAAAATTAAAAAATTGGACTGGAGTTCCTTATTAATTTGAAATTCAAAAATTTTTGATCAATTGCACCCGAAGTAAGATAAAATTGAGCTTAATTTAACCTACTCACAACACACATCCATCGATTCATCTCTTCAGTGTTACGAAACTTTAGGAACAGAAGGGTCTCTACAATGCGGAAAGAGGGGGAAAGGGCAGGCGAAGGGCAAAATTGAAAATATTTTTGGAAAATAACTTTCCCATTTCGACTGAGTAACGGATGTCAGTGGCAGGCGGCTGCTCCAAAATCGAAATCAATATATTTTTGTGCGTCACTTCCTGTCGATTTGTATGGGTAAATTAATTTCCATACAAAATGCCCGCCATTCTTTTGTTTTGCGCACCGCTTTTAAATTTGAACGAAAATAAGGACCCTCGCAGACGAGAGACTTTAGTCGCGGCAACTATTTTGTCGCAGTCGCAGTCTTCAAATTGAGTGCGCACACGAGAGATTTTATTTGCGGCAACTAAATGGCAACGGATTTCAAAGCGCTGCCGTTTGTGCTTTTTTGATCAACTTACTAATTATAATAAAAAAAATAACTATTCTATTGGTCTTGGAGCAATTTTATTGGGGTTTTTTTTTTAAATTTTTTTCAATAATTTCTAATTAAATAAACTATCACGCCGTTACCCAGTTTTCGCTTTTTGCGCGGGTAGGTAGAGTATATATACACGGTGTCCGGAAACTCGTAGTACAAGCGGGAAACTGGAGAATCTACATCACATTTGGAATCGATTTTGTAGTATAACTTTTTTTTGATTTGAGCTTTCGTTTTCGAGTAAATCGAGTCGGAAGTTAAATTTTTTATTGGTCAAATTCTTGTAAATTATCAGTGACGATCACAGTACCTAAGTAATAAAAACTATTTAAAAGAAAATAAACAAAAAATCCGGATTATTTTGCATTATTTTGAAATCTCCCATCATTAAAAATAAAACAGTCGGCCGCGCAGAGGTTAATTCACAGCTGACAGTTATGTTATGCAAGTTCACGCACGTTGTAGTTCAAATTGCGTTGCGAAAGAATAGCTCTCTCTTTTTTCTCGGTTCAATAAACACGTGAAAGAGCAGACGAACTATAGTGTAGAAGAAATGTCACCGCTCCGTACTGTACTGAAAAGGGGATCCCTGGATTCCAGGACTTTTTTACGGTAGATTAGTATAGTTTACGCCGGTTCGCTGTTGACATTTAATATCAACAATCCTTTCGTTAATTGTAAACTAAATCAAAGTGTGTGTTTGTGAATTACTTTTGTGTTATTTTCATATTTAAACAATAGTGCTTGATTAATTATTGTGGAATATACAACGCAGAATAATTATGATATATTAAATGTGTGTTTTGTGATTGGAAACGTTTTTGGATTGGAAACGGAACATTGCTACATAATGTAAGTAGGTACCCATCTGTGCTATCCATTTATCTCACAAGATTTGTTCAAATTGGTCCAGTATGAAGTCAAGTAGCGAGTATTAGTGAGCGAGTTCGTATTAATTTCAAGTAATTACCTATTGGCCCCTGCCCGTTGCAAAATGGTTGACTGCTACGAAACAAAGTAAATACGCTAATTTACCATATTGTAATGCTTAAAAGAAGTGAAATTTTAGAAGAGGTGGAAGAATAAATTAGTAAGGTGAAAATAAATAAACTATGGACACGAAAAGAGATTAATAGTAGCATAAATAAATAATTTTAGAGTTGCATCTTCGCTCCAATGTCAAACCGTTAACCCCAAAAATGCCGAATTTTTATTATTTTTTAATATTTTTAAAATTTTAATTGTAAAAATGCTTAAATTGAAAATCTTTATGTTTATTCGGGTTCTATATGTGATGTGGATTCACCAGTTTTCCGCTTATACTACGAGTTTTCGGACACCTTGTATATACAGCCACACGAGTCTTTCTCGGCACGCACTAGTTTTTCAAACACATATAATCACACATTCGAACTCTTCTATTATTCTTTACTTGATTATTGACTGCCTCCGTAGCTCTTTAGTAAAATTTATTGATTAATTTATGTTATTTCGTAATTTATGCCTTTACATAGCAAAGGGTTATCCAAGAATTAAAGACTTTTACTCATTTACGGCGATGCGGGCGTTGTTTTTTAAAATATGGTGGCACTAGCGTGTAACTCAGACTTTGCCATACAAAGTGGTGATCCGGCTTGGCAGCTGCTTCAGTACGATATTTGCATTCGTTGAAAATGGATTGGATGAAACACAAAATCGATTCCAAATGTGATGTGGATTGATCAGTTTCATATTACACATTTCAGATACTTTATCCCTCCCTACTATTTTTAATCTACTTACGTGATTGGGGATGCTGAAGTCTCACTGGCTCCAGAAAAAGTTGGGACCATTTGGGACTCTTATGAGGTACTCGCATTAAAAAATAAAACTGAAAATATCGACTATCCATGACCTTATACGACCCAACACAAGTATTTGATATAACTTATATTTGGTAATTTTATATTATCTTCAATTTTTGGCTCCTATGAGCATTTCTTATTCTTTACTTGTTACACTTTTTTATATATAACTTTGTACTTTTTATTATTTTTAAGATATCTATCTTATAGTCTATACATTTTAATTTTGGCTGTATTATTTCCTACCTTTTAACTTTTTATTTCAATCTTTAACTTTTCATTATACTTTATATTTTATAATTTATGCTTTTACTTTATACTTTCATTTATCCATCTTACTTTTTACTTACTGCTTACTACCTCAACTCCTTTTTTTAACTTTTTGTTTTTATATTTAACTTTAATTTATGTTGTTACTTTCGTTTTGTTATTGTATTATAATACATAAATAAATATAATTTATGTTAATGGCACATGTTGTGCCGTATGTTTTTGAAATAAATAAATAAATAACTGATCGTGCCGTTTCTTCCTTGGACGTTCCAGACCCTTCTATCATACACTTTTATTTATTTATTTCTATGCATTACAGTATTTACCTTTAGATCAATTTTGAAAAACATTTTTACATAATATATATTGTAATTTTATTATGTTGGGTGTAAGGTAGGTTTGTGAAGGTGAAACTATGGATAGGTATTGTTGTATGTTTCGTGAACACCTCATTAGGAGAACCTGTGCTGAGGTGTTTACGTGTTTATTTATGTTTGTGTATGACAAGTATTTATGTGTTGTAATAGAAAGTTTTATATGTATTTTTTTTTCAAATTTTAATAGTTATTGAACATTGGTTATTTAGAAGAGAAAAAAAAAGTATTTAAATATATTAGAGGAATATAAAAATATATATATATATAAACATACACATCCATATAAATAAATGTACCTGCACACATGCATATAAATATATATATACATACGTATACATACGCATACACATTCACATACACATACATATATGTACACACATATATAAATTGTAAGTGTATGTATAGTTGTTGGATATTTGAAAAACTACTTAATTTTTAGGTTTATTTAAATTTATACTTTTGTTATGTTTGGTTGGGAATAATAATGTTTTGTATAAAGTTAATATCTTGATTTTTAATCCAGTCAGTGATATGTTTTTTATGAATGTTTGTAGATGTATTTGCAGATAGTATTTGTTTCAAAGTAATGGGAATGCAATTAAAAAGTTCGGTTGCATAATACTGAAAGTGTCTTTGTCCATGTGTGGTGTGGGTTATCGGTATGTTCAGTGTTTTATTTGTTGAGGACCTGGTTTTTCTTATGGTTTTTGGTTGAATTGGAATATGTTGTTTGTTTTGGACAAGGTATATTATAGCAGATTTGGCATAAAGTTGTCTTATTGACATGACTTCTAATGCTTTGTAGATTTCGCTAGAATCTGTGTGAAATGGTACTTGCAGGATGAGTTTAATTATTGCTTTTTGTATTTTTTGAATTGGGTCAATTGCTAAGTTTGTAGCACTTCCCCAAGCTAGTATTCCATATGTGGCAATGGATTGACAAAGTGCAAAATAGATCGATCTTAGTATTATTAGTGGGAAAATGTTTTTAACGTACTTTATTAGGTGCATGACTCGTTTCAGTTTATTTGTGATGAAATTAATGTGGTCAGTCCAGCGTAAGTGTGAATCAATAATAACCCCCAGGTTATTACACTCCTCCTACTCTTTACACTCCTTTCTTCGTTCACCCGTTTTACATATCCAAACCTTCTACGCATCCCTTCTTAAGCTTAACTTTAACGCTTTTGTCTATCTTGCATTATTTTATTCTTTTTTTATTAACCCTTTAAAATTGAATGTGTAAATTGTTCAACAATATATTAAAATAATATTCCTACGTTATATGAACGCAAAACTGTCTTCGCAACTAAAGTATCTCGTCTGTGTGCTGCCTAATACATTTTTTACGAGTTTTGGTCAGCAAGCGAATAAACTGTAAAAATTCCACTGAAATTGTTTTGGGTAGAATTTCCCCATACTTGCATACTCGTTTATGTGTTTGTCTTATAGAACAAAATTTTACTGCCTTTTTTAAAAATTTAATATGATTTTTCAGTCAATAAAGAATACAATCAAAACTAGGTACATTCGTAAAGCCGTAGAGCTGTCGCTCGTAAAGTATATTATTATTCATACCTGTTCGTAGATAATTTAAAAATATATTATTCATGGAAGCGTATCAAGTATTGAGATTTTCTAAATAAAAAAATATGTTTTGTTGACAATCGAATATCTGAATATTAAAATCAATAATGCGTTTTCATATTTTACTAAAATTGGACGACCTGTGATTTATTTCTTTTATAGGGATTTTCGCCTTATTTTGTATGTATTTCTTTTTATGCTTTCCATTCCGTTACTTTAACGTTTCCCTTACAAGTTTTTAACGATAATGTTTCGGAATTTAAACTAACGGTTTCAGTATTAAAAATGATAAACTTTTTTTTTTTCAATTTTCATCAAAATTTTCGCAAAAACCGTACGTTTTCCAAAAATATGTTATGTAAGCTATTTAAGATACCTACCACAAATTTAATCTTGCACATCTTAAGTTAAGCTTTGTAATTAAATTTAGATATCGGATATGGTAAAAAAACTAAACACTAGCTTTTCATCGAAAAATTTTTTTTACATTTTTTTACATTGCGAAAAAATTCCCCTCAGGGCCTATGTCATTTTTGGGGACACTGTGTGGAGGGTCTTTTTAGTAAAGGAAGGAGAGGAAGTTCTATTCATGAGTGATGGACATATGAATCCATCCCTCCCACTTCGGTAAGGCGATGTTTCGAGAGAGTCCTGCCGGAGAGATTAAGGCACTCCGTTCATGGAGATACTTAGAAACTACGTGATTGTGACACAACCACAAGTACCTTGCAGATGTACTACTTTTTAATGCTGGTTTCCGTACACGGCGTTACCCGAAATATATTGAACTTGATCATTTTTCACGTGCAGCCGTGGAGTTAAAACGATTTCAAATGCTCTTTTTCCAACATCAATCCTTCTTCACTAAATCCTTTCTTACGTTTTCTGGCAATGTATGGTTATATAAACACGTATTTTTTCCACTTCCAGAACAAATCTAACATTACTTTCATGTTTAGACGCCGTTTCTTTCAAACGAAAGTAGTGGACACGAATGTGTGTCTACTACTTTCGTTTCCATCATCTGGACACGTCTGCCCTGATGATGGACTGTAACGCTGTCCGAAACTTTGGCTAAAGAAGGAGGTAGCGCAACACGGCATAACATCCCAAAAACAAATAACGAAAATGTTATACGTTCGTTCGTATAAATAAAAATACATGTATTTCAAATATTCTATTACAAAAAGAAAAAATATTCTATTACACTAAGAAAAAATCATGCAAAACCGCGAAATATAAAATGCCCTTATTCTATCTAGATTTTTCGGCCCCCACAACTTTCTTTGGAAAGACCGTATCTATCATTCATAAGAATATAATCGTAAATAAAATGCAGAAAAACCCTTCGTGGCAGTAGCAAAAGCTTTTGCACCAAAAGTTCTGAGGTCATAACATTTGCACAACTTTTACTGCCTGGAATTTCTTGTTCAATGAAGCTATTTTTCCTGCAACGTTTATTCCATCATATGCCATATGTCCATTTAATTTTAATAAAATAAAACAATACACCGTATTTTTCGAGAGATGTTTGAAGAGAAGTACTTGAATCTCATTACATTACCATTACATCTATCTCTTTGGATTGCACTTTTTTAATAATGGCACTGTTCAGTTATTTATTTTTATTTTTTTAAATACACACACATAACAGATTTAAAAATAACACATGGTTCTTAAAACGAATTACAATAAAGTAATTGCTTATTATTAACAAACTACCCAACTCAATAAAGAAAACAATTCCTCGTGTTTGAATTAGGGGGTAGTGCCATTACAGAATCAGCTAAGGAAATTATATTATTTGAAGTAAGAAACGAATAAACTTATATAGCATGATAATAAGCCTACATAATGAACTTGAATAACTTAGCAGTTACTATTTTTTTTTATTAATCATAAATAGTACAATACATGTATTTCCAACAAATTCTATACAATAGTTGGTTACATAATATATATACCCCCATAAATTAAATAAGCAGGGCTCGTGTATGTGGGGGGGGGGTGTTATCATAATAGTTTTATTTGATATTACTCATTTCATATTTTCACCATAATTTTTAAGGTGTGTTTTAAATTCTTTTATATTAGTGTTTATGTTTCTAATTTTTTCTGGTAAGGAATTAAAAAAATTATCACCGAGATATTTATGATTTTGCTGTCCTATTGTTTTTTTACATTTTGGAGTTGGAAGTATTGACGTTTGTCTAAGATTTCTGTTATTTTTAAAGGGTGCTACTTTATTTTGAATATCATCTTTATAAATTTGTATATTGCATGGTAGAAGTATAATGCATTTAATTTTCTGACCTTAAATTGTCTGAATAAAAGTTCTGACGAATAAGAATAGAATTTTTTTTTAAATTGTTTTTATTATTATTTTTTGTGATACGTAAATTGTTTGTGTTAGATTTTTATATGTACCATGTAATTAGATCCACAATATAGATAAATTAAAGAAAAAATGTAGATATAGTAGAAATAAAATTAATATTTTATTAAAACACAAACATCTTTGTACGCATCACTTTTATTTAATACACACTCAACATGTTTCGTGAACGATGTTCACCTCATCAAGAGTTAAAGTATACTGAAGTTTCATAATTTTTATATAGATAATGGATTAAATACAGGGCCAGGGGTAGAAGGGTGGGGGAGGGGTTAAGACCGGGGAAGTTTATTGGAATTTGGGATTACAATATTACTATGATTATCATTAGAGGGGAAAGACCGGTTAAGTGGGAAAATATTCAAAAGTGGGTTCATAAAAATTATTTGCTTATTAATTATGTCAGTTTTTGTTTTTACAGTTTGGTCAATGATTTTGATTCTTCAATGTATAAATTAAAATATTTATCACACTAAAAATACTTCTTCCATAGTCATCAAGGAATCGCTCAATATATTCTCGGATATAAATAGCAGAAGATAGAAGACGTGATAATCAAACCTGCCTTTGAAATGCCAAGGTGCCTACTCAAGTAGACAGACGAGCATCTCTTCTAAGACAACTTTTATTCGCACGAACAAACACAATAGAGCAACACTGTTTCATTAAAAGTTGGCCGAGAATATGGCTGTTTTATTACACGGCCTAAACAATGGTCCGTGCTATCTGAGAGGCCCTCTGATAAGCAGGCCATAGATACGGCGATATCAGGGCTTGGGAACCTTTCGGCTAGTGGCACCACACATCTTTTGGCTTTTCCTCATTTATGAATCTCCTCGCGTCAAATACCTTCGATGATTCATCATTGTCTTATGTTGTAAGATGAGCTTTAGACTCGAATGGTATGGAGAATTGGCAGGCTTGATCAGCTTAAGCATTTCAAATCTGTTTCTTTATTTCCAGTCTTCAAGAGTGACAATTGTGGGGAATAATGTGTCAAAATTTACCAGGATTTGTGGTAAGCAGCAATAATTAACGGCCTACATAGATGACTAGTTTTTTACAAATCGATTTTGAACACGTTTGATTGTTCATCGTATCCTAAGCACAACATCTCATCTCATTGATATGTTCGTAGGTGTGTATCCTTTTGCATTCTGCTAATTCTGATTCAATGTTTTCAGTTCGTCCAGAACCAGTTTCATTTTTGTAATCTTTGTTTTTGTCTCTATCCAAGGAATTTTCGTATATTTTAGCATCTAATGCGTCCTTAATCACTCCGCTGTCACTCTTATCGATTTTTCATCTTGCGATTTCTTCTTATTGTTTCTTCCTATCTATATCTATTCTAAGTAGGAAAGCAGAGATATTGACCGTTTCTATATTTGCAATTCCATTAATTCTCTGTTTTTTCATGAGTTGTTTGTTTTTTCTATACGTTGACCAAGTTGCAAAAAGGATCTAAAAGTCAAATAATTCCAACTTTCCCACAAGAGAGATGTGTGTACAAGCAAGTTTGAAACGCATTTCAACTGATTTACAGCACAATTTTAACTTAACAAAATTTGCCAACTTGCAAATCTAACGCTAATTGAACTGAGCCCACAAGCTAAGGGTTGGCGATTCCAGGCACGGGTAGAGTAGTTGGTAAGGGGTATGAATGGGGGTGGGTATAAAGGACTGTACGCTCGAAGGTACGGTAGTTGCGAGGGGTGAATTTGTCGGTGTTTTAACTAGCGAGGGCGTACGTTCTAATCTGTTCGATGGGGTGACCGGGAGCCGGGAGCGCTGTTTGCAGGGGGACTCTGCTAAACCGCCGAATATTATGCAAATTCTGTTTTGGCAGCGGAAACTCGTCCGCCAAGGCGTACCGTTGTGGCTTCTCACTCTTTCTCAGAAACCACCAATGTAACCGAAAGAGATGTTACAACGGAGTTCTCGGTGGCAGAACTAAATTAGAAGTGCAAAACGGAAGATAATGGAAAGTTTTAGAGATTTTTGGTCTCCTGTGACGTGTAATATAATTTTTGAAAGTAGTTATTCTAATTTTAGATCTAATTGAGATAGCTAAAGGTAATAAGAAATAATATTATTTTAAACCCCTGGAAGCCGTAAACGATGCCTTTTGTTTCCTGAAAAATCGAACATCACCGTGCAAAAGCCAACTCAAGTCAAAATCGAAAAATTTGACTAACAATTAAATTGTTTTTTTTTCTAAATAAGCGTAGTTAATTTATTTTTTAATCAAATACATAAAATAACTAGGTATTGGACACTTAGGGGCAAGGGATTGAGCGGTTACTCGACTAGCGAAAAAAATTGTTTGATTTTGAAGAATAAAAATTTGAATAAAAAAAGAAATCAAAAAGTCACCCATAGACTAATGTAGGTTTTACACCATCTCTTTTTTCAGCCCGATTCCCGTATAGAGAGCAAAGACAAAAATTTTCGCATTACGCGATCGCCATTTTCATCTCTATTTTCATACCTACGATTTCAGTTGACATCACAGCAAACAACATGGTTCATATGTTGTTTGCACTGATGCCAATTGAAATCGTTAATATGAAAATAGAGATGAAAAAAGCGATCGCGTAAAGCGAAAAAAATTGTCTTTGGTACGGGAATCGGGCTGAAAAAATAGATGATTTAAAACCTACATAAGATTTCATTTCCATTTTTTACTCCGAATAATGTAAGGAATCGCTGATTAAAGTAAATAAATGTTTAAATAGGTAGGTACCTAATGCTTTTTTATGGTTTTATTATACATACTTACGAACTAAATGTCACTTAATAAGTAGGTACTTAGTACTTGCTAAGGTCTTCTCTGTTATCTTACATCTATTTAAAAAACTGATGAGCAACATTATCCTCCCACTAAGTCGTTATTTCACTTAGGGGCTATTTCACCAATCTCTTTAAATGTTGCTCTTAACTACCGGTCACATAACTTTATTGGTAGGAGAATCATGCTCAAAAACCCGTGCGCATTTCGCCACAGAAAAAATGGTGCCAAGTAGCTATTTTGGTCTACTGCCACGCCTGTCTTAGACGTGCTTAGACGCCATTGTTTCTATGAAATCACAAACGTCAAAAGTGTCAACATGGTGTCAACACAGTGTTCGTTTATTGTTGTTTACGAACGGGATTGGTTTATTTATGCAAACTATAAGGTAAGTTCAACGGGTTTTTGTTATGTTTTATTGATTATTGAGTGATATTACTAAAGAATTTAGTTGAATTTGTAGATTTGTCTTAATTCATGCGTCACAAAATGTTTTACTCTTTCTTCTTTCCTCATTGCTATTTTTTGTGATTTTCTGCTGTAAATCGTTTAGGTACAGTGTCTTTAACATCTATTGTGTATTTGTCTGCAGAGCCTTCAGGTGAACCAATACATTAAAGTGAAATATGAGGGACTGGAGAGACAAAAGTGCACCCTCATCAGATAGGGACCCAGCAACGCTGTTCCCTTGGACAACATAGAGACGATGATAAAATGTACGATCTCCCTCACCAGAGGCACCACCAGCGGCTGGAATATCGATGCCTCTGCTCTAGGTAAAACATTTACATTGCATATTTAAAAATCAACCTGTACATTTCCTATTGTATTTATTAAAACGCTTTTTAGGGACTTTTACACAGAAATAGTAAAAAATATACAATATTATGTACAACTGAGCGACTTCAGTAACAATATTTTGTATTTGTTTAGTGTTAAATTCTGGCTTGCCATTGAATTAAAATAATGCATGGTTTCATTGCGCTTTTACAAAAACAAGAAACTTAAATTTTGGGTCGCACAGTTTACAAGCGTTTCACACGTTGTGCAAGGGGGTCACAAAGCATCGGACCATCATAAATTGAAGACTCGGCATAATTATTTCCCTCCATTCACAAATCAACTGGCTGTTGATTTGTGAGCATGCTCATTGATCCACAGGTGGAATGTGGCAGGTGGTTAGTGTTTCATGAATGTTTTATCCCTTATTATTACTTTCAGATAAACCGAATGCAATTGAGGAGTACACCGCTGTGCGTTGTGGATGAGGAAGACTAAAAGAATAGCCATCAGCCATCCAGAGTCTCCAGAGCTGCTAACATAATGATTATATAAAACAGAATGTATTGTTTACTTTACAATCTAGAATATTCATTTAGTAAGGTGTTCCCAACACGAAGCTAGTTATTCTCTAGCTAGTTCTAGTTCATTGAAATTTTTGTAATGTTTGTAGTTGAACAAATGGGTGTAGCTAGGTATTGATTTAGGGTGGGACAAAAAATAAAAATCTAGAGTAGATACCAAAAACAGTAGGCTTCGACAACATATTCATGCTTTGGGCTCTATCAACATGAACGGAAGACGGAAAAACCGTCATTTGAAGTGCTGTAAATTTGAAAACGCAACTTGGTCTACAATCTAAGAGGTCATGCATCGCCCAGCCAGAGTTGGCAAATGCCCCACCTTGCCCCACCGTGCCTACACATGGGGCAACATCTACTAAAGGACCTTGCGTGAGAATGATTATAAATAATATACAATCATTTGTCTGTACCATTCATATTCATCCATACAATATTATAAAATATTATGGCTGCCGTCGTCCCACTGACTCCTGATAATGTTGCCATATATTTATAAAAACTAAGTATAATCTACCGTATTAGGTATGTTCTTACAAAGAGAAATGTTTTTCTCTCACATGTTATTAAATAAATATATTGTACAGATATACCAAAATATTCTGAAGTTTTATTACAGTTTCAATAAAGCTAAATAAGTGTGTTTCACAATAAAAGTACAGGGAATCTACTCTTTAAAACACAGTTGTACAAAATTTCTAGGGTCTCATACAGAATCACTTCAATCAGCACGTCCACCTGGAGAAGACACCTTTTCTGTAGCAGTTACTGGTTAAGGTTACTTCGGCATTTTCTCCGTCTGAAAGAAGAAAGTCATTTCAGTACTTGGTTTTTTCAGTTGGGGAAATCGAATACTGTTGGAATAAGGAAATGAATACTACAGGTGTGTAGTGAGGATATAGGTACATTTTATATACCTTCCCTGTTCCTGTGAATTCATTGATAGTACAAATATTGATTGTAAAAATATCCGTTACAGTAGTATGATATTCAGAGGTACTTACTTGGTCACATTGCAACATGATTGCAGTCCATAATCCCTTGACCCTCGGGAACTGGGTCAAATTATAAAAACCTTTTAAAAGAGCCGGGTCCAGAAGGAAGCGAATACACATTGGACGGCTATATCCAATAGCCTCCGACTATCTTTTTATAAATCTGCAAGCAGACACCAACAAAATCTCCGGCTGACAACAATGAAATTATTATTTGTTGGAAATTGTTGGAATGCAATTTATATGGTTATAGAATGACATAAAACCTAATATACTTGTTATTGTTGTTGAAATATGATGTAAGTACTACAATTCTGAATTATTCTTCAATATATATATATTAAAATAACACACCAAGTGGTTGAGAGTTTTTGTCTTTAGGCTGGTCATGGATTACAAGAACGGCATTTTCGTAAGTAGAAATCGTGAAAAATTCGGGTAATGCAAATACGATTTGACAGCAGCTGTCTGTCATATTTATTGAACCCGTGGTAGAAAACTTTGCTAATATGGTAGAAAACTTTGCTAATTTGTACCCGGTAAACGTTACTGGCTGGTCAAAGTACCAATTAATAAAAATAAACTTTATCTACCCACATAAGCATCCTTGAAGGATGGTGAAATCGAAAAAATGCTTTATCCTATTGGTAGTGCTTGTGAGCAAGATGGTGAAATACCCCCTTAGTAGCTATAACTTGCTTCCTACCGACAACTTTCCGATTTCCCTTTTTTAACTTTCGATTAGAGCTACTCTCCCAGAAGAGCTACGAGTATAAACTTATAGCGACTGTATATATACAATCGAAAGCTCTAGTGTAAGTTCGACTTACAGAATAAAATAATTGAAGAATAATATTATCATCAACCTGATGCATTTTACAACGTGCAGATTATTTATCAAAATATCCCGATTTCCGATCGAGCTTAAAATCGGCATCTGTTGGTGGCACACACGTACATACATGCGCATACTTGGAAATTGGATGATATTATATTTAAAAATTTACAGCAATTAATATACGAAATAAATGTCGGTATCGTCCAATTAGAACTTGGGTTAGGTGTTAGCTGTTCACTAAATTTAGGTGTTCACTCAATAGTCAGTGCCTGGGGAGGAAGATTGAACCGTTAGTCAAACCAAAAAAAACTTTGAAATTGGCGACTAGCCGGCCCAAAAGATGTCGAAACTAGGTCGAAAACTAAAAATAAATGTACAATAGTAAAAAGCTTTGTTAGATTTTTTTAAATATAGCAGTTTAGATTGATAGTGTATTTGTGTACCTACCTCCCTGTATATATTTTTTTTAATAATTAGGTGGAATTTATTTCTTTATAATTTTCATTGCCCAAAGAATGACACTATTTTTTCGAAGTACGGTCTTATAGATAAATATTTTTAAGGAAAAAAATTTCGTATAAAAGTTTCCAATGGAAACTCGAATCAGATAACATCAAATATCTCTCCGTGATGACCGGAGCATTTACATTGGATTGTTTTAGTTACGTGAAAACTTCTTTAGCACCGTTGTGATTTGAAGCTCAATGAAACTAAAAAGAGACAAACAGATGGCACCTATAGGATTTAGCCTGCGAGAGAATGAGATAGAAATAAAATATTTATTTATTTTACAAATATTCGGTTCCAATATAATATAATAAATCCACAGTCCCACACAAATCTACTTTGGTGTAGTGGTATAAAGCGTCTGACGAACCTCTGCAGACGTTCAGCGGACCAAGAATCGAATCCAACGAAACCCAAAAAAATAAAAACAAATATTTTCCTAAAATCAAAACACAAAAGAAAGCGATATATTCGCGACTCCGAAGAAGAAAACACAAATACTTCTAAGATGACCAAACGTTTAGGAAAAGGTGCACTGAAGTTCGACAGCAAAAATATGAAAAAAACATCCTTCACATTGATATAAAAAAGTGCTTTGTAGCTTCCTCATTTTTCTTCAGTTTTCTGAAGGTTTTACTTTTACCGCATGTGAATTGCACTCTGATTTTTTTTAATACGAATAACTAGACAAGTGTGTACAATAAATAATAAAAAATAAATCCATTATAACTTTATACGACTCGTTGGTCAGAAGCAAATTGGAATATGGGAGTGTTGTCTGGAACCCACACTATTAAAAATATTCAAAAATCATTGAATCTGTACAAAAAAATCCTAGACTGTTATCATTTAAACTTGGATTAAATGCCTCACTCCTATCGTACGAGGAACGACCCCAACAATTTCATTTTACAACCCTGGAAAAAAGAAGACAATTTGCTGACTTAATATGTTATACAAAATTATTCATCATAAGCTTCAAACCACACATTGTCTGAACAATATTCATTTTAAAGTTCCTAATAGACGTAATTTAAGGAGTCATAAAATATTCCATCTTGAATTATTAATATATTGCATACTTCAATCCACTCTCCCGAATGGGTCGTCTATATACATAATAATATTGAATGTGACAATCTAGATATCTACGCAAACAATCTGACATATTTCAAAAAACAAATTATCAAACTCCTACCATGACACTTCGTGGAGAACAGTTATGTAGCTGCTTTATTGTCATACCCTTTCTCTTTCTTTCTTTTTTCTCTTTCTCTGCAGTTATGTATTATATTTGATACTACTATGTTTTATATTTCATTTTGATTGTCATAATTTCTGTTATCACTAGAAGCATTTCCGTCTAGTAACAACTAAACATTGATTACTCATGCTGTGAACATTTCTTATTGGAGTGTTAATATCTATGTACTTCTCCACGGCAATTCTATTATTGTAATAATAATTATATTAACAATTATTGTTAACATTCTGTAAATGTTTCAAAAAAAAAAATAAATAAATAGGTATGTATTTTAGGGACAACATATTGATTTCCTTCAATATGAACCATCCGTTTGGTGATTTCAAAAACGGCGATAAAATGTGGAAATGCGATTATTACAAAGATTTACTCATCGGAGCTCTCAGTTGCAGGACTAGTCTGCAGCATCCAAGTAAATATAAGCCCATACGGCGGGATCTCACATCCTAGGGCGTATTTCACCATCCTCCTCATAGATTATTCATACGGTAACGTACATTTTAGATTAATTATACAGGATTTATTTATTCAAAAAGTCTGAGTTTACTAATCGGTACTTGAACCTATGAATAATGGCTACACACAGGATAAGTTAGCCGTGTTTTTTAACGGTTGCGAGTATTTATTTGTTTATTTATTAATATTCGTTGTATGTACGGATAAGCTATGAGGAGGATGGTGAAACACCCCCCTAATCTCTTTAATATTATTTTTAATCTGAAAGCCTTGGCGAAACTCCACGCTCGAGTTGAAATATTATCTAGTGGAGAGAGTTGTATCGAGTTTATAGTCTTGTCTATTTCTGGAGCAGACATTTTATCTATATCGTTTTAATATTTCCTCTTTTCAAAATATATCAAGAAAGAATATAACTTAGTATTGAAAATATAATAATATTAATAATTTGTGGTAGACACAGCATTTGTTAAAATATAGGTACCTATACGGATTTATTTGAAATGAAAGCCAAAAGAACTGTCAGTACAACAGTAGTCGTATTATTTCTATGTAAACTAGATATCAAAAAGGTATGAATCCTGGATAAAAACGGTGTTCGTTTCTACGATTTTTACTAATTAATTTATCATGATGTAATATTATTTTTGTAACTTTGTTCCTGCAATTATAATAAAATTATTATACAACAGATATTACTTACATAATTTTATTTGTTTTTACACATAACCTAACATAATAAATAATAATAATTTAGTTAGACATTTATAACCAAATGTGATAATATTGTGATAATGAATTCTATTGATAACGTTTCATCTCCATAAATATCCTGTTGTATACTTTTGTAGCATTATGCTCGCCTTCGTCACAAGGTAGCGTGGCCGAGCGGTCTAAGGCGCTGGTTTAAGGCACCAGTCTCTTCGGAGGCGTGGGTTCGAATCCCACCGCTGCCAAAGAATATTTTTTGTTTTTTCTACTTACATCAAATTATTACTTTAACTTATCTACGAAAATTACTTTCGTTTCTCATTTTTTATCGCAAATATTTTTTAACAAAAACTCTTACCGATTTTTGTTCATCGAACCGCAATTTTTGTAGGCTCAATAATAATACAGATGAACATGTTCACCAAAAAATACTTTGTTAGGACAAAATTCTTTGACACATCACTCAATTGCGTGGTGCCATTCCTGCCAAAATTTCAGTAAGCCCCCCCCCTCCCCACCCTCACCCCCCAATCTACCGAATTTTTCAAGTTAGTCTAATCTACCGTTTTTCATTTTTGCGGCATGGCATCAATGGCTCAATCTCAGCCGGTCATAATGTAACATTAATATTGTCATCGCACTGACTACCGGCATGTGTGCATAACACAGAAAAGCACGCAATGGACTTTTATTTAACTCAAAAACAGACACACTTCGAGGGTAATAAATTAATAACGTTCAATTTGCGGACCTATTTTTATTCCTAACAAATTACCTTCTGGAGCGACCCCTCACAAATGATATTTTAATGGCTTGTAGGGATGTACCCAACTTCACACTTTAGGCCTACAACAGACCAGAGAAATTTTTTCAACTTTTATTTTCTAATATAAAATTGAAAGCTGATGTTTGTGACAAAAAAATATGCATACAGGGTATAACAGCACTTACCAGAAGGATTTTATCCAGCGATTCCTGAGCAAATTTGGAGTTAAAAAAATGTCATTTTGCTGTATCATACGTCGCCACGGATCACACTCCTGCCGTCGCGACGGGATCACGTGATACGCGCGCTGTTGTGTGAGTTACCGGGCTGCTAGAACGAAACAGAGTTCCACGCTTCCACTCGGATGGAAAAATGTTGTCAATGTTTTTAATTTAATAAAAATATCATCGGACAACGAAATGACGTTTACATTTCCGCTCCAGTATGCTCGAGAATCAATAGTTAAAATCTTGCTTTACATAGAAAAAAATTAACACTTTACACCCTGTATGCTGTATGTAGAGAAAATTCAACTATATTAGTTCGAGCCAATTCCTGTCACATTGAAAATTGAAAATATGATTGAAACGGGTTAGAATAAAATAATAAAAAAACAGAGTGTGCAATTCACATGCGGTAGAAGTGAAACCTTCAGAAAACTAAAGTAGACAAGAGTGGGGAGGCTGCGAAGCACCGCACAAATAATAATAATAACGTAATATTTGTATAGCGCAGTTTTGTGTAATTTCACTTCAAGTGCGCTTAACTATAATAAACTTAAAATTAATTCTATATTTTCCTTACGAGTCTTTACAAAATTTTGATCAAATAATTACAAAACAAAGAATGTACAGTACCTATATACAAAACAATGCCAAGAGAACCAAATTAACAAAAATAGTGCTGTTTGGGCACAGGTGGGCGGCACAGTTAATGATAAACAAAATCTCAACCAATAGGAGCCGTGAAAAGTGAGCTCATAATCAAAGCGGACAAAGCAGAAAGGTTCCATCCTATTTCCTTCTATCTCATTCTCTCGCAGGCTAAATTCTACAGATCTATGTGTTTGTCTCTTTCTAGTGTCGTTTCCGTTTCATCGTGTTTCAAATCACAACGGTGCTAAAGAAGTTTCACTTCAAAAATAAAATGGCGCTGATAGTCGATTTGATGTTTATCAACATAGAATAGGTCATCAAATATGATGCAGACTTTAGTTTGAAAGACTCCAGGCTTAGCAGTATGGACTTATAAGTACCTACCTATAATATAGAAAGGAACATGATGATGATAGGATATGGAGATAGATTATTACAAGTATTGAAATATGTTGAGAGAACGCTGTGCAATCTCCACGTTATGACTTCCAACGTCCCAGATAAAGATGTCAACCCGCGCCATTATCCGCCAGAGTCCCGCCATTATCCGATTCCCAAACGCCGCCACCAGATAAGTCTTGATTAACTGGGCATTTACTGCCTGCAGTGGTGCAAATAATGTACACATATTTCCCAATTTCAATTACGTGTCCGAAATAATCGAATTATTAATGGATAATGTCGGACCTAAGGGTAGGCCAACGGGGTAACATCCAATATTGCATATGGCATTGTCGTAATGTCAATACGACATCATTTTTATAATTAATATTGTTCGCTGGCATCCCTGACATAATATATTAATAGTATTTTTATCAAATTATCTGTCATGAATTAGTTGTCCTACCAAACATGTAAAAGCCCTCTGGGCGTTAAATAAATAAATAAAAATGAAATGAAGGCCTCACGCCTGTCGGGATATTTGTATTTTGTAAATTGGTATTATTTACTAAGTTTGATCCCTTCCTATAACCATCACCTCTGTTTTTGAGGTACTCATCTTCATTCCCGCCGCCGTGCACTCTTCGTTAAATCGATCAAACTCAGTGCAACATACTCGCTAATGGGACTCAGTTTTTTTTTTTTTTTATTAAGTTAAAAGAAATGTAAAATTTCGCTTTCTTAACTTAAATACAGAGCATGTATAGTATAGTAGTTTTTAATTTTGTTCCAACATCTTAAGTTTAAATAGTTTTTTTTAAAGGTTTTTATATCCTTTTCCGTTTCTAGATTATCTGGAAGGAGATTATATATGTGGACTCCCTCGTGGCCAATACTTCTCTTGCCACTTTCAGTCTTGACTGAAACAGGTGGACAGATTCAAATACCTCGGGGTTGAATTCTCCAGCGATGGACGGCAAGATGGAGAAATTGATCGAAGAATTAGCGCAGCAAGCGATGTGTTGCGTCCTCTCTACAGCTCAGTGATATGGAAAGCCGAGTTTAGTATCAAGACAAAGATGGCAGTGTTCAAAACGGTATATCGCCCGACGCTCACTTACGGCCGCCAGATATGGATGCTAAGCGAACGAACACGCTCAAGAGCAGAGGTTCCCAAACTTTTTTTTCTCGTGGACCACTTTCAAAATTTTACTGGTTTCGGTGGACCCCCTGCTGCAACTTTTCTGCCATTTTCCCAAAACTCGATACGCGTTGTCGGGGGGGGGGGGGGGGTTAATGTGATATGAGACGGGGGGCGGGATGGGATACGGGCACGGGATAGGTCTCAATTTGACCATTTTTCACCGAAATACTAGTGTACTATCTGCCTACTTTGATAGGTAAAGCCAAGCCAATATTTTTGTTCTTTACTATCGAAACCAGATAAATTTTCGTGGACCCCTGCTTACAACTTGTGGACCCCCATTTTTTTATCACGCCTACGTGGACCCCCGTCGAGTCTCCCGTGGACCCCTTGGGGTCCACCTGGACCACTTTGGGAATCACTGCTCTAGAGTAAAGCTGCCGAAATGAGGTACTTGAGAGGAGCAGCAGTGTACTAAGAATGCCTGATGACCGAATTCCGAGGAAGATACTAAGTGCGATTCCAGAGGGTAGACGCCCAGTAGGCCGCCCCAGACACAGCTGGGCGAGGCAACTCCAGAAACTGAGGAGAGGATGGAACCGCCATGGACGGAGGCCGAACAGTCAGCACAAGACAGTGACGTATGGAGGAGCCTTGTCGATGCAATGGGTACCCGACCCGAATATGATAAGGAGAATAATGATGATGATGATGGTATTATTTACATTTACATACATTTTAAAACTGTACCAAACGAAAGTAAGGAGTTGGTTCTGACAAGTCGCTTATTGACGAGTGAACGCTGTTTAGGAGGGAAAATGAGTAGGGTTAGAAAAAGGTTGGAGTATAAAGTCATGTGTTCTGGAAATGAGGTAATCTGTTATTTGGGGGAAATAAACAGAATAGAAAGTTACAAAACTGGTGTGTGAAATTGTAAATTTTAAATTAAATACCTAAGTATTTTAGGTACCCCTGCACGGATGCTAGAATTAAACTCATTTCATCGTTATCAATCTTTACAATGACTTAGGTACTTTGCCTTAAAATGCGTAGGTACTCATAAAATGAGAGTGCCGCATTTTTAATTAAATATTTTTCCCTGTCATTTAACGGAATGGTGATAATGAGGCAAGAAATAGCCTCTGAAAACCTTTTTAATTTAAATCACTAGATTTGGAAGGTGAAAGAAACGACAAGAATGAACCATACAATCCCGCTGAAAAATGCGCCGCTTTTTCATATTATGACGTAAAAAAAGGCGGCAATCGCCGAGTACTGAAAAAACCAGAGAGAATTTGCCCAAATTTAATACCATAGAGAAATATTACATGGATCCACGTGAGCCTGACTTATTGGACAAGAAAGTTCGATCATTTACTTTGATTAAGTGCCTACCCGGAGTTTTTTTTTAGACTGTTATCAATCTTGATTAATTATTATTGTTGGCGGTCGGCGCTTATACATTTAGAAGAAAACTTTATTTTACCATGATGGAGAACGCTTCCTTTGACGTTCCGTTAATCTTGACGGATCCAGACACGTATGTAACACATTTAATTAATTATTAGAGAGACCGTGGAAAGATTGCACCCCAACTAAACTGATCTACTTGCTTTATCTCTCCATTTTTATCTTCTGTGAACCTAGTAAACTCCATTTTTTGTCAACAAGTATTTTTTTAACTTTTTTTATGTAAATACATACCTCAGAATCTCAGCTGGTCCCGCCTGGAGCCAGTGAGACTACGGCATACCCGATTGGGGTATGTTGTGAGGCTGAAGGTAGTGGGGAAGGGAAGGAGATGGGGGAGAGGAAGGTGGGGAAGTACCTGGCTATTCAAATCTGGTCACCAGACACGGCTAAAGCCATTTCAAGCAACGTTTCAGTTCTGAATGGTGGTCTTGCACCAGGGCGATACTGAGAGTATCTTTCACTCTGGAACGTGGCGCAAATATACTACATATTATTTTAAATGAATAATTGTGAATAACACAAATTACTCAAATAAAATTTATTTGCCCACGCCGGATTTGGATTCATGCGTCCCTCACTCCCGGAGACCTACCAGATTCGTACCCACCTCTCATATTCTTTTTCCTTCCCAGAACTTTATCTCTTTCCTTTCCCCAAAAGACCCTCCACACATCCCCAAAGATGACGTACTTACGGGAACTTTTTTAACTTAAAAAATCAGAGTGTGCAATTCACACGCGGTAGAAGTGAAACCTTCAGAAAACTAAAGTAGACAAGAGAGGACTACGAAGCACTTTTTTATACTATTCTACATATTGTGATAAAAGTGTAAAATGGTCAGAACTTTTCGCTTTTAAGTAATATTATATATTAACCACCACAAAAATCCAAGACCTACTGAGGTCAGCAAAGACAAAGTTTCCTCTGGAAACAGATGAAGTGTATAAACTCAGCTGTTCCGGATGTGACAAGGTCTATGTAGGCCAGACAGAGCGGACGATCTCCAAAAGGATTTCGGAACACTTTCGTGCTTGTAAACATGGCCACCCTGACAAATCGGCAATCTCCGAGCACTTAATCGAAACCGGCCATTACGTTTGTTCCTGAAGTCCTGGGAAGACCCAAAACTTACAGAGCACGCCTAATTACGGAGGCAATTGAAATCCATAAAAACCCTATTAACATTAATAGAGACGACGGAGCTAAGCTCAATAGTTCTTGGTATCCAGTAATTGACGGCTACACCAAAGCTAAACGCAAAAAACCATGCTGAATTTTTTTCTAACACCAGCTCGTAGAGAAATGGAGCTGGCAGTACGGTATCGCTTCGACATACATAAGCAAACACTTTCACCAATATCATTTGCTCATCTGCCCTGATGATGGACACTGCAACGCTGTCCGAAACGTTGGCTAAAGAAGGAGGTAGCAAAACATGGCATAACACCCCAAAAATAAATAACAAAAATATTATGCTTATAATTTTTTTATAATTGTGGAGGATGATTTTTTCCGTCATTTTGACTACGAATTCCAGTGCACCTTTTTCTGTACATTTGGTAATTTTATTTGTATTTGTGTTTTCTTCTTCGGAGTCGCTTTCTTTTGTGTTTTCTTTTCATGTTCTTTTTTTAGTGGTTTGATGATTAGATGTTGATTTAACAAAAATAAATTTTGGATTTAATACGATTCGATCTCTAAGATTCGTCAGACGCTTTAATCACTAGACTAAAGGAGACTTGTGTGGCACGATGGATTTATCATTGTACCTATATTGGAACCGAGTACCCGTGAAATAAATAATTATTTTATTCTCTTGCGGGCTAAATCATATATATCAATGTTTTTGCCTCTTTTTAGTGTCGCTCGCTTCCGTTTCATCGAGTTTCAAATCACAACGATGCTAAAGAAGTTTTCACTTCAATAAGTGGGGAAATGTTGTCACCCCGTCATTTTTGAAGGGCTTTCGTCTAGTAGAAAATATTGTATTTATGACTCATAGATCAAACCCCCGATGTTGTTATTAACGAACAAGAAAATTCTTACGAGTCTTACGATAGGGTGATGGGCCCCGCTCGATAAATTATTCATAGATTCGACAGCTTCAAAAACTGATTGTCACATAAAATTTACATGAACATCGCCTTTAACTGGAGACTGCAGAACTGCACAGCGCAATAAAAGGCTGCCTCAACCGCCGCCAATTTGTAAATGCAAATTGTCACGAGACGGCTATGGAAGTTATCACAAAATTACCAACTTGCTTTTGCGGTTCGTTCCCCATTTTCCATTCTTCCGCCCGCCTCGTTTTCGCACCAAATAAAGCTAAATAAAGTGATAAGTCGGTATAGAAGGCGACTACAAATCCTGTGAACATGCTACGGATGACAACTCCGAAAGCTTTAAATTCTGTAATTTAATATTGCTTTACAGTAAAACTATTACTTATTTTAACAGAGTGTTACCACACTTGAATAGAATTTACCATTAGAATTTTTTAAACACAATAAAATTCTGTTTTATTGAGTTTTACCGTTTTAAAAAGTATTAACAATTTGTTTTCCAAAGCCTTCCGTTATGTCGTCTATAGTATTTCGGCGTTTAGCCAAACTAGTTACAATTTTCGTCGCCAGGGTTAACTGAATTCACCGAGCTTGACGGAATAACCGGAGAACACCGGAGAGCGTTTTGAGTTATGACATTGTGACCTCAAAAAGTTAAATACGAGATAAGTATTTAACCATGTGAGATAATTAGTTTTATGTAAGCGAGTAATTTCATAGTTTAA
This sequence comes from Glyphotaelius pellucidus, assembly GCA_936435175.1. Classification (NCBI taxonomy): domain Eukaryota; kingdom Metazoa; phylum Arthropoda; class Insecta; order Trichoptera; family Limnephilidae; genus Glyphotaelius; species Glyphotaelius pellucidus. The sequence continues at coordinate 29,927,111 of OW386550.1, read as the reverse complement.
ATCTCAAGACAATTTAATAAGGTAGTTAATAATAATAATATTTGGATGATTTATATAGCGCCGTTTTTGTGAAAAATCACCTCAAGGGCGCTGTACAAACTTACAATATGTATCTTAAATCCAGAAAACTACAAACTAGACAAACAATTAAAAACAACTTATTACTAAAAATTGCATCCACCGGTTCATACTCAAATATATGTACAATGTATCGATTTTTAAAAATGCATACAGGACCATACTTACCTGGGAGGTCGCTTGAAATTAACACTTGTTTATTGTCTATTAAGAAACTTAGATAGAGTTTGCACGCAGAGGACATTATTGTGAACACTTGTTAGGTGTATTTAATTCTGAAATATATTTTAATATTAGTATAAAATACATTCTTTAATAAGTGTATTTTGGAAATCAAAAGCAATATTTTATAGTGGGCGGTACAGTAGTACAAGGATTTCATCTTCTAAATGTGATTAGTGTAGATAATTAGTGCGGTATCTATGCAAAAAGTAGGCACCTTCACATTGCACAATATTCAAAATTTGTAGTAATTGTTATTTTTCAGTCTCTAAATCCGGTTTGACTAGAATTTTTTTTTTCAATCTTGTACTTTTGCTTTGAATTTATGTTTCATTTTCAATATAGCAAACGTTTGTTTGGAGAATTAACCGCTCTGATTTGTTAATTTGATTAACCGCTGATTTGTTCGATTTTCGGTACACTCATATAGGTCTCATAGAAATCATTGTCTCCCGTACTACCATGGTTAGAAATATAACCTAAACGATGTTAAAAGGGGAAAATATCACGCTTTATATTCAAATCTAAAAGTTAATCGCAAAATAATTAAAATGTACACCTTTATTGTAACTAGTATAGGATCGAACCTGCAACGCCCGAGCGGGAACCAATTGCAAACTAAATTATATTTTAAAACATGTGATTCTAATGTGTACGTTTCTCCTAAATTGTTTTCTCCTCGGCGGTTTTTCCGTATTCCATAATACTTTTTCAATGGAGAGGGGGGGGGGGGGGCGTTGAAGAAATTTGTATGAATAAATTGTTCTCGTATTATTATTATAATTGACCTCCGAATTGTTAAGCTAAAAAAATTGTCCTTCACATCCGAATTAATTTTGTACCAAAAATGTTAAATCTTTAGTGGTGTTCTAAATCTAACACAACTTTTAAACTACATGTTTAATCGGAATAATTATTTTTAATTAACTTGTGTATTGAATCAAGGTATATACAAAAATATATTTTGCGTTAAATAAATAAAATTTACAGTACAATTAAATCTGGTTATAAAAATTAATTTAAAAAAAAGTAATAATAATTTTTTTGATTTTTTGTAATTTCGATTAAAAAAATTGCACCTTGGTTAATCTTATTGGTATACTTATAACTAAAAAAATAATTTCGCGTGATAGTTCTCGAAGCAATCAGAGATGTGGGGGCCGCTTTGCAAGATTTTCAAGACTCACCATTTTGATAAACTTTCAATGACGCAGTTCGCTAACAAAAAATCATTCGTAAATATCAGGTAAAAAACTTTAGGAACTTTTTATTTAATACTACGAAATGAATGCTTTAATATCTATAGTGCGTTTGGCATCTAAAATTTAAAAACAGATGTTATGCGTATTTCCGTTTTTCGGTTTTAAGCCGACATATTTCAGTCCATTGCGTGGTTGGAGTTTACGACAATGCATTGTACACCTGCAAGAACGGCGGGGTTTGGGGCATAAAGATCAAAAAAGTTTAAGTTTCGTCGGACGAGTTTCAAAGTTGTCGGAATCCACGCCACTAATTACGACAATTAGATTAATTAGTCATTAAAGGAAATATAATCAATAGCACCATAAAACATAAACTAATATTTTAGCTTACTCAAATTTTGAATTGAAACCTGAATAACATTCTGCATTAACCTTAAAGTTCATCGTTTACTTAATTCCACATAATTCGTCCATAAACGCTGAGTCACGCGAAGATTCCATTCAAATTTACCCACCAACAACACTAAACCCGCTTTGTGATATCAACTACGCGACACAGGAAGATATTTTCAAAGTGAGAAAAGCATGGAGAAGTTCAAAAAGAAGAAAGGTGACACGTCCTTATGTAATACATTGTGTATTTCTATGGTTTATGTGCGAGTAGGTAAATACTTTATTCGGAGATAATTCTCGCTGAGTTCGAATGAGAGATAAGGGTAGATATGGGTGTGTGAAAAACGATCGCAGATGATTAATGAGGGCCAGGAGAACATTGAGAGAAACACACCCGCTAATACCCACTCAGCCCGACCTCCCCATTCATTGGGTTACTACCTGAATATGAACTTTCACATCATATAAATGAGGAATTCTTGTTTTTTCAGTTCCTGAGGAAAATAAGCCTGCTACGCAGCTGGTGGACAAAGGCATCCACCGCCAAGACCCGGACAAACCTCAACCCATGAACCCGGACACCCCTGCTAAGTCACCAAACGGAGCGAAACACTTGGGGTGACCTATGGTAGAGGTGTTATTTATCCAATAAATGGTTCCAGCGGTACCAATATCCGCCTCCCAAATTAGATTTATTGTATAAAAATTCTGCATTTTGAGCGAAATAATATTTATCTAACCACTTAACGCCCTTGCGAAATTAGCAGGTAGTTAATTTTTTGTACAAGTAACCCTGGATAATTTATAAGGCCGTGGAACGCCCCAAAAGCCGTTATAAGCGCCGCTAATTTTCGCCTGGAGGTGAGGCCATTTAATCTAAGTATTATCATTAATCGTTTCACACTATAACTTGTGTGATAAAAGCACTCCGAACAATAATTTTATGTTCTAAAGCTCGTTTTCAGATGGGAGTAAAAAAGCAGCCCGGAAAAAATACTGTGGGGTGTCGCAAGATGTGAACCAGGTTATTAGAAACAGTATTAAACATAAATACGGAATAGTTTTTTGGAAACTCAGTAAACGCCAGAGTTTGTTTGTGTCATCCAAAAGAGATGCCTACGAAAAATTATAAACTCTGATCACCTGAATTCATGTAGACCCATATCTAAAATCTTCTGACAGTGACAGAAATATAAATATATAATGGAGTTATGCCTGTTAGTTTGATCATCTCCAAATAATTTTTAAAAAAATATTAGCATTCTGCACTCCTTCTCAATATAAACTATAAGTGTGCAAAATTTCATACTCCTCCGTCCGTGCAATTTTCGTAAAAAGGGGTACAAAGTTTTTGCTTCACGTGTTAATATATAGAAGATTATAACAACCTTCCAAATAACATTATACAAATAAACGAAAATCTCATATTTAAATCATCACTAAAACATTTCTTTTAAATAAATTTCATTACACTATAAATGAATACCTTACATAAATTAAATATCTTTGTTTTTTATTTGCATATAATGTAACATGTAATTGTTGGGTTTTATGATAAGAGATGTATTTGTTGGGTTAGCTGGAAGAAATAGGATGTACCTATTAGTTGTACCATTTGTACTTTCTGCATTTTTGTGCAATAAATGTTTTATGAATTTTTATACTGCTTAATTATCTCATTTCAGTTGTATTACAGAGTTTACAAAGCGATAATTGATTGATTGTGATGACAAAATAATTGACCATCATCCAGACTTTTTTTTATTCAACCTAAGAAAGTATCATAGAATTCAATGTAAGAAAGAATCATAGAATTTATTTTAAGAAAGTATCATGAAAGTAAAAAAGTATCATTGAATTCAATGTAAGAAAGTATCGTGGTATTCAATGGAAAAAAGTATCATACCAGCATTATACATATATACCACGGCCCGTCTAATCAGTTGCAATGAACAAAAACAGCTTTAGCATCATAGAATTCAATAAGAAAAATAGCGAGAAGGTATCGTAGAAATCAATGTAATTAAGTATAGAATTCAACATAAAAAAGTATAATTGTATTCAATGAAAGAAAGAATCACAGATTCCAACGTTTCAGTATTATTTATACCACGGTGCGTCTAATCAGTCGCAATGAACAAAATCAGCTTTATTATCATAGAATTCAATGTAAAAAGGTATCGTAAAAATCAATGCAATAAAAAATCACAGAATTCTATGTAAGAAAGTATCATAGAATTCAGCGTAAGAAAGTATCATAGAATTCAACGTAAGAAATTATCACAGAAATTAACGTAAGAAAATATCATAACAGTATTATTATTTATACCACGGCCCGTCCGATCCATGGCACAAAACAAAAATGGCTTCTATAAAATCGTTATTAAGAGGGGACAACCAGACAAAACCGGAAATATGTCATTTTTAAATCAAATTTTAGACGTTTTGACCCTTTTCCAGAAAAAATTATAAATTGATTTCGAAAGACTGTTCTTTTATCTAGTAAAGCTATTTTTAAAATTTTGAGAAAATATGTTTATTTTTAGTACAATAAGGTTATACCGTAGGTCGTTGGCAGATTTGTTAAATTTTCAAACAAAATTTGGTATTTCATAATATTCATTTCATTTCAAATCATATAATCATGCAGTAAAATAAACCAATAAATTATTTGCGAAAGTTTTTTTTAATTTTAATTTTAGTTAAAGATCCGCGCCCTTGGTTTGTGACGAAAATACTTCAGTTATAATATGCAAACTAATATGTTTTTTTTAAATTTACATTCTTATTTTGTTTAGACATTATTGAAAAATTATAAATACTTATTATCAAAAAATAATTTCAAAAAGTACTAATTTAAATTTTTTTTTCATCACGAGTTTGAGCATTTTTTAATTTGAGTATTTTTGTTTGGTTTTGGATATTTTTTTGGTTTTGGGTATTTTTGTTTGGTTTGGGTATTTATCAAAGCAAATTTGGAATGCAATAAAATCGATATTGATTTATTATGTTAAAATGCTGGTACGCATAATAATTAATCTTTCTCATCGGAACCGCCCTGTACCGTTGCAAGGGTACGATCGCAAGATTATCGTTCAAGATCATTGAAATTTAAATTCTCGGCCGCTGGTTAATGGCTCTTAACAACAGTTATTCACAGACATTTTTCCAGATGATAAAAAAAACTTTAAACAATATCACATTATCTTAACTGTACATTAGAAAATCTGTGTGATGAAGTAGAAAAACTTTCGAATTGTGAGCTGCGGCATCATGAAATTTGAAGTTATTTTTGCCGATGTATCGTCAGATCTGTAAATTAGTACCAATAAACTTAATAAAAATAATATGAATTAATTAATAAGCTAAATAAAGCAGAAAATGATTCACAGACTCCCAAAACATTCTTCAACGGTCCCAGTCGGTGAGCTTTTTAAAAATAAAATTTAAACGGCTTTTTTCCAGAACTTGCATTAAGCTAACGCATATCGGCTCCACACATTCTAACATGACCCATGATCTAACATGACCTACAAAAAATAAGTCAATAAGAGATTTTTCTTGTTGCATTTTACAAAAAAAAAAAGAGAATTGACACTCGAATTTTTTAAAAGAACCCGCCTAAGAGAGGAGGGTTTTCCTCAAAGTAATTTTGTCGAAACAAACTGTCACCGCAATGATGAATGTATTTGCGAGGAAGCATCCGCAAAAAATGCCTCTAATTTATAACATCTAAACATCATTAGTGAAAAATGTGAGCTTAACAATAGAAATACCAAACACCGCACAACGGCGGGTGACGACTGCATTCTGAATGGGTTTGTATCACATTCAGAACCGGAATTCAGCGGGATAAAAACTGGTCCGGATAAAAAGGAAACAATGAGAGATTGTGACAGACAAAGCCAGGAGATATTTATTTCTGCTAGCAGAAAGGTAACCTAATCTACCCCTCGATAGTGTTGGAATCTGCGAAACATAATGACGTTGTAACAGTGAAGAGGTGTTCCAAAACTTACAATATTCTCTATTTTGCTAATAACTTAAGATACACACAGTGTTGCCATGTGCATGGTTATTAATTACCATGTTTTCATGGTCTTTTGGATCATTTCTACCTCCATCAAACAAGATACGTTTTTTTAGCGTGGGTCACGTGGAAAAACCAAGAAAATCAGGATTGTAGTTCTTGAATTTCAGCACGGCTTCACAATTTGTCTTCATATGATTTATCTTTGTCAATAAGGAATAAAGATATATGTTATAAAAAGAAATTTAATTTAAATTATGTACCGACAATAGCTACTACTGTAAAATGTAGAAAAAAATATTATAGCAGTTGTGGAAGAATTTTACCTCCCTCACCTCAACAACAGGAAAAAATCTATTTTTTAAATAAAAATAAAAGTTATTCATATTCTTATATGTAGGTAACAATTAGACTCGATGGCGGTAAAATCAACTCTTTTAGACAAAAAAAATCGGAAAAAAAAATTGTATGGAAATTTTTTTTCAAAACCATTATTTTTTTCCTATTATTTAAAGTAAAATTATATAAGGATTGTTTTTTATACATCATTATAGATTTTTTACTTGAATACCGTTATTCCATTATTTATATTCAAAGTAAAAATCTTGCGAAAAACTTTTTTTTTAATCTTCAAAATATTTTTCATTTTTGGGAAATGGCATCACTGGAAACACCTACCTTAATGCGACCTTTTTCATACAAAATTTAAATTTAAATATGAAGCAAAACTTCCCAACCAAACTGTATAGTTATTTTTTTAATTAAAGGTGTATTGCAAATACTCGTATCTTGTATGGAAATTTGATATTTCATTTACTTGTGTTTTAATTATGATATACTATGGGCCATAGAATAATTAAATTTTTCACGATTTTGGTGGCGACTTATTACTAGTTAATTGTAATTATTATAAAAATAATCTAGCCCTATTTACATTGATAATATAATGAAAAAACGTAGTAAAAAAGGCGTTTTTCGGGTAAATGTTTATATTTGAACAGGGTGTAAAATCACGAACCCAAAGGAACCATTACAAAATGTAGATGTCAATTTTCTGTGTTTACGCTTATATTTTTTATTAAATAATTTAAAAAATTATTTTAATTCTATTCAAGCGAAACGACAGGAAAGGGTTCAATTTATCAAAAGCATATTTTTTAGTATTCATAATACTTACAGATTTGTAGTAAAGATTAATCGAAAACAGTAATTTCACATTAAGCTTCGCCATTATATACCATCTTATGTTATAATTTGATGCAATGACTACATGTTCTACGACACGCCTGAAGAAATACGTTCCTCATCCTCGCGTAGAGACTTAACTTTCGAGTCTTCACTATCGCTCGACGTGTAATCACGTTGTGCTAAAGTTGTCGTGCTGCATTGGTGGAGCAGCAGTTATAGCGAGGCGGGAGCCCGGGTAACTTTTGTAATAGACATAACACGTAACAAGTCAAACACAGGATTACATCCCGCCAAGTAGATGGCTGCTGATGACGACATTACAGGAAATTTTGTTGTTGGAACTCGCCAAGCTCGACGCTCGACAAGACAAAATTACTTTCGTGCTAACTACGTTTACGGTGGGAGTACTGCAAATATCGGAAACGGTTTTCTTTTGAAGTTTCTGTCAATCTACTTTGCGTTTCGATAGTTTAATTAATCTATTCTATATTTTTTTGTTTGTTTTATTACTATTTTTACTTATTCATTTGACTTTATTTGGGGAACAAACAGTAGTTCATCATAACCAAATAAAAGATAAGTATACCAATAACAGAATACAGAAAAATAAGTGAAAATCTAAAATTCAATAGTTTTTCCAAGTCAGATAGTATACAAAATAATATTAAACACAAATTAAATTACTTCAGCTAATAAAAAAATACATAAAATCGATTACAAAAAATAAGATGCTTGACAAAAGACGATGCGGAAGATATGTCGATGGGAAAGTCGTTGGGAACGATTTCACAGAAATATACATATATTAAGAAATTAAGAATAAAAATATACATTTTTCAAAAAATATCTTTTTTTTTTTACTATTTAAAATACATACATATAACAGATTTAAGGGTAAACAATATGGTTCTTAAAAATAATTACAATATATTAATTTCTTGTTAACAAGCTACCCAACTCAATAGAGAAAGAATTTCTCTATTGAGTTGGGTAGTATTGAGTTGGGTAGGTATTGAGGTGGGTTTACTGGATTGCATCAACAAGTGAAGTTTATGTATAAGATACGTACAAAATATATTTAAGATACATACAAAAAAATGATAAAATAAAAAAAAACATTTATTAAAAGAATAAGATTGAGAAAAAAAAACTTTAAAAAAAAACAGATAATAATAAAAAAAAGCATGGAAAAGGTTAAATTAAACATTATAAAAATAATGTTTACAAAATTACTTCTACCATATGTGTATGGGTAATTATTATAAGTGAATTTTTCAATAATTAAATGATTACAATTAATTATAATTATTGAATAAAAAACATTCAGGCAGAAAATAAATGTACATAATTTGTTTTTTTTTTCTAATTGAAAAGGGTTGCAGATCGTGATCTCTAATAAAGGTTCAAAGATTTTTTTCCTGCCTTTCTCTTTTGTATTTTATTTTAAGACTGCTATCTTTAAAAAATACAAATGCTGTATTTAAAAACATTTTGAAAGTACCTTACTGATAGTATCCAGGCACTAGATTGAAGTGTTAAACCATTGTATGGCAAAAAAATAATTTATTTGTTTCATCTCAGGTAGGTTCCAATTTGGGAGGCGGGTACGGGCACCGCCGCCCTGGGAACCATTTAATGGATAACAACATCCCAAGTGGTTTGCTATGTTTGTTGCTTAGCAGGGGTGCCCAGGTTCATCGGGTGAGGTGTGTTCAATCTCTTGGTGACGGACGCGCTTGGCCACCAGCTGCGGGCCGAATTGGGAGAGGCTGGAGGCTGGCAGGTGGCCTCTCTCGACCCATCGCCTTACACCGCAGCTGTAGGGATGGATTCATACGTCCGTCACTCTTGGACACACTGGCCTCTAGTTCCTACCCACCCCTCATACCTTTTTCCATCCCAGAGCTTTCTTTCATTAAATAGACCCTCCACACAGCATCTCCAAAGTTGACATAGCCCTGAGGAGATTTATTTTTCTCGGCGCCTCCTGTGTGGTGCTAATTTAAAAAAGGTACCTGCGTCAACAATCAACATAATATTTTATATATAGTACCTACCTACTCTTACTAACCATCACGCCGTTTCTCCGCAGGGGTAGGCAGAGAGGACTGACACAAACACTCCTTGCTTCATTCACATTCATACATCGTCTCACACATACCCTTCTATTATTCTGACTCTTGACATGGCCCGACTCAAGTATTCACTTGATCATGAAACATTTGGAGTACCTACTCATAAACAATAATATTGATTCGGAGCAGTAACTATCTTACAGATTATAAAATTATATAATAATTACATCAAAAATATTCTCTAGTGATGAATAATTGGCCGATAAATTCGATTTCAACTCAAAGGCAAATCGTTTACTACTACAGAGGTATTTTAACATCAAAAAAGTTCCCGTGGATTGAACATTTAGGACTGTTTTACCAACAGCTAAGCCAGCTTCCAAAATGCCGCAAATAAGACAGAGTTTTTAATTAACACCCACTGCAAGGATAAAAGGTATCCTTGGCTCGGTCACGCCACGCAAGGACACGCATGCGGTTTCCCCAACCACCTCAGCCACGCACCACGCGCCACGCTCCACGCACCACGGATTCCATTGTCTGGACAACTGGGCATATTCACTGTCCCTAGGTCCCTAATACACGAACCATCATACTACGTTTTACATAATTAGATGAATAAAAGCATTTTCCTAAACAGCGCTTTGAAAATAGGCGTAGTTCTGTTTACTTGTTTTCCAGGCATTTGTTAGTTTCAGTAAAGCGATACAACTCACCGACTCTAAATATTATTTGATACACCTAGGCGAAGATTAATGCTAAATGACTATTTTTGATTGTTCTTTACTTCGAATCAGTTTACATCATAATTATAATTATAAATATAAATAAAAATGAATAATAATTCATCAAAGTTTGGTAATTAAACATAAATTGATTGACTGCCGTAATGTAGTACCATATTATGAATACGAACCAAATTCGTTTTTAGAAAATGAATTTTATAAAATATATTATGATAAAACTATACTAACAGACAGAACGATTCGTCATAATAGACCCGATATAGTTTTACATGACAAAATTAAAAAAAATAACTTACATCATTGATGTCGCTGTTCCAAATTCCTGTAATATTAAAAAATCTGTTTCTGAAAAAATTAGAAAATATACAGATTTAGGAAATGAGATTAAAAGAATTTGGCATTCTTGGACTATAAAAATATTACCATTTGTTATTTCGGCTACTGGCATTATACCTAGCTCTCTAATTAAAAATTTAGGCTTATTAGATTTGTCAAAGAATCTTTATATAAAAATTCAAAAATCGGTCATATTAAACACATGTAGGATTACGAAAGATTTTTTAAATATTTATATTGAGGGATCAGTGGGATTTATCGGTCCAGTTAGGAGTTCTATCGAGCCGAACCCTCTGATATGAAAATATCTGGAGTCGGTGAAGTATTTTCCCATATGGTCTCTGGTAGGTTGACGTGTTGTTCTTGTATAGTTTTGTATTTATTATACTTATACAATGCAATTACATCGCGTGGATTGACTAGATGATCATTTGTGGAAAAGAGTGTGGAAGGGTTAAGTTTTTCCTGTGGGGAAGACTTAACCCTTAAGACTTATAAAGTCTAGAGAACAATAATAAAAATGAACATATGTTTGTTTCTGTCTATGTATGTATGTATGCTATGCGTTGCTAAACCATTTATCCGATTGAGATGAAACTTTGGGGATTTTATGTGCGCATGCCCGCGATTCTTACTATACACAATAGTGAGTTCTGGCATCATGAAATTATGCGTTGCTAACAGTTCATCCGATTTCGATGAAACTTTGGGGATTTGATGTGTGCCTCCCAGCGATGGTTTCTGTATATACTGGTGAGCTCTGGCATTATGAAATTTGTATAAAAAAATTGCAATAGGTGGCACGCGAGCTGTTTGAAAATTGAATGTACCGGGAATGAATGTATGGAATGCGGGAAGGGGGAGGGGAACCCGGGAGGGAAGAGGTGAACTCGGGAGGGGGGATGCGAATCCGGGAGGGGGAGGGGAACTTGGGAGGGGGGTTCGCGGAACGGGGGAAGAGAGCGAGGGGAGTGGGGACAGGGAAGGCGGAAACGCGAGAGGGAAAGGGGACGCGAAAGGGGAACGGGACGAATGGGAAGGACACGCAGGGAGAAACAAATTCTTCATTAAGTGGCATAGCATTATGCCGGGAACTCGCTAGTGATATATTAAATTTGTTACTAAAATTTAATTGTATAATTTTAGTAACTATTTTTAACAACCTATTATTATTATAATAGGTTGATAAAAATAGATGGTTTAAAAATAGATAATAATAGATTTAAAATAAATAATAATAATAAAAGTTGATTTTATTATTATTATAAGTCATTAAATTTTACAAATTAAATTAAATTAAAAATATTATATTGGTATCATGGTTTCTAAATGTAGTAATAATAATATAGTAACAAATTACAAGTAGTTTTCACCCCATGTAATTGCATTTTTTATTTCTTGCCAATTAAAGGAGTAAAAAATAGGAGGCGTAACTTTTTGACTGACCCTCGTTTGTGAGCGCATGTAAGAAACAACTTTTTTAAAATACTATTTTATTGCAAAATTTATCTGTGACAGTTTCTATTAGTTAACTATTTTTCTTTCTTAAAAAATAAATAAAATCCACTTTTGCGCTTGAAATCGTGACCTCTAGACTCTGTTTGCTTGGCGATTTTTATGCTTATTACCTACATTGATGGCGATATAAGGCACACTAAGAATAAAAAAAATTTGGCTTCCTCTTATTTTTACCTTTTTTGTAATACGCGGAAAGCACAAATATTCCAAGTCTACCACATAAAATTAAACCAAACACAGAATTAATAGCTATTTGAATCAAAACCAAAAAGATCAAAGAAAGTCCTACTTCCAATATACTTTAAATGAACGGGGTGTTCGGTAACTCGTTGTATAAACGGGAAACTGGGGAAAATCAATTATTTAATTTTTTTAATATTAGATCTTTTTTATCCTTTTATCTTTATTTAAACTATTATTGGATTTAGGTCTAAGCTTCGATGCTATTTAATAGACAGTAAACAGTTGTAACGACCTTTTTTTTCAAATTTCATCAAGAAAAGTCCAACTTTGGACTCGATTTAATCAACAACAATATTTTAACATTAACCCCGTACAGGAGGCCCTGTGTCGTCTTTTGGGATGCTGTGTGGAGGGTCTTTTAAAGGAGAGAAAGTTCTGGGAAGGAAAAAGATTTGAAGGGTGGTTAGAAATCTGAGGGTCAGTGTGTCCTGGAGTGCTGGACGTATGAATCCATCCCTCCCGCTGTGATTGATGGTTCGATAGCTTTCCTCAACTAGTCTCGCTCTATCCGGTTTGCCATGCAGATAAGGGGCAGGCGCATCCACCCCCAAGACCTGAATACACCTCACCCGATGGACACGAGCACCCCTGCTAAGTGATCTAACGTAGCGAACCAGTCGGTGTTACCTATGGCAGAGATTTCGGTCATCCAACAAATGGTTCCCGGGACGACAGTACCCATTGCCTGCAAAATTTCAGAAGCTCTAATCAAAAACGTTACGTTGTTTACGGAATTAGGATTCGCCAGCCTAATGAGACACCAGGTCACTGGAGCCAGGATGCGGCTAATGGCCTCCGACAAGACGGTGGTAACCCCAGCCTTCCAGTGCCAAGCGCCACTCCTGAGTGAGCGTTGGGCCCGAGCTCACTCAAGACCACGTCCTGAATAATAATGTATTATTTTTTTTTTTTTTTTCTATTTATGTACTTGTTTCTTTACTGTGTAAATATATAAATACCCATGTCTAACTATTTGGAACGTGTGGGATTGCACTATCCTCTCCACATCCTGGAATTAAGAATTATTATTATTACACCACAAAATCAACTCCAAATGTGATTGAGATTCACAGGCTTCATTTGTTTTCGGACACCATGTATATTTCGTCCTCTGATTCTAAAAAAACAGATATTTTAATTAGCCTCCTCTGTCCGACGAGCCTAGTGGAATTTAAACAAATATAAAATCTTTTGAACCCGTGGCAAAGCCGACCTTACAAAGCGAGGGTCCGCGGCCATTGTTGACCCAACTTTTGACATGCACTCAACCGATAAAAATTAAAATGGCGATCCTTTGTCCGTCCTGTTAGAGGAAACGCCACCATTTCGCAAAGCTTTACACAATACCAGCTAGCCAAATACATGGTGTCCAGAAACTCATAGCATAAACGGGAAACTGGTTAGTCTACAAGTCTAGCCAAAAAAATACAAATAAATTCGATCTGAGAACATCGCTTTTTATGTTCTACTAGCTGGTACCCGGCATGCGTTGCAATGCAAAGAAATAAACTGTTTCTCCCTGCATTTCCTTTCCCATGCGTCCTCGTTCCCCTCCCGTGTCCCCTTCCCCCGTGTTCCCCTTCCACCTTCCACGCCTCCCCCTTCCTCGTCATCCCTCCGGCTAACCCCACATCTTGCATTACTCTTCCCCTCATACTTTCCCTCCCTGCCGCTAAAATATATAAAATACACTTATTTTCATTTACACAAATTTCATAACGCCAAAGCTTACCATTATATATAGCCTATAACCTTTGCGGGCGTGTGCTCAACAAATCACCTAAGTTTCATCGCAATCGGATGAATGGTATGGCAGCGCATAACATACGAACAAACAAACAAACAAAAATTAATTTTTATATATAAGATTTGTATTTCGCTTTTTGTTTTCTTGATTAAATGAATGAATGCCGTGGAATCGTGGAAATGGAAATCGACACACTTTCTGACAGCCGATCTTGCTGAAACACAGCAGAGAGACTCTGTTTCTTACTATCGTGGTACGAAAGCACAACTCGATGGAATTTGCAGGAAAACACTTCTTGTTATTCTTCAACACAATTTATTAAATAAAAATACAATACTGGTGACAATAGTGATCTCCAAGACCCCACCACACCGACAAATATCGAAGGCTTTATTTCCCTCGATATCTCAACACTCTACTGAAGACAGGCACCCATGTACCCCTCAGATCAGAGATTGATTACAACACTCTACTGGAGATAGGCACCTATATGTACCCCCCATGCTCGAGTTTGATTAAATAACTCCGAAGGTACAACATGTACCTTCCCGTTTCACCGTCAAAACAATACTAACTCTCCATATCAACATCGCTATTATTTAAAGTAAACATGGTACATAAAAAATTGGTGAGAAAATGATATTTTAGCAGTTCCCACACTAATTTTAAAATCTAACTTACAGACAATAATAAAACAATTACCTAAAAGTCGGCCCTAGAGGCCTACCAATAAAAATACATCTTAATATTACAGGGATTAACAAATATTGCAAAATTTTATTACTTTTTTTACTTGGCTAAAGCCGACGGCGCATTTATCCTTGAGGGTGACACTTCTCCTAGGGAGTGTCATAAACATAAGTAGGTGTTATTTGAGGGTACTTATTCAAAGTACCGGCTTTACAAATAATAAAAGAATTTGTCCCAAATTTGCAAGGGAATGCATTTATATGATACCAGCCATATTATTCAAGGTTTGGACCTTATTCATGAAACCGTGAGATAATATTTTGTTTGCACATTTTGCACATTTTAAAAGGAGAAACTACGCGTAACTTAAATGACTAAAATAAAATAAATATTATAAATGATATTATTTTACAGACTAAATGTATTAAATCGCATTCTAGGAACAAACAGACTCGTTATCGATGACAATGCATTCTATCAGCTTTTGGTGGCAATCACTCACCAACATGCAGACATATGCATTTTTCTGAAATTAAGATACATTAAAGCAATTAATATGCGAAATAAATGCCGGCTTTAAAATTCGGATGTTAGCAAGGTTGGAAGCACGGTTGATTTCGATCACTGGGAAGAAAGATTCAAACCTTAGTTAGAACAAAAAAAGATTTAAGAGACCTTTGAAAATATATGTATTATCGTAAAAAAACATTGTTTTTACGGGTTGATTTTTCTCATTTAGAGGAATTTAAACGCCAGAAATATTTCGATTCTCATGCCTTCAAAATTTTAAATGAAAAAAGTTAGAACATACAAAACCTCACAAATAGTCAAAGCCATTAAGGGGTATTTTTTTATTGTTTCTTATATAACTTCATAGTTAAGTCATGCAAAAACATTTTTTTAGTGCTTTACCCTTATATTTTTTGTTATGTAATTAATTATTTTATTGTAATTCAATACATATAAAAGCAAGATAAAGCTTCAATGTATCCGTAGCATATTTTTTATGTTCATAATGTAAACCAATTTATCATAAAGATTAATCTAAATAGTGTCTAAATAGTATTTAACGTATAGCTTCATCTTACCGGATCTACACCTTGATGCCTTTTAAAATCCAATAAATAGTTCACTGTAACCCCTCCCCCTCCCATCCCGTAGTGACTGAACATTTTGAATTTGTCCAATAAAAATTCGAACACGAATTACTCGAAAACGAAAGCTGGAAACGAAAAGTTATACCGCAAAATCGGCAGTAAATTTACCAGTTTCTCATTTGTAGTACTAGTTTCCGTTCGCCATGTACATTACCTATGTAGATATCGTGTAATACATTGTTTTGGTCAAAATGCATTGTTTTCAAGACAAAAGATCAATCCGAAATGCAGGACAATGAGTGTTTTATTTTGGGGGAATATCACGTTTTATTCTCGTAAAAGAATATGTACCCCATTTTTTTCTAAAGGTAGTCAATGTTGAATTTACCATAAATGATTTTTTTCGGAAATTGCTCATTGATTTAAGATGTCAAACTATATTTTAAAAATGCTTAACACCTTTTGAGCGGTTCCATTAAAATTATTAAAAAAAATAATATATTTTTCTTATGGAATAAGTGTCCGGTATTTTCAATGTTCGCAAACAATCTGTGTCCGGAGTTTTTCACGTGCGTAATCACCGAGCCCGAATTAAAGACAAATTGAAATTATTAATACTTAATTATTGACTGTGATAAATTCACTGATATGTGACCTAATATTTTAAACAGTAAATATGTGAAGTACAACAAAGCAATGATACCAGGAACACTTCAATACTTTTCCTATGCTTGAAAAAGCCCGCACGATCTCCAAAGATAGCTTTGACACCAAAGGAAACCTCAGGGCCTCCTGTATAGAGTAGGCACTCGTACTCATATAATTTATAAAAATTGAATGACCTAAATAAGTTCATAAACATCGGACAATATGAGATTGGTTATATCAAAATATACACATAGAGTTTGTAACACAGAACCTCTCAGTCAAAAGCTTCAAAAACGTTATTCAACTAATAAGCCGTTGAAGAATGTTGTGTAATTTATATCTGAATGTTTAAGTAACCCTTGTCAAAAACTTTGTCAATACAATACATGTGTTTTCCCGGGGGTCGGGAAGAGGCCACTGCGAGCATCAGGTAACATATCACCAATAGACATTTTTTTTTTTTTTTACAGTTAATACCGCACAAGAGTCCCAACTGCTCCCGTCTGGAGCAAGTGAGACTATGGCATCCCCAATCGGGGTATGTTGTGAGGCTGAAGGTAGTGGGGAGGGGAAGGAGATAGGGAAGAGGAAGGTGGGAAAGTACCTGGCTATTCAGATCTGGTCACTAAACACGGCTAAAGCCATTTCAAGCAACGTTTCAATTCTGAATGGTGGTCTTACACCAGGGCGATACTGATAGTATCTTCCACTCTGGAACGTGCCGCAAATATACTATATATTATTTTAAATGAATAAATTGTGAAATAACACAAATTAATCAAATAAAATTTATTTGCGCACGCCGGGTTCGAACCCGCGACCTTCGGATTGTGAGTCGAGAGTCTTGCCTCGGGACCACGGAGGCCGTCAAAGCCGTCAGGCCGTTCATGTAGCAGCGAAATGTTGATTATTCCAACTTGACACGCTCTGGCGAAATAAACAGGCACTATCAAACACGGCTACCATCTTGACAGGATTAACCGGACCCGGGTTAAATACGAAGTGTTCGAGTGGAATTACTCATTGTGAACATACACATAATTTTTTTTACTGGAATTCCTCCTTGAATAAAAACGTTGCAAACTTATGCATCAAAGGAATACTTCACATTATTTGCAATGTGAGATAAATTTAAGAGGGTCATCTCGCGAGCGTAGAGGAAAGAGGGTAGAGCATTTTATTGCGGAGTGCTCTCTCATGAAGATTGGTGGGGAAAGTTAGTAAGTTGCCGGGAGATAGGGTATGTGGTGCGGCTAGCCCCGAGTCACCCCAACCTCCCCCGCATTATCTATGAGGGGTGTGATTTACAAAGGACATTTTAGATATAATTGTAAAAATGCACCAGACTAAAACGCAACAATAGAAAGATGGGGGAGAGATGAAAGATGGGATTCTGTGAAATATTCTTGATTCTTTCTTCAACAAAGCGATGTTCTTGGGACGTTTATTACAATGAATGCACAAAACTTCATTAATTTCGCGACTTGTTTGCCGAATGCCGCTTTTCTCAAAGCTGTTGTTGTAATTAATATGAGTTAAGAAAAAGTTTGAGAAAGAATGAAAAAACTTACTGAAACTTTCAACATTTTGTTTTTTTATGGTGCTTTTTGATGGATTAATTTTGTATTTTAACACTGTTGAATGCAGGTACTATGTTTAACGAAGGAGAAAACATTTTCTATAGCTAAGTTACTTATTCTAGGACTTAAGTTAAATAGATACGCTCAAATCGTTTTAAGTCCGCGCTTTCAGAAGAAAAGATATTCAGATTCTTTTCTCGGCGTGGTTTCCATGAAGTTGTAATAAAAGTAAAGTGTGTACTTTATAATCTTATAAAAAAATTAAGTGATGTGAATTTGTGCTGAAAATTATATTGTACTTTGTTCAATATCAAGTTACAGTGATTAGACAAGTACCTACAATGAAAAAAACAAGCTTAATACAAAACTTTATTACAAAATGAATGACGGAAATTTTTCACAAAGTCAATGAAGATTTTCAAGAATCTGGTTCACCGTTTAACCCTTTTAATATCAGTGTTGTTCCTTAAAAGTATGAAGAAATTATATATCTCCTGATTTTGTGAAAAAAGCCCTGTATTTTACGAATCGCTTTTGAAGGAGATTAATCGAAAATCCGTATGAAGAATACGGATTCCGTGGTTAAGGTGTAAGGCTCTTGACTCGCAATCCGAAGGTCCAGGGCACATTTTCCTTTACATTTGGTCATTATCTTAATATTTATGGTTTCTTTGTCGGAGTCCCTAGATTTCGTTTTTCGCCTGTTCATTTTGGTGTGGTTTGAAGATTGGATATTGATTTTGCAAGAATAAAAACGTTTATTTTTTGGATTTCATAGGATTCGAACCTAGGTCGCCTGAATTATCTGGCCACTACGCTTGTTACGCGCCTTATGCCGCTGGACTATGGCAGACTTGCATGATCCCGAGGATTTACTGTATTCAAATTCAAATTCAAAAACCATTTATTGATAAAAATACAAAAGGTGTAGCTTATAGATACATTCTATTTCTTCCAGCTAACCAAAAAATACAAATATTATTATATTAGAACCGAGTACCTGTGAAATATTAAATTTTAATGAAGCACTTCCGTTTGATCCGAATTTCAAATCACTAACGGTGGTAAAGAAGTTTCACTTAAACCAAAAATAATCCGTTGAGAAATAAACATAATAAAAATTAAATTGAAAAAAAATCAAAATTAATCAGCAAAAAAAAATCAGATAATTATAACTTCTTTAAGTGTTCATTATTTTTGCAAAAAAATTAGATATCTATATGAAATTAAAGTGCGGGGTTGAAAGGGTAAAAATACCCCAAAATATTCACACCAAAAATTTATTTGAAATGGGCTAGGTATATACTTTCGTGCATTATTTTCTTTTATGTTTGAAAGTGTTCATTTTGAAGGGAGTTCTAAACAAAAGCAAAATATTTGGTTTTGACAGGTGGGTTATTGAATGGAAAACGAGTAGAACAAGTGGGGTTAAAGAAAGGTTTGAGATTGGTTAGAAGTTAAAAGTAATGAAATGTCGTATGAGGAAAAAATGAGAGGGAAAGATAATATATATATATATATATATATACATTATACATATATGTAATAATAATGTATACGTATGTGGGTAATTTAACGTGTTCTGCTGATTGCCAAAGGATGCGGGAGCTACATTTAAATAAAGAGATTTAATATTCAAACACACAAACTTGTATTAGGCACCCAAATTTTCAAAAGGGATGTTTTCAGAAAAGGTTGGAAACACGGAGGTTAATATGTTATAACTACAATGTTAGTACGACCGACACTCTAGAAAGAATGACGCTTAGTTTAAAAACAGCCCTCATTGAGAAGCGCAGTCCAATGTGGCAACTAATGAAAATTGCCTGTTCTTAAAATCAAATTAAGAGTAGGTTCTACGTAGGTAAACCAATAATTTAAAAATCTCAAAAATACTTTTTTGTCATTACTGCGCAAGAGTCCCAACTGCCCTCAACCGCCTGGAGACAGCCGCCGTGGTCTAGGGTTGCGGAATCGAATCACGGCGTATGCAAATAAATTTTATGTGATTAATTTATGTCACAATTAACTTATTTAAAAATAATACATAGTACTTTGCGGCACGTTCCAGAGTGGAAGATACTCTCAGTATCGCCCTGGTGTAAGACCAACATTCAGAATTGATGCGTTCCTTGAAATAACCAAACTGAATAGCCAGTATTTCCAGTATTTCTCCACCGTATATTTGCAGAGCGGAAGATACACTCAGTATCTCCCTCGTATGAGACCACCATTCAGAATTGAAACGTTGCTTGAAATGGCTTTAGCCGTGTTTGGTTCCCAAACTTCTTCCTCCCCATCTCCTTCCCCTCTCCACCACCTTCCACCTCACAACATTCCCCAATTGGGGATGCCATAGCCTCACTGGCTCGAGGGCTTGATGTTAATAAAGCTAGTGGGCCTGACGGAATACCTGCCCTGGTATTGAAGAGGTGCGCTGCAGAAATAGCTCCAATTTTGACGAAGCTTTTCAAAATGTCCCTGAAGTCTGGGTCTGTGCCCTCTGGTTGGAAAAAAGCGATCATTCACCCTATTCCAAAGAAAGGTGACCGCTCTAACCCGGCCAACTACCGCCCCATAGCGATCACATCTGTTCTGTCAAAAGTGATGGAACGTGTGGTCAACGACAAACTACTCACATACCTCGAGAAGAACAAAATTATTAACGACCGTCAATACGGATTCCGGCGGAACCGCTCGTGCGGTGATCTTCTCGCGTATGTGACACATGTTTGGGGGCGGTGCCTGGAACGCTTTGGTGAGACCCAAACCGTTGCACTGGATATTTCCAAGGCCTTTGACCGGGTTTGGCACCGAGGGCTTGTCAACAAACTGCCTTCTTACGGACTTCCCGCTTCCTTGTGTACGTGGATTGCCGACTTTTTGAGGGAGAGGTCGATTCAGGCGGTTGCTGATGGTTTCACCTCTTCCTCGCATTCGATAAATGCTGGCGTCCCACAGGGATCGGTTCTGTCTCCGACTTTGTTTCTGTTGCACATCAATGACCTCTTGACATGTGCACCGATTCATTGTTACGCGGATGACAGTACAGTCCATGATAGCTTTTTGTTTGACAAGCCTCCAAAGGGCTCACAAATCCCAATGGCTCGGAGGGCTTTGAAACAAAGAATGGACGGTTACCTCGAGAGTGTTTTCTCTTGGGGTAAGAATAACCTCGTCGAATTTAATGTTTCAAAGACCCAATCATGTCTGATTACGTCTAAAAGGGATCGGAATGATAATCTAGTCTCCTTCAACGGAAGCAATCTCCCGAACAGGCCTTCCATTGATATGCTTGGTGTAACTCTAAGTGACCAGCTCAGGTACGGGGGCTCCATCGAGGCCAGAGTTAAGTTAGCCTCTCAGAAACTGAGCGTACTGTACAGGGCCCGCAGATACTTTAATAGTACACAACTGCTAACCCTGTACAAATCGCAAGTGCGCCCCACGGTTGAATTTGGCAGCCACCTCTGGTCTGGAGTCCCAAAATACCTGAAAAAAACCCTCGACTCTGTGCAGAAACGGGCGGTCCGTTTGATAGATTCTCCTAACTTAACAAATGGACTGCAATCTTTAGAGCACAGGCGTCAGGTGGGAATGCTGTCCTTGTTCTACCGGTATTACAATGGAAGATGCTCCGAGGAACTAGCGTCACTGATCCCCTCGGCACCGGTGCATAGTCGGGAAACACGCCAAACACGCGCTCAACATTTGTACACGGTTGACATTAGTCACATGAGAACGGGTCGTTTCTACGACTCGTTCTTGAGTTCAACAGCCCGGCTGTGGAACGATTTGCCGACTTCTGTGTTTCCTCCCTCCTACAATATGGGTCTCTTCAAGACCCATGTTCACTCCTTCCTCTCCTCAACAGCACCCTCCACACAGCATCTTCAAAGATGACATAGGCCCTGAGGGAAATTATTTCCCTCAGGGCCTCCTGTGTGGAGTTAACATAAAAAAAAAAAAAAAAAAAAAGATGGGAGCAGCTTGGAACTCTTGTAAGGTATTCATGTAAAAAGTCAGTAAAACTATAACATCCCCAAATCGGGCTGTGTTGTGAGGCTGAAGGTAGTAATTTAAGGGAAGATGATGGGGAAGAGGAAGGTGGGTGAGTACTTGTCTATTCAGATCTAGTAATCAAGTACGGCTAAAGCCATTTCAAGCAACGTTTCAATTCTGAATGACGGTCGTATACCAGGGCGATACTTAGAATATCTTCCGCCGCAAATACACCTTATAATTTTTTTAAATGGGATTTAACTCGTATTGTTGATTACTGTGTGTAATTTATTAAATAATTTGTAATGTAATTTTAGAAATAAATTTAATGAAATCGCCAAGATTTTATTTATACATTAAAACAGAACAATACAGATTTAATATCTTGTTTTAAGAAATGTACCATCTTCCCCGTGATCCGTCGCTTTACAAGTTCTTTAAATTCTTCATTTTCAAGATCCGAGAGGTTCCAAGAACGTTTTCTACTGGCAAACAAAAGTTTCCAACACCTAATTGCCCTCCATTTTAAACTATACCCAGTTTACTTTATGGAGTGGCGCTCTCAACTATTTCATTAATGAAACTTAAAAATTAAGTTACAACCCTTTTCTATCGGAACACTTAATTAAGTTTTTAATTTTTATTTGAAATTTATGAGTAAAACCTCAAATTGTAATTTTTAATTAAATGAAGACAATACAAGCGAAACTCAATCGAAAATCTAGAAACAGAAAAATCAGAAAAAGATATTGGCCCTCTGGGACCCCGGACCTCTCGCTTGTAATTAAACTTAAAATAAAAATTAGTTTGACTGAGGTTTGATCCTTCTTACCCAGTGATCGAAATCAACCGCGCTAAAGACCATTATTTATTCGCAAATTAAGTGCATAAGTTTCTTAGAATTTCAGAAAAATGCGGAAATGTCTGCGTGTGTGTGCGTGAATGCCACTGAAAGTTTACAGAATTCACTGTCATGGACAACGAGTCTATTGCTGAGTTTCACCTCGATCGGATGTCGGGAAGTTGGTCTTCTTCTTTCCTATGGTGGGGGGGTCAGAGAGGGATATCTAGGTCTGCGAGCCAGTCTAGGGCCTCAGACGTTGCTCTGTGGACCTCATCAATCCCGCCGGGGAATGAATGGAGCGGGCATTCGTTGACCACATATTCAGTGGTTTGCACCGAACCGCATTCACACATTTCCGATTTTTAAGGCCCCATCTATACATCACATGGGCACAACGGCTATGGGAGCACCTTATCCTATTGATGGCGGACCAGAGTTTGCGAGGCATCGAGAACCCAGGCTGCCTGTCAGTGGGGTCGTGTACGAGATGGGCATTTTTCACATTGGCCGATTGATCAAGCTTCCACCTATCTTCTGAGGTTTTTGGGACTTCAAGCGGTATGCCGGGTGAGAGGCGACATCATCGTGCAAAGGTATAGCGCTTTTTTGCAGCGCCTTCTTGTATTCCCTCAGTGTTGCAATCTCTCGCCTGATATTTGGCGGGGTTGTGTTTGCAAGTGTACGGGGATCCAAGGGATTAATCTCCACTTTCAAGATTCTGCTTCATTAATACATTCATTCAATCAAGAAAACAAAAGTGAAATTCAAATAGTATTTAAATGAGGAAATATAGTATATAAGTTCGTCGAAAATTACGATATTTTCTTTTGTGAAAATGTTTTAGAAAATCCATTGTGCAATGACGTTGTTTTCCCAGATAAGATATAAAGCAACAAACCAATCACTCCTCAGCTCTTTTTGATGTGCTTACCCTTCGTGACCATCCCCTGGCAGGGTGGGGGTTTTAGGGGGGGCACTAACACTACAAGACCCACAGGTAGCGGCACCTTCCGCCTTACTCCTTCCTGTTCGCCTGTTCCTGCCTCGCAACCAACAACCAACCACCCCTGCCTAACCTGTGTGGCCACTTAACCCTGCTTCTCTGTTGACTGCTTCTACCCCGTCTTGTAGGGGATGAAAAACAAGACAATGTCATGTGTGACGAACTCAAAATGATGTTTATTGGAAAATTTACTAGAATCTTTACCTAATTTTGATTAAATCGCTACGTAATACAGTCACTCGTATGTTCATGAATGTACATAGATAATAAATAGTTTTATTAAATGAAGACAATATTAGCGAAACTCAATCAAAAATCTGAAAACAGAAAATCACAAAAAGAAACGGTCACATCTAGGACTCGAACCCAGGATCTACGCCTTACCGAGGTGGAGCTCTACCAACTGAGCTAATGTGTCCCTATCTCATTTGGATGTATTATACTCAACTATATCAACATTAACATCTCAGGGGAGGCGGGAATGGTTACCGCCGCCGGGACCGGAACATTAACATCTCAGGGGCCGGCGGGAATGGTTACCGCCGCCCCGGGAACCTTTATTGGATAACCAATACCTCTGCCATAGGTCACTCCAAGTGGTTCGCTACGTTTGGTGATTTAGCAGGGGTGCCCGGGTTCATGGGGGGAGGTTTGTCTAGGTTGTCGAGGTTGAACTAGGTCTTGGAGGTGGATGACCAGGACACACTGTACCCCAGATTCCTACCCACCCCTTAAACCCTTTTCCTTCCCAGAACTCTCTTCCCCTTCCTTCCCTTTAAAAATACCTTCCACACAGCATCCCCAAAGATGACATAGGCCCGTGGGAAATTATTTTCTTCAGGGCCTCCTGTGTGGAGCTCATGTAAAAAAAAAATAACTTCATTTTCTTAACGCATATTTCTTTTAGCTGCAATCTTTATGTATGATTGAAAGTTTCAAACTCGAACTAAATGCTTTCTAGATAGTGTCTTGGATGAATTTTATCCATTTTAATTTTTAATTTGCGACTTCTATTGACTTTTCTCCAACTCTAATTAAAATACTACAATTTGAGGTTTTACTAATTAGTCAAAAATAAAAATAAATAATAAAGGTAACATAGGTCTTGGGGAAATTATTGACTGCAAATAGTTTTTTTTTTTTTGGTTTAAGGCAATTCACCCTGGAGAGAGTGCTTTGTGCCGGTAATATTTAAAATGGATAAGAAATTTCTAGTTTCATGACTTTATCGTTATTAAGAGCAAAAAATACTAAGTTGTTTTGATATTTTGCGTTATCGCCCATTTATTTAATTGAATAAACGTTAAAGCGAAACTTAAAAGAAATCGTAGATGGCGCGAGTTTAATTATTTTAGGGAAAAACGCTTTTCACGAGTTATAAATATAAATATTAAAATGAATTAATTGTTTGCGCCCGTACACACGCAATATGAGTATGAATAAATAGTTTTGTCCATAAACAAACTCAAATATTTCAAGAAAAATTAACAAATACAATATTGGATTGAATCAATGTTGCAATATTGTATTTGTTAGCCTTTCTTGAAAGATCTGAGTTTGTTTATGGATAAAACTATTTATTCATATTAATATTGCATATGTACGGGCGTAAACAATTAATTCTTCTTAATGTTTTAAAGCATAACTCGTAAAAAGCGTTTTTCTTTCAAATAAATAAACTCGAGAAAAAGAGTAGATTATGAATTCTTTTAAGTTGATTCTCAACACCTCTAATAGGAGCAATTTGCGCATCCGCAATGTTCGTCGCGACGGTCGATTTACACCTTGATATATGCGCTCCCGAGGATCCTTAATATTTCCGGGCGTCAGTGCACACTGCACAGCGCACAGCGCACAGGGGTGATTCAGATACGGCCACTTGCGTGTTACTTATTGTGATTAAAGGAACAACCTTAACCCCTCTCTGCTGCTGTTCAGCACAAGGAAGACCGTCAAATGTTCCCGTCAGTAGCGAGCACAAGGTGGGCGGAAGGCAGTTGGCAATCGGGCTACTGTCTATCTAATATCTGCCTTAAAGATTGTGAGACAGTGATATAGATAGTAAGTAGTATGAATATATGTTGGCAAGGTTGCCACACACCAAACGTTTCAATGATTTGAAAAAATAATTAAAAAAATAAAATCAATTTTTAACTTCGGTGTATAATTGGTAGTTATGTAAACAGTTAGTAGACCTCGCGTCCAAAAAATAAGTTTCTAATTTTCTCTTATTTAATAAATCAAAACCAAAATTTCATTTGTCATTAGATTTGTAAACTGATAGGTACTTAAATAATAAACCAGAAATAATTTATGGATTTTTTTTTAAATTTCAAATAAGGAATTATGTTCACGATTTGTCCAAAGAAATTTATGTATTTATTAAACTGTTTAATTTTATTTATTTATTTTAATGTCACCATCTCAATGACAATTCGATTTTCAAACATTACTTAGGCCAGTAGGTACCATAATATTGATTAATCCGATTTGACATCCCGATGTACTAATCACGATCATGCAAACTCTGGCAGAATGAAAAGGTTGTATCAAGCAAGGCCACTTTCTTAAAATAACGTAACAAACAAATTTACAGATAGGTGGAATGCCAAATGGTCGAGTTAAAACAGGCCTTCAGTTACGGTTTAAGATTCTCACGGCCTATGTTGATTGATTGACACAGCATTATGATTGATTGACACAGCATTATGTTGATTTATTTCTGGGATAATAAGCTGTGATGCGCTTCTTCTTCCTTCTTGAGTCAAAGTTTCGGTCAGGCTCACAATGTTCATCTTCATATCTGCCCCATAGAGTCACTTTCGTACAATAGCTATCTAAGAAAGTAAATTAAGCAAACCTCTACAATTTATAGCGGGGGTACCAGCAGCGGTCCCGGTGGTGAAGAATAAAGAATTATTAGAGAATTATTAAGAGAACAATCTTCATACGAAAAATTAAAATTTTGAAAAAAAAAATTATTTTCAGCAACAACAACGTCAATAATGTCGTGTTTTTCAATCTTACATAGCACGGCTTGCTCACAAAAAGTCTAGAACCGCCCCTTCTAGGAACTATCTTTGTTTTGCTACATTTTGCTAAGAAAACATGAAACTAGTTTAATTTAAAACTTTTTTGATGTTTTCAAACAATTTTCTGACACTGACATTGATACTGCCGCCATTGTTTCTAAACATCTCATTTGAATAGGACGCCAGGTCAACTTTACCACCCGAGGTGAATATTGTGTCACGGGGTAACAAGACAATTTACATTTCAAGGGTTTTGAGTTTGTTCCAATGTTTGCACCAATTTTCAGTAGTTGATGTCTACATTCTTTCTTCATCTGGTACATCATATCAACGTTCAGCGATGTCAAAACTGATCCGTGATAATGATTATGAGCATAGAAAAGTGACCATTGGATCTAATCACACGGAGATACTCTTTGCACGGCCGGGAGAAGTTACCGTATTCAATCCATTATTGTTCGAGTTCTACCGCAGCGCAGTACGGGCAATACAAAAAGGAACGATTTTATCCCCTCAGGCTTTTTTCAGTATTTTTAACCAGTTTGCAAAGCTTCCAGTTTCTTTTAAATGTGCTGTATTATTAAATTATATTTTAGGTGAAGATATATATTCGTATAGAATATGAAACGTGAAAAATGTTTTCCAAAACACTTAGTACCTACCATTTTTTACTTCATTTTTTATTCCGAAGTAGAACCGTAACACGGGCATGTGCCTAGCACGGTTGTCGAAAAATCCTCTAATTCGTAACCATCGAAACAAAGTGTCATTGTATGAGACCTATGTGAGTTTTTTTTCGTTATTTTTTTGGGTGTTATGCCGTGTTGCGCTACCTTCTTCTTTAGACATTGTTTCAGACAGCGTTGTGTAATTACACATCTGCTCTGATGATGGACACTGTAACGCGACGGAAGGAAGAAGCGCAACACGGCATTATACCCCAAAAAAAAATAACGAAAATACTTTTGGCCGTGAAAATTTAAAAACGTAGGTATCTTATATGAGATGTTTCGAAAGCCATTTTGTGGTTAATTTTAAGATTTGAATATCAATCGTGATATTTTCTCTTTCCAACACCATTAAGATCACATTTCTTAACCTTTTGTAAAGGAGACAACGATTTTTTTGAGACCTAAATGAGTTGTTCCGAAAACCGAACAAATTAGCCTTAGAGGTTAATGAAATGAATCGTTTAAAACCGCATTGCAGCTGTTAAAAAGATTATCTGCATATTTATGTACGTTCCTAATTTTATACTTATTAAAGAAAAATTTATAAAAAATTAATAAAGTAGAACCATAACTTGGGCATGTGCCTAGCATAGTTTTCGAAAAATCCACTAATTTGTAACCATCAAAACACTGAATAAAGAAAAAATAATAAAAAAATGTAATAAAAAGTGTAGAATTTGAAATGAAATCGTTATTTAACTTGTATATCTCATTCAAGCAATAAAAATATGAAACATACGTGTTTTTTTCATGGCAGCCAATGTAGATATTCTGTTTGAGACGAACTGAGAAGAATTACTCGTGTTATTTTTCTTTCTAACACTGAAAAAATCACATATTTCAACGTTATAGAAAGAAAGATAATAATACTTTTATAATATTGTACAGAAGCCGTGTCATGTGGCGGTCATCTATCTTGGAGTCCGGAGAAAAATGCCACGGAAACCCATTTTTATAACGTCCGCACGTTGCAGCAAATATCTGTACGTAAATCTTGGCAGCAAAAGAGTGCTTACTTCAAATAATATTGCAATTAACAAACACGGTGAAGAAGATCTGAAAACGTTGATGTTAGCAGCACGAGAATGAGTATACACTAGAACTTCATCATCCGACATTTTCAATAATATTTGTAACATTTTACCTTCTTTTTAAGAAAGACACACATTCCCGTATTACGGATAGAAATCTAAAAATATTCTACTACCACGACAGTAAGCGGAAAAATTGTATTTTGTCGTGAGGAGGACTTAGCTTTGTTTTTTTTTAAGTGAAACTTCTTTAGCGCCGTTAGTGACTTGAAATTCGGGTGAAACGGAAATGCGTCACAATTCTTCACAAATACTCGATTCTAATATAATACGGCAAATTCGCACCTCGGCGCGTGCCTTCTATAGCGTAGTGGGCAAGGTGCCTGACAAGTCTCAGCGGCCAGAGACAGAGGGTTCGAATCCTACAAAATCAAAAAAAAAACATTTTTATTTTGTGAAATCAATATCCAATCTTCAAACCACTTTAAAAAAACAAGCAAAAGAAAAGAAAGCGACATCTAGCGACTTTCTAGTTTCACTTCTACCGCGTGTGAATTGCACACTCTGCTTTTTTTATTTGTAAAGATGGAATGGGCTGCATTGCACTACCCCTGCGTACATTCTGGAAAAATCTATTTTTAATATGATTAAATCCTGTTGCCTCTTGTGTGGTGTCAGATATATATTTAAATTAAAAAGTTATCCGTTTATAAAACTAAAAAAAATAATTAACCATCGAAGCTGCTTTTCACAGCCCTGTTTAATCATGGCTTACATATCGGGCATCGGTTCCAACGTACGACGAAGAACTTCCACTGAAAGGCTTTCGATTAAATGGGGTCAAATGCTGAAACCTCAGATAAATCCGATTTACAAAAATGGGCCCAGGGAGCCGGACCCGGACCGAGGAGCGATGAAAAAATCAACAGATAAACGGGGCCTGATTGGATTGGATACGAAAACAAATTGATTCGTAAACGATCTAGACTAGATACTGGAAAAACGGGGTAGAAAAGGCGATTGCCAATTGAATGAAATCCTTTTCAAATTATTTTTAGAAATTTTGTCACGATGGGAAAAATGTCTAAGTGGGTTCTTGTTATCATTAGAGTGATATAAATTTCAATCAGTAACATGAACGTATTGAATTCGGGAGGAGGTATGGATACTACCGCCCCGGGAACCATTTATTGGATAACAAACACCCTTGCTAAATTTTCGTTATTTGTTTTTGGGGTGTTACGCCGTGTTGCGCTACCTCCTTCTTTAGCCAACGTCTCGGATAGCGTTACAGTGTCCATCATCAGGGCAAGTGTGTGTAAATACTTTTGGCCGTGAAAATATAAAAACCCCTGCTAAAGGTCACCCCAAGTCGTTCGCTACGTTTTGGTGACTTGGCAGGGGTGCCCGGGATCATGTTTAGGGGTGAGGTTTGTCTAGATCTGTCCGCTTACTGCGTGGCGGGCCGAATCGGGGAAGACTGGATGAGGGAGACCGTTTGGCCTCTCTATTAGGACTCTCTCGACCCATCGTTGAGTGCTGGATTCATACGTCCGTCACTTTTGTACACACTGACTCCCAGATTCCTCATACCCACCCCTCGTGCCTCCTTCCTTTCCTTTAAAAGACTCTCAACACATTATCCCCAAAGACGAAATAGGCCCTGTGGAAAATTATTTTCCTCTGGGCCTCCAGTGCAAATAATGTAAAAAAAAAAAACATTTAATTTTTTATATTTTTTAATTTACATTTTTTACTCCAAATAATATCAGGATTCACTGGATAAAGTACGTCCCTTAACAACCTGTATATCAATTAAGTAGGTACATGGTGTCCAGGTACTGGAAGTGCAAGCGGAAAATTTGTGAAAATTGATCACATTTGGAGTCGATTTTGTGATATAACATTTTTGATTTGAGCTTTCGTTTTTTTTTGCATTAGCCCCACACAGGAGGCCCTGAGGAAGATAACTCCCCTCAAAGCCTGTGTCATCTTTGGGGATGCAGTGTGGAGGGTCTTTTTAGGAAAGAAAAGAGAGGAGGTACTGGGAAGGAAAAGGGTATGAGGGTGGGTAGGAATCTGGGGGTCAGTGTGTCCAGGAGTGACAGACATATGAATCCCTTTCACTGGGGTGTAAGGCGATGTTCCGACGGCTGGTGAATTCAAAGGGACTCCCTCAACCACCCTCTCCCTATCCGAGCTGCCATGCAGCTGGTGGGCAGACGCATCCGCTGCCAAGATCCAGACAAACCTCATCCCACGAAGCCAGGCAACCCTTTTAAATCGAGTCCGAATTGGAGTTTTTTAGATCAAATTTGAAAAAAAATCAGTCTCTCGTGTACTTCCTACTAAAAGCTGTTTATTGTCTTAAAATGAGTCCATCAGTTTTTTAGCCCTTTATTCGCCGAAAAAATAAAAAAAACAACAAAAACTTATAATCTAAATCAGTGATTCCCAAAGTGGTCCAGATGGACCCCAGGGGTCCACGGGAGACTCCACAGGGGTCCGGGACGTGCGCGTTAACCAATTTCGCTGTTGCCACCTTCTGTCAAACGGTCATATGTGTCAATCTCATATTTCAAATTGTAGAATTAACAATATTATCTTCAACTAATTCTTTTTCCCATATTATAGGTAACTACTCTTTTTATTGGAAACAATCATTCTAAGAATTGGTTTGTAACCTAGATAGCGTCTCGGATAAATATATCAGAATTTACTCATATGGAACTATTGACTTTATAAAAGTTTAAATGAATATTCAATATTTTTTTGAGAAAAACTCTCTTTTTATAACTTTTGAAGGTTATTCCCATCAATGTAATGTATCATTGAAGAAGAAGATAACAAAAATAATCTAAACGGAAATATGAAAGAGAACAAGAATAGAAAAAGACAATGGTCGCAACTAGGACTCGAACCCAGACCTGTCGTCTAACCGGGACGTGCGCGTTAAAGGCTTGTCTAGAGAGTTCTATTTTTCTGTGTCTTGTTCTCTTTCATATTTTCGTTTAGATTATTATTGTTAACTTCTTCTTCAATTATATAAAAAGAGAGTTTTTCTCAAAAAAACACTAAATAAGATTTTCTTTTACCGTGAAATAAATTTTCCCGAATGTTACTTATTAATGCGTAATTCGCTTTTTTGGCCCAAGAAAACTGATTTCGTCATACATAATTACCCGACAAACCACACGCACGGTTCTGTAACTACGAAACAAACAATTTCACTAGTTAATAATTATATTTTCCGAATAACTAATTGTGCCTATTAATAATGCTTTATTAAATATATTATCTCGTTTACTAGAAAAGCTAGGCTTGTTTTCCAACAAAGCAATAATCTACGGTAGTAGCTATGTAGAAAATCCAATTCATATCAATAAAATAAGCAACAAAGAGATTTTTCTGGTTACCAATTTGTTGATGTAATTTAAGAGGACCGGCTGCGCGGCCTTAAAACTAAAATATCGCAATATTTTACTTCTTATTGGCCTACATATTACAGTTTAAAAAGTTCATTAATTAATGAAGTACTAGATAGTACTAGATATTTGCGTTATCTTTTGAATATATATATATATTTTTTAATTTTGGTTGGGTATTTTGGCCTCAAATCCAAATTTAAGTTTTGTATTAAAAAGGCCGCGTAGCCGGTTCTCTTAAATAATCTGTAACCTATATATTAAAATGTGGATTCAAAATGACAAGTCGGCATTGTCGGTATCAGAAAATGATTATAAAAAAACGTGTTAGGGTTTAAAAAAAAAATTCTAGGCATCAATTTTTTATTGATTTTTACACTACAATATTAAAATTAAATTAAATATTCAATCTATAGGGTTATATAATCTGGTGGGGTTAAGTTATCTTAGGATGTATGAAGTTATGTTTGTATATTATTAAGTTATCTTGGGATATATTAAGTTATGTAACTTATTAAGTTATCTTAGGATAAATAAGTTATGTATCTTATTAAGTTATCTTAGAATGTATTAAGTTATGTTGGGATAAGTTATTGTTGCAATATACAACAAAAAACCTCGACACTGTGAAGAAACGTGCAATCCGTCAATCAGATTGATAGATTCTTCTATCTTAACAAAAGGATTGCAATATTTAGAGCACATGCGTGTCGAGTGGGAATGCTGCCCTTGTTCTACCGGCATTTCAATGAAAAATGCTCATCAGTGCACAGTCGGGAAACACGCCAAACGCGCACCCAACATATGTTCACGGTTGAAATCGTCACATGAGAGCGGCTCGTTTTGAGTTCAATAGCTCGGGTCTGGAACGATTTGCCGGCCTCTGTGTTTTCTCCCTCCTACAAGATGGGTCTCTTCAGGACTCAGGGTCACTCATTCCTTTCCACGAAAATACGCCCTTTACAAAGCTTCCCCAAAGATGAAATAGGCCCCGAGGGAAATTATTTTTTAAAGGGCTTACTGTTAATGTAAAAAAACATTAATTAACAGAGCAAATTGCTTATAAATACAGTGATGTGGCGTATTTTGTTGGTAGACTATGATTTCTGTTGTCAATAACATCATAATGTTATGTACATGTTTTTTTTTTCAATTCAATTTATTAATTTTAAAAACATTACAAAATGAACAACTCAAAGCGTTTTTAAAAGAGAGAAATATTTAAGATTAAATAAGCAATTTTAAACTAACAACAAAACAGCTTGTCGTCTAAATTGTGCATCATTGATGTTAATCATATCGATAATCGAAATGATTTTATTTAACAACAAGACAGTCTCCCGACTGGTATGACCATTGGCAGATTAGTTGTTGTTGATACTAATACAAAACAATAGTTAATAAATGCGGTAATTTTTGAAAAACCTGTGAATTTTTGTCCAACTTTTGAAGCTCAATATATTTTTAGTATTGTTACTCGATTAAATACAATCTGATAATAATTAAACAATGTTATTTAATTATTTTTTATTTTAACTTTTTTTATGAGTAAAAAACCTCAAATTGTAATATTTAATTAAATGAAGACACTATGAGCGAAATTCAATCCAAAATCTGGAAACAGAAAAATCAGAAAAAGATATTGGCACCTCTGGGACTCGAACTCAGGACCTCTCTCTTTCCGGGTGAGCGCGCTGTCCACTCCGGTTCGAGTCCCGGTTGAGTTTCACTCATAGTTTCTTAATTTAATTAAATATAATTTCATGTCGTGAAAACTAGTAATAAATAGCAAAAAAAAGGCAGAGTTTTAAGGGTATGAAAGTTTGTTAAAAAAAAATCAAATAAAAGGCAAATAAAAGAGCATTTTTATCATGGGTTCACCTTTAATCTTTATGTCAAGGAACTTACGTACACTTCAGATTTCCACTATTTATTACAGTATATAAACTTGAAGAGCTATATTTCTAAAATATCTGATACAAGTTAGTCGTATGAACGTAAATTTAAAAACTTTTCTCTGTTTGATAAAAAGATATGTAACACGAACTCAAAGGGAAGTAAAACTTTTCGCACGCGAAACTTTATATTGACAATTCTTCAAACAAAATCTTAGCACATAAGTTTTATGTTCGAATAAACAAAATAAAAATATTCATTTATTTTCTAAGCAATTGATTTATTCAGAAAAACACAAATTTTAAATTTAATTTAATGTTTTTAATTAAGATAAGTGGGTACAATAAAAAAATGTTACAATTAAAAATTAAAAATTAAATTTCATTAATTTGTCAACATTCTTTTGCAAAATAACAATATTGTTGTAGGTTTTTGATTAATTTAATTATTTGTACCTACTTATGTCTTTCATATTTTTTTCATGTGCACTTTAACGCTGTATTCATTTGAATATGAAAAAAATTTCATTTGAAAAAAATAGCTTTAGTTTAGTTTTACAGAACATAGCTAAATAGCTATGTTCTGTAAAACATCCAGTCGGGTGTAATAAATGTTTACAATTACAAACTTGCTTTACAACAAACTATTCATGTTTATCTTTATGATAATATCAACAAAGTTATTACACCTTGCTCTGTAAATGTGCTGTATTTATAACACCTCAAGTACCATAATACATCTGCCTTGATGATGGACCCTGTAACGCTGTCCGAAACGTTGAGTAAAGAAGGAGGTAGCGCAACAAGGCATAAAACCCAAAAAACAAATAACGAAAACCTCAAATATTTCTTTTTCACTCTTATTAAAATTAAACTCCTTTTTACAACTGGATAATGAAATTATATATATACTTGTATTGTATCTTTCATAGTGACCGGACAACTCAGAATGAATTCAACTCAACATCTCTTTTGAAAAGCCATTAAAAATGATGAAAAAAATATATAAAAAAATTATTTAAATAGGTTAAGTTAAGTTAGGTTATGGGCTATTTTTCAATTTTTTTCATAGCTTTTAATGACTTTTCAAAGAGGTGTTGAGTTGGATTGATTCTGAGTTGTCATGGATCCATCTTTCATATTAGTTTATTATGTTATATAATTATTTTACACTTATTATTTTACTATTAAAACAACTGTAAAAGCGTTCTAGGCTTAATAAATAAATAGATATTGTCTTTGTGGGAAAATATTATACACTAAATTGCAAAAATTGCATAAATTGATCCTCAAAGAAAATAATGAAACTGATTTTCTTACCTTATTTTAGCAGTGCTGTTTTAAGAGTTGAAGAAATTGTTATCAAATTTCATGGTCCATAAAATTAAAACTTAGCACGTTCAACAATTGTTTTTAAAGTCAACCTGATAATGTTCGAGAATTTTTTTATTTAAAACTAGCCAAATGATATAATATTAAGCATTCTAATTTGATCCTAATTAACACATATATATAATTATTTTTACAGTTTTCACTTATACAATGCTAATTGTTATCTTTAAATAAAACTTTTAAGCAAAAACATCAATAATAAACAAACTTAAAAGGCAAAACTTATTCACGTAAAAGTTTTTCCAATAAATCACTCCACAAACTTAAGCTCACAATGTCACAATTCCAAAGTCTTCAAAAAGCTGATTTGTTCGATCGCAGACTTATTTAGCAAAGTGTTGTATAATTTAGGGTCGGTTGTTGCAACACGACCGGTTCGACTCGCGTCAGTTTAGCTACTGAACCGGCGCGGCGTCACGAGCGGCGGTACTCCCCTGTCCCGGTCCCTGTTTGTTGGGGGAGTCTCTCACCCCCGGCGTCCCCCCATCCCAACCCCCAACACTTGGGTACTTTACTCCCCCACGATATTACCCCAGTAGCAATCGGCCTACCTTGAATTATTTGTACCGCTATACTCGCCAGTTGCGAATTTTATATCTTGAATGAGCGAGTGCCGCCGATAACAGAGTCTACATTGCGTTTAAGTCCTACCTCTGTGCTAGGTGCGTCTTTTGTGAGAAAGATGTAAAGTTGACGAAAGATTTATCAATAGTATGCATGATTTTAGGTGAATCCCATACAAGAGTTTCTACTGCCCGGTACCAGTGTGTGAAGGTGGTGGAGAGGGCTAGGGGAAACGCAATATTTGGAAGTACCTACCTGGCTATTAAAATCTGATCAATGAATGCGGCTAGTGCCATTTCAAGCAATTTTTTATATATTTTTTTTTTAAGTGACACTCCTTTAGCAACGTTGTGATTTAAAACTCAATGAAAATGAAATAACACTAAACAGAGACAAACACATGTATCTATAGGATTTAGCCTGAAATAGAATGAAACCTTACCTATGAACAGTACCTACGGAGCGTCGCGCTGGCCGCATTGGCCGCTTTGATTATGAGCTTACTTTTCAAGACTCATATTGGTTGAGACTGTGTGGGTGAAGTTTCACTTCTACTGCGTGTGAACTCCAATCATTTTTTTTAAATGAAAACTTATTTAGCGCCGTTGTGATTTGAAACTCGATGAAATGAAAAATAGCGACACTAAAAAGAGACAAACACTTAAATGTAAAGAATTTAGTCTGCAAGAGAATGAGATATTATAATCGGTCTCCTCTTTGTGCGGTGCACAAGCTGATATAAGAAACTCGACGATCCGAGACGATCTAAACATTGAACTACTGCTACACTTCATAGAAAAATCGCAACTGAGGTGGCTTGGGCATGTACTAAGAATGCCTGATGACAGAATTCCGAGGAAGATACTAAGTGCGATTCCAGAGGGTAGACGTCTAGTGCCCCAGACACAGCTGGGCGAGGCAACTCCAGAAACTGTGTGAGGAGAGGATAAGACATTTTTTCGCACCCAAATTTTTGAACCCGCGACATCTGGAACTGGAGCCAACGAACTACTCGCCCACGTAGGTCGTCAATAACTACTGTTAAATTGCGCGTTCACTATAATATACTACAAAGGACTCTCTTCAAAAGAAAATATAATCGTGAAATTTAACGTGGCATGCGTACGACGCCGATTAAAGACAACATATTACTCCGACGTGTGAACTACATAATGCCATAATACGGGTGTTATAATTCGTGTGTTATAACCCATTAAATTCCAAGTGGCACGTGGGATGATCGTGCGGAAATGTGTTGTGTTGTCCCATAAACGTGTTTTTGGATATGCATAAAACACGTCCATAATACGAGTCTAATACATACTATCCTTTCGTGAGACATCTCGCCAAAACTTTAAACAAGACATTTCTAAGCGAGGCAAAAATCGAGACATTTCTCGAGACGAGAAAACTCGGGAGAACCTGGAGAACGAAGAAAAGTGTAAGGAGAATGCATGGCGGGAAAGTGAATAGTTGAATGTGGCACGATTCATTGGGTGAGGTTTGTCTAGGTCTTGGCGTTGAATGCGTTTGCCGAACGACTGCGTGGCCGGCCGGATCGGGAAAGGCTGATTTAGGGAGACCCAACCTAGATCTCAATTTGGGAGGCGGGAACCGCCCCGGGAACCTTTATTGGATAGCCAACACCTCTGCCACAGGTCACCCCAAGTAGTTCGCTATGTTTGGTGATTTAACAGGGGTGCCCGGGTTCATGGGGTGAGGTTTGTCTGGGTCTTGGAGGCGGATAACCAGGACGCACTGAACCCCAGATTCTTACCCACCCCTTAAACCCTTTTTCTTCCCAGAACTCTCCTCCCCTTCCTTTCCTAAAAAAAAACCCTCCCCACAGCATCCCCAAAGATGACATAGGCCCTGAGAGAAATTATTTTTCTCAGAACCTGTGTGGATGTTGCTGATGTGGATTTTGCTCATATAAAAAAAAATCGCGATCCATCGCCTTGCACCGCAGTGGGAAGGATGGATTCATATGTCCGCACTCCTAAACACATTGAACCCCAGATTCCTAACCACCCCTCATAACTGTTTTCCTTCCCAGAAGTTCCTCTCCTTCCTTCCCTTACAGCACCCCCAAAGATGATATAGGCCTTAAGGGATTTTTTCCTCAGGGCCTCCTGTCAAATAATACCTGGTGTAATATTGAATTCAAAACTAATTTTCACAGCAAATTTTGCAAGTGTGCAAGAGAAGTAAATTTTCTTAGAAGATAAGAAATAAACCGATTGGAAAAATGTATACAGCACTCATTCTTAAAACTGTAGTTGATCCACTTTTATATGACTGCTCTACGATGTTATATTTGACCGATGAAGGAAACTTGAACAAGCCAGGAGTTAGACAGAACAGAGCTACGAGATGTATAAAACCAGAGAAAGGCAAGTACGCAAAGGTTAATTAATCAAGCGAGAGAGGAGCTAAGTAGATCTCCAATAAAAAAGAGACTGCTATTTAATGTGTAAATTGTATGCATAAATGTACGTACAACCGAATGTTAAAATACTAAGGAAGAAATTGTTTATAATAGTGATATACATAATTATGAATCCAGAAATATAGATAGAGTTAGATTGCCTCATATGAGATAATCAGAATCATAGAACTGCCTAATGTATAGTGGACTAAAGATGTATGAGGAAATGCCTGGCCTGAAGAATGAACGAATTTAAAAAGGGATGTTATGCTTACTGTAAAAAAATAAAATTTTATAAAATGAAATGTTACCTAGTGCAAATTATTTATATACGAATGCAGTATAATTAATTCGATAAGTGATATCAAAATTAATAATAACGCAAAAGTATCATGAATGAGAGGAATTATGAATTTTCGAATTCAAAACATATTTTTGCATTGTGGGTTTTTAACGCCGTTTATTGAGTATTCACAATCCAAACTGGAATATCGAATAGATCCTCGGTTCAGTGGCGTAGCGGTCTGTGTAGCCGTGGGGCAAGGTATTTAAATATACAAAATATATTTAGATCACTTGAAGGTTACATCAAATTTGCACGTGAAACACTCCTCGTTGCTATAGTTGGTACATATTATTTTATCTTCATGTCTGTAGAATCAACCTGCCATTTTTTTTACCTGGAAATGGGAAAGGCACCTACATCACTGCTCAACAGTAGATCGCACCGGATATAGGCATTTTTGAAATCAGTAATGTGAAGTTTGATTGGGAAATAATGTCGAATTTGGGAAAATTCTTTTGTCAACGATGTGATGTTTACAATTGCTCTTTATTAGTATATTATTCTAAAAAGCATGTAAAGACAAAAGGTTACCCAATAGTTGATCCCCCGATAGTTGATCCATTGGTAGATGATCCCCCGACAGTTGGTCCATTAATATTTGATCCCCCGACAGTTGATTCATTGATAGTTGATCCCCTGACAGTTGATCCTCTGACAGTTTATCCCCTGACAGTTGATCCATTGATAGTTGATCCCCCGACAGTTGATCCATTGATAGTTGATCCCCGACAGTTGATTCATTGATAGTTGATCCTCCGACAGTTGATCCATTGATAGTTGATCCCTCGACAGTTGATCCATTGACAGTTGATCTATTGATAATTAATCCCCCGACAGTTAATCCATTGATAGTTGATTCCCCAACAGTTGATGCATTGTTAGTTGATCTCTCGACGGTTGATCCATTGATAGTTGATCCTATGACAGTTGATCCTCCAACACGTTGGATATAAAAAAATAGATATCAAAAATACCTTTATTAATAAGTTGGTATTGATATCAAACTAATTTATTTACAATGTCGATTTTTGTACTTAAACGCTGGTATATGCAGTATACAGACAAGCAGTTTTAATGTTAATGCATATGAATGAAAATATGTTTCATAATTTTGTTCTCCTGCTGCACATCTTCTCTGCACTCCCCTCCGGGGACAATTATTCATATTTTGTATAAGTAGGTATTTTTCCTAAACCGACTGCATATTGTTTGTAAGTATGCCCGGGGGCCAATTGTCCAGGGATCGACTGTCATGGAACCAAAACAAAGATACAGTTGGTGTTTTGAACGTTTTGCCTGTACTGTTATATCACCGATACAAAAAAAAAAAGATAGTCAATTATTTAATCACTAAATATCTGCCCTGATGATGGTCATCACAGGGCCGTACGTAACGATGATTTAACTAGGATATAATAGGCACAACGCGACTCAACATCACAAAAAACAATATGTCATTCAATTACGCCTATTTGGAATCACATTAGTTGTAAAATGGGGCGAATGGGGGAAAATATCCTAGCCGCTGTTTTAATTTTACTTTTCTGTGATAGATCTTGTAATATCAAGACAATGTTTATGAAAACAGACATAAAAGTCGGTCATCTTCTCATTCAGCCCGGCAGCCCGGCGCACGTCCACCTCTCTCTTCGGTTGCTGACAAGTCAATATTAGTCAAAGAAAAGATGTCATTCTCTGTGTCAGATAAGAAGACATTAAAATTGTAGAGAATAATGATTTAAATCTGAATCTAATCCAGCTCTCGCCTGCTTCCGAGAAAGCACTAAGATTCTACCGTGTCACGCTCAAAGTAATAAAATTTTTTCCGTAAATGGGACTATACTCCCCCAATAGTGGCGCTGAAGGAAGAGTGTTATAGTTCAACAAAATTGCTGGAATACCATTTTAAAACTAAGAAAACATAAAAATGTATTTTGTATTCTTTCAATGGCTTTTACTTGTATGAATATTGTATGGGTTTCAGACGGGAGAATTGTACTCGAGTTGACTTCAAATGGCAAAATATAACGGTTTACATGTAACATTGTTGATGTTTCTAGTTTACCTGGTAATAATAGGGAATATGAGATTTCTGTTGGTTTCATGACCTTGTTTTAATCGTGGGAATACCTTTCTTTATCTACGTGTTAAATGGGATAAAATTAATACAGACATCATTTAAAGAAAATAAATTAATGTTCAAAAATAGTTATAAGAAAGAATTCAGCGTAGTAGAGATACGACAATGTTCTGATGAATTATTAATCATTATTTGAATTGTTCTAGTAAGAATAAAGATTTTTGGGTGAGTTATATTTATTGCCCTATTTCTAAAAGTAATGAAAATTTTACTGATTTTGCCTGAAGAACAGCCAGTATTTAGAATTTTGTGTTTGGGCCAGCGTGGAATCCAAACGGTTTTTTCGGGATCTGGGAAAATGGCAACTAAAATAAGATCATAACTAAATTATGAAACCTGAGGCATCTTATTGAGGTCGTATTTTAAGTTTCAAAATAATACACGAGTTATATTGGATTATTTATGTTTTTTTTTCTTTTGTGCAGCTACTTTTATATTATTTGAATTTCGTTAATAATTTACGTAATCTAATCAATGTATAAACCTCAAAAATAAAAATAATATTTGTTAGAACTCCTATTTGTGTATAAACATTTAAATACTTGATCCCGGGATTGAAAAATTCTAGCATCGTAATCCCGGTTCTGAAAACAATTCCCGGGATTTAAAGCCCTAGTATGTACCACAGATCACTTTCACGTAATTCACTGACCAAGGCAACGCAAGGTTAAACGCTCGCTCAGCGATGCTTAAATCCGTTGTGTCAATTACACACCACTAGCGAGAGATAAAAATCCAATGAATTATTTATTGTCGCATTGCGATATACAATATGATCTGATATTTTGATGCTTTATCTTTGTTTTTATTGTCGTTCAGGCATTTTTATCAAAGTTTTAACATGTTTTTATCCTTTTTTGTTAGTGCTTTCCATTCAATTACTTTTAAGTTTTATTTTGAAGTTTCCACCAATCAGATTACTGGAAGTCGGGATTTTTTTTCATAATAGAAATTCTTGGACTAACTACCATGTTGTAGGTACTTCTCATTGTCCAGAATACTAACGGAAAGTTATCAAACGGATTCTTCAGCGGAAACTTAAAATTTATTACTTAATAATTACAAAAGGTAGTTGCTGGGGCAGTTTGGTAAAGTAAAAAAAAAAAAAAAATGTACAGTATAATATAATTTATAAACTATTCCTACATGAAATTCCCCAAAAAAGTGACAAAAATAAATAAAAAGTTTCTATACAAGAAATATTAAACGAGATTAAAAATGCTAATTTTCCAAAAATATATTGTATAAGCTATTTAGAAACCACCAAATTAATCTTGCACATCTAAAATTAACGGACTTTGTTTCTTTTAACGTAGAAATGGGACATGGTAAAAACACAATATCTTTCGATCTAAAAAAAATATTTACAAGTTTGACAGTTGTATTTAACTAAATAATAAATTGTTATGATAAATATATACCATTTTCCCTTATTTTGTAATACAAAACTATAAAAAAGCCTATCAAAATTGTGGGACATGAAAAACACGCAATGTACAAACTTTGGCGAAAATACCCATTTGGCTTTTTCTAATTAATTCGTCGAATGTGAATTAAATAACTAACCATCACGGCGCAGATTCTGCGCGACACGTGCGCAGACGGGCAGGATTTCCTCACGAGAATTTCGCTTTTTTAGATATTTGCGCTTTGTAAGACTGTAAGTGAATGGTAAATTATTAAATTTTTTTTTTGAGAAAAACTCTCTTTTTATAACTTTTGAGGGTTATATTGTTAATATGAAAAAAAGAATTAGTTGAAGATAATTTTGTTAATTCTAAAAAAAAAATTGAAATATGAGGTTTGACAGAAGATGGCAATAGCGAAATTGGTTAACGCGCACGTCCCGGTTAGAGATCTGGGTTTGAGTCCCAGTTGCGATCGTTGTCTTTTTCTATTTTTCTGTGTCTTTTTCTCTTTCATATTTTCGTTTAGATTATTATTGTTATCTTCTTCTTCTTCAACGATGGTAAATTATTAATTTCGAAGTCAGAATCGCACTCGGAACTCGACATTCTCACAAACGACCAGCGTTCAAGCTGACCAAGCAGACAGAAGCTGAACTAAACTGTGTCGCCTGTGTCACAGAATATACCGATCACCGATTTTTGCGTCGTCCGTCCTGCGGCGACATTTTTGCTCTACACTGCTCTGCTTGGTCTGCGTCTCAGCATATGCCCGGTCTTTTTGTTTTCTGTTAATCCGACTCTTGACAAGGCCCCACTCAAATATTTGGTTTAATTGATAGTGCCATATTATATTCCTCGAGCGACCCCGTCTTCGTCTACCATTCACATTCGCGTCATATATTCTCCCTATACTCCTTTCTTCGTTCATTCGCGATGCTCGAACCATATAATTGTCTCTATCTTAATCTTACTTATTACGCCTAGCATTAATTGCAAATTTCCACATATCTCACACGATCATGCAAGCTAAAATAAATACGCATCAGGGATTTAATTTCTAAAACCTTCAACTTACTGAAGACAGCATCTTCATTCTTTTTTATGGCGTAGACGTAGAAAACGCCACTGTCTGGTAAGACCGCTATCACCAATGTTGCCCAGCGTGACGTCAACTCCGCCATATCATCTTATATATAAAATTTTTTTTTTTTTTTGTTTGTTCGTATGTTATGCGTTGCCATACCCTTGATTGCGATGAAACTTATGTGATTTGTTTTGCGCACGTCCGCGAAGGTTATAGGCTATATAGGTATAATAGTAAGCTCTGGCGGTATGAAATTTGTATAAATGAAAATGAGTGTATTTTATATATTTTAGCGGCAGGGAGGGATGACGAGAGAGGGGAAGGCGCGGAAGGTGGAAGGGGAACGAGGGAGGAAGGGGACGCGGGAGGGGAACGGGAACGCATGAGAAAGGAAATGCAGGGAGAAACAAATTATTTCTTTGTATTGCATGCCGGATACCAGCTAATTCACGAATAAAAATAGCATGGCATTTTGGCGGCAAATCGAAAAAGGCACATTTTAAATCGTTATAGAATATTTATTCTTAAACATAACATATAAAAATATTTATATAAAAATATATAATAGCATCGCATTTTTTTTTAAATAAAAAAAACAGTGAAAATACCCATTGTGAGTAATGAAATTTGATTCGTTTATTGGAAGCTTTTGAATATTGAATTTTGACGTGCGTTTACATAATATCCACGTGATATATTTCAAAATTTATCTAT
Source organism: Glyphotaelius pellucidus (assembly GCA_936435175.1). Classification (NCBI taxonomy): domain Eukaryota; kingdom Metazoa; phylum Arthropoda; class Insecta; order Trichoptera; family Limnephilidae; genus Glyphotaelius; species Glyphotaelius pellucidus. Next base: position 29,883,278 of record OW386550.1, on the reverse strand, counting down.
CTTCCGTGTCGATACTTCGTTAAGTGTATTTCAATACCTTCTGTATTTTTTTTTTATTTTTCCATACCTTTTGTAATTCTAAAATTTTTACATCTAAAATATGCTTAATAATTTTATATGATATTCAGATCTGAAGTGTTACAGTTGTTGAAATTTGTTTAATTGTTTGATCAATTTTAGCAACATTTTTATAATATTACAGAATTAAGTCATTATAATTGCACTATTTTAAAAGTGTATTTACAGTACCAAGAACCTGATCTTTTGATCAACTGCATTTAGAAAGTACAAATGTGAACGAACTGCTAAATGCAATATATCTAGATATACCAATGGTTCCCAACCTTTTTGAGGTTTAGAGCTACTTTTAACGTAAATTTTCATAGGAATCCATAATCATTTTTAAATTGTTTTTTTTTACATTTATCCATTAAATTGCTTCATTAACAGATAACCACTACCTTTATAATTATTTTTTTGTTCTCCGTAAAACGATTATACAAGAAGATTACAATTTAAAAAGGTATGAGGGCAGTTTTACTATTTTGTGACATGCGTCAAAAAAGAGTGACTATGAAAATGCAGAATCGTTAACGTTAAGCTACACATACGTTATAATCTATGCATTCACAGATGGCGCCAAAATAAATATTTTAGATTAAGCCGCCGCTACCCGAATTTCTACCGATTTCGTACATATCTCCCTTAAACATATAAAGTTTTTAAGCCCTTAAAAAAATATATGTTATTTTTTCCCCTACGCCGAAACGCGAATTATATGAAATTCACTCGATAAAAAAAAATCACAAAATATACTCCGAAAATTATTAAAAACACGTCTTTTTTTATTTTTTTCAAGTTATAGTTGTGAAAAAATTCACAATTTTTCTTTAAATGATACTTAATACTTCTTCTACGAGATTTTTGCTATACTTTAAGTGAGTCATGTTTTATTAAACATTTTCAATCAGTTCCAATTTTCAAGAGGTGGTGAAGGGAAGGAGATGGGAATGAGGAAGGTTTGATCACAAAATACGAGTAAATTTTTGATTAAGTTCCCCACTTCAATCAGCACGCTGCTGTAAGCGAGTAACTAACATTTTTTTTTTAATTTGTTTTGCTAGAGTCCGTGCAATATTAATGAAATTAACCGCTGAAAACAAAATATTTTTTTATTGATTATCAAATAAAAACATCGTCATTCCTCATCGCTCGATGAATATAATAATCCAAACTTGTAAAATTATGCAATTTACGTAAATTCCGGTGAGAAGTACCTATTAGTACCCTTTACACACAGAGTTCGGAGCGGGACGTGCCCCGCGCCACTTCAGGCCGCCGCGCAGAAAAGTCTCACAGTGAACTGCGCTGTAAACCGTTATCTTACTTTCGGTCTTTACTTTTCTGCGCGGCGGCCTGAAGTGGCACGGGGCACGTCCCGCTCCGAACTCTTGTGTGTAAAGGGTACTATTCAAATTTTATTTACATTATTGTCAGATTTGTCACATGGCTGCTAGCGCATCGGCGTCTAAAATAGGAACTATTCTGCGGCTTAGCAAAGCTTGAGCGGTAGATTTAGCCCGTTTAAATTGGAGCGAGGAATTTCGTACATATCAAGTTTCAATTTTTTTTATGCCAAGGTTGCGGGTTGGAATAACACGATCCAAGTTTAGCTTCATAAGTTACCCCAACACACTAAAAAAACATATCAAAAACAGGGTAGTAAAACTATTAACAATTGTAATATAAACATAACTTGAAAATGTTATAATTAAAATAGAAAAGGGTCAAAACAAACCAGAAACATAATGACAAGAAAAAAAATTTCATTGTCAAACATGTTTTTTATAATTTTGGTCTAAGTAGATATCTACACACGCCATTGCGTGTGGACATAATTTGCAATAATAAATCATTCGCGATTTCCCACTCACCACATAATTATTAAGTTTGTATAAATTAAAAGTAGGTACCTAAGTAATGTGTATACATTAATCACCATAACATCAACATAAAATTTAAAAATTATGCTTTTGTATTGTGAAGAGCCGTTAAAAACTCACTTAGGTCATTTTCACGAGGCGAAAAGAGAAGAAAAATTTTACTTTTATAAACTACGCTAACGCTCTTAAATACTAGCATTGGAGTTCTTAATTTCTTCCAAACAATCGCACAATGCGCGGTTTCTAAGATCGTTAATCTTCACTTACCTAGAAAACTGTGCATTCTTCAATTAAATAATGTTAATGAGCCATACTTTGAACTTTAAGCTCATTATGGCAAGTTTCATTCAAATGCTTTGTTTCTAGGGCTGTTTCAGTGCATTTTTAGTATTCCGTGCCCAGGGCTGGGCAGTATTTGAATTACTTGTAATTGAAATACAAATACGTTTTTGTATTTGAATTTCAATTACTTCCGCAAAATGTAATTTTTAATTGGTGTTTCAATTACCTGATGCTGAGGTATTTTGTAATTTGTATTTCAAATACTTGGCTTCAAAATACATTTTCAAATACATTTAGCGATCTTAATAATGATAATGAAAAATAAGCTGACTTAGATAATACATAGACTAAAACGCTAGAATCCAGAGCAATATATGTTAATATTTAAAGTTGGCTACACTGTACTACACAAAGCAAGTATCTTGTCAATTGTCGTTTTCATCATTTCGCGGTATTTATTCATGAAGACGTGAGTTAATTGATAATTGATAATGGATGATCAAATTCCGTCAAAACCACAAAACCGGAGATGAGATGTGTCTTCTGAGCAATATGATTCGTCAATTTTTGCAAGACTCTGTTTCACTCTGCAGCTTTGCTTCTGTGGAAACGCACTCTGTGTATGTATTTTATATTTTGTAATTTGTATTTTGTATTTGAAAAAAAAAATTGTCAAAATACTGTATTTTGTATTTCAAATTCACGACTTGAAAGTATTTTGTATTTCGTATTTTAAATACTTGCGAAAAAGTATTTTGTAATTTGTATTTTAATCACAGCAAATCATGTATTTTGCCCGGCCCTTTACGTACCTACCTACAGTACAGTACAGTGCCTACTGAAAGAGCGCGGTGGTTTCACATACGGAAAACCAATACATAGATGAAGTTTGGATCAAACAAAATAATAATTTGAACCCTATTCCTAAATCTTCCGTTGTTTTTCAGTAAACCTGATCACGGTATTTTCATACTTCGACTAAGAAATACCGACATTATATTCATTTTCTAACTAAATGCAATCTAGATAATGTTTTTGATAAATATAAACATATTTATTTTAATGTGCGACCTCTACTGGCTTTTTTTATCTAAGACACTATCTAGATTGCTTTTAGTTTTGGAAGAATCTTGCAATACATAATGCATAATGATAGTAGCCAATAAAAATATGTGTTAAGAAAATGAAGATAATGTTGGTGGTTCTTAGTCGATGTTTTATGCAGTTTAATATTACCGAAGGGGATAGGATCGAATTAGCTCAGTGGTTAGAGCAGAGCCTCGTCAAAGCTAAGAAGGTCCTGGGTTCAATTCCTGGTCGCGACCAAATTTTAGTTCGAGAGTCGCTAATATTGTTTTCAATTATTCTTCTTCTTTTTCCCCTTATCCTATTCGGGTCGGGGACCCATTGCATCGACAAGGCTCCTCCATACGTCCCTTGTGCTGATTGTTCGGCCTCCGTCCATGGCAGTCCCATCCTTTCCTCACACAGTTTCTGGAGTTGCCTCCTCCAACTGTGTCTGGGGCGGCCCACTGGACGTCTTCCCTCTGGAATCACACTCAGTATTTTCCTCGGAATTCGGTCATCAGACATTCTTAGTACGTGTCCAAACCAGTGGTTCAATGTTCAAATCGTCTCGGATCGTCGTGTTTCTTATGTGATTCCCTTTCGTAACCCCTGCCACTCCTCTCAAGTACTAGTTCAAATTTCTTTCCAGCCAAGCTGGTGATATTCCATGAACTGATCCTCAGCTTTGATGCGTTAGGTTTGGTCATGTTGCCATTTTCGATGCTAAAAAGTCTGTGGCAATCAAGCTTGAATACGCGCTGTCACTTTATAATAATTAAATATTATAATTTTGCTTTCGACAAAGTCTCACACAAAATTCTCATACATAAATTAAGATCCTTAGGAATAACGTGAACTGTTCCTCGATATTGAAAAATGCCAAACAATTACTTTTGCGCGAATCAAAAATCCCATTAATTTTCAATATAGCATCAACAACATTTTCCTGAAAAGAGTAGATCAAATCAAGGACCTCGGTATTATATTTGATAGTAAATTATCTTTTGTTCCTCACATTAATGTAATAACTAACAAGGCCATGAAAAGTCTGGGGTTCATCCTGAGGACGGTTAAAGAATTTAAATCACTAAATTCGTTTAAATTGCTGTATACTGGGCTGGTGAGATCAAATTTAGAATACAATTCAACCATCTGGGCTCCATTATATAAGACACACCAACTAAGAATTGAAAGAGTACAGCATAAGTTCTTAAGATTTATTAATTATAAACTTGGTTTACCTGTCGAAGATCTAAATTATGTATATTTAATGGAATTACTTAATATAAGCGATTTAGCGTCAAGGCGCGTAGCGAGCGATTTAGTTTGTCTTTTTAATATTTCAAATGGCAGACTGGACGCCCTTGATTTAATCAGTAAAATTAATTTGAGAATACCCACGCGCGATACTCGCTCTAATGCGATTTACCTTGTAACTAATTGTCAACTCTCCTCTGCAAAGACTTCATATACTCGGTAATAAATATTCCTCTATAGACGTTTATCGTCATCAATCGATGTCAAAATTTAAACTCAGTGTATTAGAACAATTAAAATAAATCTATTAATATCATGCACTATATAGCACCTTAATCAAAATATTACGTTTGCTATGTTTCGATAAACACGTAATAAATATATTAAAAAAAGATTGCTAATTACAAACATAAATATTGACAATCCTATCGTATTTCCCTCTATAATTAAAATAACAATCTCACATTAATTTACTTACCATATATTCTATGTGACCTGCTTTGTGTCAACTATTATATTTGGTGTTATCTATATATTGTTTCTTATATCTTATGTTATCTTTATGTTGTTTCTTATATTATGTTATTTCTTATATTTTTCCAAAAACATGTACTGTACTGCACTATATGTAAAAGCCCTATGGGGGTTTAAATAAATAAATAAATAAATAAATAATTTGAGGTTTTGCTCATTAAGTTATATCAAATTATTATAAAATAAAATAATAAAAATGTCGGTTTATCTTTTCAGCGCTATGAACGGACACATTTCAACAATCATTTAATTTCACCTTAATCGAACAAAAAGACAAATGAAACCCGCCCGAATCGTTCCAGTATTATTTCTCCCGACGCGACGGAGAATTTCTCTCGCAGATAAATAAATTATGATTGGAATGAAGTGAGGTGCACTGATAAATTCTCCGTTGAGATATCATATCTAGTTCTTTCAGGATTTCAGAGGCAATCAGCCATACACAATTTTCCCCTCGTTTAAATGTTTAATAGTCCTGAAATAACTCGGTTAACTTCTGTGCAGGTTCATTTTAGTGTTCTTTGTTTTGCTTCTCTTTTATTCTTTTATGGCTTATTTAATGTATATTATGATTTTTTAGTATGAATACTGCACATGGTCCCAACTGCTACAACCGTCTGGGGTCGGTCAGACTATGGCATCCCCAATTGGGTATAATGGGGGAGGTGGTGTGGGGTGGAAGGAGATGAATGTAACTGGCTATTCAGATATTTATTTATTTATTTATTTAAACGCCCATAGGGCTTTTACATAAAGTGCAGTACACGTTTTTGGTAAAGTATAGGAAATAACAAAATATAATATAAACATAATATAACTGTAAGAAAAAAAATAAAGATAACATAAGATATAAGAAACAAAACATAGATAACACTAGATATGACACAAAGCAGGTAAAATAGAATATATGGTCACGTAAATTAATGTGAGATAGTTATTTTAATTATAAAGAGAAATAAGATAAGATTGTCATTATTTATGTTTATAATTAGCAATCTTTGTTATACATATTTGGTACGTGTTTATCGAAACATAGCTACAATAATATATGGTCATTAAGCATGGCTAAAGCCATTCCAAGCTACGTCTCAATTCTGAATGGTGGTTTTACATCAGGGCGATACTAAGAGTATCTTCCACTTTATAATGTGTCGCAAATAAACTTAAATATTATTTTTAATTAATAAAATGTGAAATAACACACATTAATCAAACTAAATTTATTTGAGCACGCCGTGTTTGAACCCGCGACCATCGGATTTCTAGTCGATAGCCTTATCTCTCAACCACGGAGGCCGTGATTGTATTAAATATGTATGTATGTAAACGCATTTTTAACGGGCGTAAAATATTATAAATGCGAAACTGCGTGTATTTGTTTGTTACCCTTTCACACATAAAACAATAAAACGATTTTTAAAATTCTTTCACCAATAGAAAGCTAAATTATATGCGAGTACCTAATACAGGCTGTATATAATGGTAAGCTCTGGCGTTTTGAAATTATAAATATTAATATATTATATTTATCATACGTTTTCTGTCCCAAAGAAAAGAGAGTTATTGCTAAGCGAAGCAAATCGTTGCCGTGGAAACGATGTTGATATATTTGCGGTAAATTTTATAGGGAGAAACAATTTCTTTATTAAATTGCATAGCAAAGCATGCCGGTACCAGCTAGTAAATAAATAAAATTGTGCATCAATGATGAAACACTAAGGACGGGGGCTGTTACACAGAATTTGATCAATTCATGAAAATTTCGAAGTTTGCAGGTTCTGTGAAAGTTCTTTTCAAATTCTGATATTATTTCAACAGTAACTAATCTCTAGTGATATAATAAAAGAACTTGAATGAAATTTTCACAGAACTTGAAAATTAACTTCTAAAATTGACGAATAATTCAATTTCTGTGATTTTTCTTTCGTCCTAAAAGTCACTAGGAACCATGATGACAGTGTATTACATGAAAAGATTAAACAAAATCACCGAAAATTAATGTAAATCAGAGACTACGCGTCTTGGACACTAATTTCATGAAGGAGATTGAATTCAAAATCCAGATATTTTTTTAATATGGCGTTGATTGGGGATTTGATGGCGTACTAGGGTCAAACTTTTTAGTTATATGGTTACGCTGCATCCATACGATACTCGTATATAATCCTACACACATGCCGGGTAGGAACCCCCGAAATAATACAATGGAACCTGGTAGGTAGGTAGCTAGTGGGGTGGGTACATAGTATGTTTTCTCTTCTGTACTTTTCCAGTGGAGTGGGGGCGTTATTGTTTTTACGCAACTCTTTGACGTGGCGTTCTTGATTTTTGTAAATCCAGTGCAATTTTTTAACTTACCAATACAAAATTACTTTAAAAAAATAAAACTCGTTTTCTTCAAAACGGCAAATGCTTCATTTAGGTTTAGATGGATAAGAAAACCCAAATTTTGAAAAAATAAACCTAAAATAAGAACTTAAATAATATTTCTATTTTTGAGGCGGGTTTGGGTACCTCCGTCCCGGGAACCATTTATTTGATAATCGACACCTCTGCTATAGGTCACCCCAAGTGGGTCGCTATGTTTGGTGACTTAGCAGGGGTGCCCGGGTTCATGGGGTGAAGTTTGTCTAGGTCTTGGTGCCGAATGTGTTTGCCCACTTACTGCGTGGCGTGCCGGATCAGAGAGATATCATCAGAGAGAGAGGGTTGAGGGAGACCTAATCTAGACCTCTCTAGGCGGACACTCTTGTCCCATCGACTGGATGAATTCATACGTCCGTCTCTCCTGGACACATTAACACCCAGGTACCTATCCACCCCTCATACATTTCTCCTTTCCAGACCTTCCTCTTTTTCCTTTCTCTAAAATGACCTTCTGCACAGCATCCCGAAAGATGACATAGGCTTTGAAGGAATTGTTTTTCCACAGGGCATCATGTGTGGAGCTAATGTAAAAAAACGAGTATTCGGTCAATTATCATTTTTTTTTGAGGTGCCTAATCCCAGAGGTGTCAATATATTTTTCTGATTTATCTGTCTTGTTCCGAATCAAGATGGCGGCCGTGTCGGATGCTACCTTTTATCCCACCAGAGATCGCAAGATCGTGGTTCGTACTTTGGGCTATCAAATCGGAATGATAAATATTATTATAGGTACCTACCGGGCTGAAGACGCTTTGAAAACAAGTATTTTTGTAGAGATGGTGACATTTTTTTGGAAAAATTGTTGTATACTTAATTCCTTGTATGATTTTTTTTTAAATGTTTCGTAAATTATTTATGGTTTAATTCAGTAGGTACGTATATACTTACAAAACGGTCGGTCGGTATGATGTCAGAGAAAAAAATGCTTTTGATTTAAAATCAGAAACATACTTTTTTGGACGTTAGGAGTGCACAGACACAAGTTTCAAAAGTAAACTAGGATTTCGACATATCGGGGAATGTAATTAACGAACCACCCGCCGAGTTTTGTTTTTCTAAAATAATAAAAAGCAGTTGGTTGTGAGGGGGTTTCTACCCTACCCCACCCCATATAATATAATATATATGGGTGCCTACCTCCCCAGTACTAGCAATGCCCCCTTCCCCTCGTTAGTCTACGCAGGAATCTAATGAGAATGCCATCATCCCGACACCTGATTCAAGGAGGGGATTTGTACCCCCGCTGTTCAATGTCCCTTTTTTAAGTGTGATTATTATAAATTAAAGCAATTTATTAGATTTTAAGTTTAAGTTACTGGAAATCAGCTTTAGCTCCCATTTGTTTTAGTAAGATTACAGGTTTGCCAAGAAAACTGATTTAAAAAATGAAAAAAATTATTTCTGATGAGTAAGTAGGTACTTTGACAGAAAAATGAAGACATTTGGTCCAAAAGCTCATGAGGCAACTGAAAACAAAAACAATTAACAACTCACTCGCTATCCACGGGAAAGCAATTTCATTGGCGATTCGCACTCAAGCAACTTCTCAAAGACGGGGCGTTTCAGTTGCCAGGTTGACAGGTTGACAGGTTGCCATGATTGCGCCTCACAACCTGTCAAGTTTTGGAGTAATTTGCGATATGTCAGAGCAGGAAAATATCGATTTTGTTCAGGAGATTGATAAATTATTATATATTAAGGTTGATCAGAAATAGATCAAATTAATCAGATCCTAGAAATTGAAAGAGTTCAAAAAAGGTTTATGCGTTAGGTACCTGTATAAGAGGAAATATACATTAGGGTGGGTCACGACCGTATAGGGGAATTTTTTTTCTTGTTTTGATTTGTCTAATAGTGATAAAAGGGTGTTAAACGGAGATATAAAATCACGTAATTTTTTTTTTAATATTTGTATATCATCTTCTTCCTCTGGATTGACTTTGAAATTTCACATAATAAAGAAAAACCTACCCACCCACCCAATTTTCAAAAAATGTTTAACAAACCATTAAAAACGAACATTTTTCAATAAAACACGATAAAGATGGAATATTTTCATTTATTTATTAAAAAATAAATTTGAATATAATTCAAATTATCTCAAGGCAGTATATTTAAATATCAGCAAAATCCTTCTTACTCTCGAATTTCGGCAGTATTTTACGAGACTCAATTTTGGGACTTTTTGTAAATGATTTCGTCAAAATATACTTCATTTGCTATGGAAGATTACAAAAAATATGGTTTGGTAAAAAAAAATTAAAAATTAAAAAAAATATTTCAAAAAAATATTAAAATTTTCAAAACTTTGAAGTGAATCCGGAGGAAGAAGATCGTATCAAAAATTTTAAACACATCGTTTTGAACCCATTTGGCACCCTTTTATCGCTCTTAGAATTAAAATGTATATTTTTGCTAAATGTACATACATTTACCTTAATGTACATACCACCCATTCCTGTATCCATCGTTGTTCTTATCAGGAATACTCGATTAGAAGCCCGCTGAAAAATATTTTTGGGTAAGCACTTTTTTAAGCTAATCTCCGGCATTATACTGAATCCGCCCATGTTGAAGGAGATTAATTTATATGTACCTAACGCGTACACTCGTGGGAGATCCCACGCACTTTTTTATGCTCCGAAAACGAGAACTTCTTCTTATCAAAATGCGCCATTAAACAGAGCAATTCAACTGCTAAATGAATCTGTATTGAGCATCGACATCTTCAATGTCACCTACAGAGAATTCGGTAACTATCTTCTGACATACGTAAGATAGTGAAACTTTCCCCGTACACTTTTTTCTTTAAATTTTGTAATCTTCTCCATAATACTCTGGTGTATAACTGTTTTATGGAGAACCTGATAAAATAAATAAATAACTGATAAATTCTTAAATTATATTTTTGTTAAACAAGCTGATATACCTAATTACTGAAATCGAATAGTTGAGTTGGGCCGTGAGTTGAGTTGCCAACTAGTTTTCGATTTCTCCATGAGCGAAGGCACTAGAGTGAAACATTTTTTCATTGCTATGGCAGCAGTGTATATATTTAGTGCTTTAAAAAAATGTTTACGTGTGGGAGGGAGAAGGAATGCTCCGAGTTGCTGAATTGGACTAAAATCATTACTACTTTCAGGTGCCGTGTGTGTTCTCCTGCAGGAACTAGTATCCTTGAAAATTATAAATGTTTTCACTGTCTTTTGAATCGTGGGTACATAGGCCATGATTATTTATTCTATGAAACTTTTTAATTCTTATGTTGCTCTGCTTCTTTGTCCTACTATTAGTATTATTCTGGTTTACTTTGCTGTTGGTATTGGAGGCATTCAATCTCGTTAGGGAAACGCAGGCAATCAAACGCGCAGAGAGGACATTACGCTCCTACTCTGACCCCGTTAAGGTGGCAACAAAGCCGCGTCATCTTACATTAATATAATAAGCCTTGCAAGAATTTTATTTTATGTTATGGATGCACTCCATTTCTTACTAACTTTTTTCTTGTTCTACTGTGCTTTACCATGTTTAACAAATGTTTTTCAAACCTTAAAACACTTTAAGTTCTTAAAAATATATATGTTATTTTGTTCTCTGTAGGTAGTACCTACACACACATTTTATGTGAAATTCCCTCGACAGAAAAAAATAGCAATTGATACTCCGAAAATTATTAAAAACACGTTAAAGGTATGAAAAATCAAGTGTATCTTTAAATGTTACATCAGACATTTGTCAAGATATTTTTAAACGGTTCCATGCCACTCAGAATTAAGTCAACTCAACACATCTTAGAAAAGTCATTAAAAGATATGAAAAAATAATTTTAAAATAGCCCATAACCCTAACCTAACCTTTTCAACGTAATTTTTTCAATATATTTTTCATCACTTTTAATGACTTTTCAAAGAAGGTTCTGAGTTGGTTTCATTCTGAGTTGTCCGGACACCATTTTAAATGAGCCGTGTTTTATATAAAAAAAATTCCCAATTTTTGCTAAATTATGATCGGTTTTTAACATTAGTGCGCTCCTTTTAACATTCGTATTTATATATCTCCTTTTCAAACTATCTTCTGCTTTTTTTGAACGCATATTTTACCACTTTTACTACCAGCTTTTTTCACATGTACGTGTTTTACCAAGAACCATGTTTTACCGCGTTTTACGATTTTTACGTGAATTAATATCGCAAGAGAGTCCAAACTGCTCCCAACCGTCTGGAACCAGTGAGACTATGGAATCCCCAATTGGGATACGTTGTGAGGCTGAAGGGATTAGGGAGGAGAAGGAGGTGGGTATGGAATCATTTTTTGGATAACCAACGCCCACGCCATAGGTCACCCCAAGTGGTTCGTACATTTGGTGACTTAGCAGGGGTGCCCGGGTTCATGGAGTGAGGTTTGTCGAATACGTTTGCCCACCTACTTACCGCGTGGCGGGCCAGATTGGAAAATACCGGTTGAGGGAGACTTAGCCTAGATTTGCGGCACATTTCAGAGTGGAAGATACTTTCAATATCGCCCTGTAAGACCGCCCGGTATAAGACCACCATTCAGAATTGAAACGTTGCTTAAAATGGCTTTAGCCGTGTTTAGTGGCCAGATCTGAATAGCCAGGTACTTCCCCACATTCCTTTTCCTCATCTCCTTCCTCTCCCAACTTCTTTTTTACGTTATCTCCATACAGGAGGCCCTGAGGAAAACAATTTCCCTCGGGGCCTGTGTCATCTTTCGGGATGATGTGTGGAGGATCTTTTTAGGGAAAGAAAGAAGAGGAAGTTCTGGGAAGGAAAAAGACACAAGGGATGGGTAGAAAATTTGAGGTTAATGTGTTAATGTGACGGACGTATGACTCCATCTCTCCCACTGCGGTACAAGGAGATAAGCTGGTAAAAAGGTCACCTTCAAACCAGTCTCTCCCGAGCCGGCCCGCCACGCAGAAGGTGGGCGAACGCATGTGCCGCCAAGACCTAGACAAACCTCACGCCATGAACCTGAGCACCCCTGCTGAGTCACCAAACATAGCGAACCACTTGGGGTGACCTATGGCAGGGGTGTTGGTTTGCCCAATAAATGTATCCCAAAGTGGTAGTATCCATACCCACCACCCAAATTGAATTTACTACCTTCAGCCTCAACATACCCATTTTATTTGATTAATTTGTGTTATTTCACAAATACATAATTTATTTTTTTTTAAGGTTTAATTTATTTATTATAAATACAAAGTAATACAATATAACATAAAATATTATACAGAAAAAAGAAAAGTCCCAATAAACTACTTTTTAGCAGTTTGTCGATGGGTACTTTAACTTTGGAGATATATATAAACTTATTTTACAATTTTTGTGTTAGTCTAATACAAATTATTTCTTTCGGCAAGCCAATTTCTCAACAAAATATTTGTTTTACCATTTGTACATTTTTTAATTTCGGCAGGTAACATATTTAAGCAATTAGGTATCATATAGTCCAGCGTTCTTTGTCCGTATTTGTTTAAATGCTTAGGTACAATTAGTAATAGGTAATTCATTTTAAATAATATACAGTGTGTTAAGTGATGTACTTGACTTACTTTAACCAGTGATTCCTGGCATTATTTGGAGTAAAAATAAAAATGAATGAAATTTTGTCTCCGGTGACTTTTTTGACCACTTTTTTTTTCAAAATTTTTTTCTTCAAAATCAAACAAAAAAAAATTTCTTCCGCATGTCGTCACTTGGTCACTCAGCCGAGTAACCGACCAACCCCTGGCCCTGCCTCCAACTGTCCAACTCCTACCATTTTTTTAATGTTTTGTAGAAAACAAAAAATAACATCAGAAATGTCACCGGAGACCAAAATTTCATTTACATTTTTTACTCCAAATAATGTCAGGAATCACTGGTTAAAGTAAGTCAAGTACATCCCTTACCACCCTGTATAGTATATTTGCGGCACTTTCCAGAGTGGAAGACACTCTCAGCCCTGATGTAAGACCACCATTCAGAATTGAAACGTTAAATGGCTTTAGCCATGTTTGGGGACCAGATCTGAATAGCCAGTTACTTCCCACCTTCCTCTTCCCCATCTCCTTCCCCTCTCCACTACCTACAGCCTCACAACATACCCCAATTGGGAATGCCATAGTCTCATTGGCTCCAGAAGGGAGCGGTTTGGGACTCTTTTGCGGTACACGTATTAAAAAAAAAGATGGGAGCATTTGGGTCTCTTGTGCGATACTCAGAAAAAAAAATTTTGACATTATTATAAAATATTTTATGTAAAACATGGTAAAACACACGGTAAAAACTTTGGATTCTTTTAAGAAAAAGGAGGGCAGATCTAGCTAAGAAAAAGGATGGTGGATTCAGATTAGAAAAAGGGGGGACAGATACGACTTAAGAAAAAGGGGGGGGGCAGATCCGGTTTAAAAAAAGGGGGGCGGATCCGGCTAATTACTGCAGTGTTGTGCTTCCTCCTTCGTTAGCCAAAGTTTCGGGAAGCATACCACACACAGCTATAAAAGATCATGTGGCTTGGCGTATTTCGGCGTATCGCTTGCCGTACATTCCCAATGGGAACATATGGCGAGCTGAAATAGGCCAAGCCAAATGATATTTTATCTTTTACAGCTGTGTATGGCACAGGTCTTACAGTGTATATCATCAGGGCAGATATGTAGATTGTGGTGAAGTGTGTGTTTATTTATGTAGAAATGATATCGTGTTGCAAGCGTTCAGTAAAATAATTTGTAAAATGAATGTAGTTTTCGGCCTTTAGTTTTGGTGTAACTTACTGTCAAGTCCCGGATACCAAGAACTGTTACATACAGGATTTTGTATGGATCCTTTTACTTGAATTTTTATCTATGGTTTCAGTGTACGGCACTTCCATCATTGAAGAATTTACCATATTGCCAACACTGGATTTTTTGGGTCGCTGAAGTTGCCACACCTGTGAATTAAGCACCAAACCTGAGTTCGAATCTAGGCAAGATTTTTTCATTCTTTGTACAACAGCCAGTCCCGGACCTATAACTTAACCAGACCTATAACTAAACCGGGACAGAAACTTGATAGTGGCTCTCCCTAGTGGGGGGGGGGGGCACGGAATCAATAATTTGATTAAAAATATATTAAATTATTTGTTAAACCTTTTTGTTTAGCAAGTTAAAATATCAATTCTATTGTATTGTAAGTACCGGGTTGCTCCCTCCTTCCTTCCATCCAATTTAATGTAGATCTGAATATAAAGGAATCTTTCAGTTCAATTTTCATCTATCTTCCGAACTACCGATATATGTGAATTTTCACACACATGATAAAAATTATTATATTGCGTACAATAACAAAAATTAACCAATATTAAAGTTTACTTTGCTTTATTAGTAAGTGATCAACATGTTTTTTTGCCTTTTTGGACCATATTTTTTTGCCTGCCCACGCCCTCACTATGCCACCTAAACGCCCCCTAATTTTTGAGAACCACGTTGAGAACCTATGATGTACACTATGCACACATTCAAAATCGACTTAGGATACATTCATAAATCAACTTAGGACGAACCGGGAAAAGGAAAAGGTACCAGGAAAAGAAAAAACCAATTGGGCATTTTAAAATCAAATGAATAACCGATAGAACAACGTGCGCTGATGCCAGGCACTTTGTGAATTAAGTTTTTTTTTTAATCAAACGTATAAATTACGATTTTGGCGCCACCTAAAACTGCCGCCCGGGGCAGGCGCCCCGGTTTGCCCCTCCCCCTAGATCCCCCTGACGACAGCCTACAGCTTGGAACCACCTCAGGACTGAAGGACAAAGGATCCGACACTCGTGAATAATGCCATCGTTACTTGATATTAGACTCGATTCTCGTAGCTAGTAATCGGGGATCATCTTCCGATCCTTGACACTTACAGGCTTTTTGTCATTGAATTATGATTGATACGACTACTCTTGCTCTGAAGTAACTATATTTAATTTTAAATCCAGCGGAGATGATATTCCTGTCTACCACACTGTTCATCAACTCTGCTTCAAGAAACAATCGGTTTTGCATCATATTACTACTCTAAGCAAGCCCTTTTTGCCAGCAGAATCAGTTATAGGATGTTTTGGTTCTAATATTTATAAATCTTGAATGTTCAACACTCTTTCATTCTGAATACTAAACCCAATCCTTACAGATCAGATGCTATATTCTTTGCATTAATGGAGTTTTCATTTTTCTATAAATATAACAATATTAAATGCCATGCATGGATTGTTATTTCAATAATAATTTTATTATATTGTTATCACATAATCCTACAATAATAACTACCTAAATTATCTTACTATCAATACTTTTTTCTTTATCACTCATTTCTCCACCTAGTAAATACTGTCAACCTCTGGAGATGATGACATCTTCAATAATCTTCATCACGATTCTCTATTATTTTGAAATTTTTTAAATTTGATACGAGAATAGCTTTACAAGGCAGAAATTTTAATAGGACCACAAGATTACAGTTATGCCCAGTAGATATAACCCGAGTAGGTAAAAAAACAATAATCTGAAAGCTAATCTTTGGTCAAAAAAGGCAAAGATCGTTAAGAATCCTAAGAAAAATTCTGGAACTGGGGAGAAACAAGGAATTTTTTTCATCATAATCTTAAGTGATTTTGGCGTAGGCAAAGATTTCATATCTATGGGAGAAGCAAACAGTCTCTGCTGATCAGCTGAAGGATTAATTAAAAAGAAAAACAGTTTATTATTTTGTATACAAAAACACTATATTAAAAACCTATAAGTTAAGATATACATAATGGATATTATGAACATTTTCTATTTGTCAAATTACTCGATCACTCGGATCGGCCAAGTTATTTATGTAAATAAAATACATATATTTTGGAAAACCACAAAATATATATATAAAAAATGTTGTATAATAAATATGTAAAATGATATACATTGCACTTCATTGAACTTGTAGCAATATTAATTTGTTAATTAATGTTACATATATGATTTATTACTAACACTACTTAGTTAAAACAATAAATAATGTGTTGATTGGTGATCTAGTCGTCGAGGCTTTCTTGCACCTTTTTCCATTTCTCCACCAAACTTGAAACGGAACGATTTTTAAGGCCGATACTGGATGATATTTTAGTCTGGAAAAAAAGAAACAATTAATAAAATGAGATTTATATCGACGTTGAAAAGGAAAATGGCTAAAGCACCTACAGCTTGTGACATTAAAGATGAACCAACACAATAAACTATATTGTTTCTTTATACCCAGAACATCTGAGAAACTCTAGAAAACCCAATTCACCTCTTGATGAACCCAAGCACAAAGAAGAATGAAGATGTTATTTTTGCATACTTCTTGTATGAGTTTGATTGGAGAGTTCATGCTAGCTGCTTATAAATGCTGAGATGCACCAACCAATCAGGGCTGGGCAGTATTTGAATTACCTGTATTTGAAATACAAATACGCACTTTGTATTTGTATTTCAATTACTTCCTAAATATGTATTTTGTAATTGGTATTTCAATTATCTGATGCTGAGGTATTTTGTAATTTGTATTTCAAATACCTATGGCTTCAAAATACATTTTCAAATACATTTAGCAATCTTAATAATGATAATGAAAAATAAGCTGACAAGCTTTCATCGTTTTGCGGTATTTATTCATGAAGACGTGAGTTAACTGATAGTGGATGATCAAATTCCATTAAAACCACAAAACTTTACAAGTGGAGCAGAGATGAGATGTGCTGTCTTTCACTCTGCTCAGCTTTGCTTCTATGGTAATGCACCTTTAGGTAAGGGCACTTACGACAATTTATTGAAACCAAAGGTTCTACCAAAACCAAATGTATTTTGTATTTGAAATTAAAAAAAAAAAGCATTAAAATACTATATTTTATATTTCAAATACATGACTTGAAAGTATTTTGTATTTCGTATTTTAAATACATGCGAAAAAGTAATTTGTAATTTGTATTTTAATTTCAGCAAAGCATGTATTTTGCCCAGCCCTGCAACCAATCAATGACATCCAGTGTCGCATTATGCAGTACGCGGTACGACAAATGGAATTACATGTAAAATTTGTGAAGTCATGTAAAGAATAATTTAGGAAATTATCCTGGGTAACTACATATAACTGAGTATGGTGAATACTCTTCAGAAATGTGCTCCTTAGTTTAAACCTCACAAAATGCAGTCCAAGTCTTCATCTGTGCAACTTATTCACATAATTTGTCCGCCTCTAGATAGGGATAGATGTCTTTTTTTTGTTCTCAATCAGCTTAAATTTAATTTCTAAGGTTGGTGATTAAGCACCATATATGATGACAATGGCAATCACCTTTGATTTCTTCTTCTTCCCTTTATCCATCTCCACCGGCGCAGGCTGAACAGGCAAGGGTTTAACAAGGGGGGGCTGTGCAGGGAGCGAAGGTGGTGAGATGCGCGGAGCAGGGGGGGCCGTGGGGGCAGCAGGAGGAGCAGGGGCTGTCTCAGGGCCAGGATCCAGGTCGGCCAGGTCAGAGTAGAAGCTGTCTAGAGCGGCGCAGAGAGCGTCATCCCTGGGGGGGGGCGGCGGCAGAGGGGGGTCTGACGGGGGGAAGGGCCCTACCACACTCTGCAAAAAAGGTTATTATTATTAAAATTAGAATCTTCATTATAAAGTTGTTGATCACAGATGAAAAGAAGATCAGAACCTCTTCTTACGTTTACTATCGAGATAACGCTGTTTTGAGCAGATCAGTATATGGACCGACATGATCACCAACATAGAAATTCTCAGGCGGGCTAGAGCAGATAGAGAACTGCTCACATCAATAAAAGTCAGGAAAATTTCATACCTGGGTCATGTACTTCGAGGGGAAAAGTATCACTTGCTCCAATTAATACTGAAAAGAAAAATAGAAGGTCGCCGAGGGCCTGGTAGGAGACAAATGTCTTGGCTACGAATTATACGAGAGTGGACCGGCATTAGAAGTGCGGAGGAGCTATTCCAGGCAGCACAAGATAGAGAGACATTTTCCAGAGTGATCGCCAACGTCGGGGGGACCTGATAGGGTACACGAAGAAGAAGAAGTATATGCCATTCATCCATCTACAGTCACAGCAAAAATCGTTTTAGAATCTCAACCACATATGGCAGTAAAGTGACAGCTCTCAGCGCACTCTTTTTCCATACAATGGTAAAGTCAAGACAAGACGGCCATTACGTTGAAACTGATGGTTTTTGCGATCGGCATATTTGTCATTATTATGGTGATAAAGTTTTATATCCGCTTTGTGTTATCTAAGTTGCAATATATCAGGAATTTCAAAATTTTACGGAAATTTTTGTTAGTAAAATGGAAAATATTGATTTATAGAAAAATGGCACTATTTTTTTTTATGTATTACTAGCTGGTACCTGGCATGCCTTGCTAAGCCATTTAATAAAGAAATTGTTTCTCCCTATAAAATTTCCCGCAAATATATCAACATTATCAACATGTTTCAAAAACAAAGTTTTCTTCATCGGGACAAGATTAATATTTATTTCAAGTGTATTTGCAAAGTTTGAAGAAGATTTTTTCCACTCACCTGTGCTCTGGCACTCTGCAGTTCTCGGCTGGTTATGGGTGGTGGGGGAGGGCAGGGTGGAGGGGGCGAGCAGGTACCCGGGGGTAGGGGCTCCAGAGGGATTCTGGAAAAATACAATTCGGTTAATGAATGTGCAATAAAATGCATTTTGTAAGTATTAGGGACAAATATTTATTTTGTAACTAAATATCGAAAAATAGATAGTTTGCCCTTGTTTTGTAAACATTTTCTACCTTACACGTTTCCTAGTCTACTTGAAGAATGTCTTGATTCTCGATTTTTGCAAGCGATTAAATAACCAAACTTATATCTATTGTTAAACATAAGCATTCGATACTAAATTTGTATTTTAAGATATTATTTTTTCTATTCGCTTATTCTTTTTCTTATAAGTACAAAATTGTATATTTAACTAAAGCTTCTACGAGGAATTCAATCGTTACACTCTTTTCCTTCTATAAATAATATGTTATACAATTAAACAATGTAATATGAAATTATGATATGAACTAAATTTGTCAATTTAAAACAGGATCCATTCCTAGTTGGCTAGTCAAAGTTTCTGCATATGTTTTATTGTATAATTTTATGTGAAATAAATTATAAAAAAAAAAAAAGACACAAGATCTGAATAAATTTTTCTACAAATAAATTCTCTGGCAATTCCCTGCTACTTTATGATAAAGTGCTATTGATTTACCTACCAATGGACAATGTGGATGAACAGTGGGAGCCTAACAACTCAGTGTGTTTAATGTTGAGCGATGAATCATCTTAATGCGATTGACGATTAATTTCATTCACTAAGAAATCTATACTTTTCTATAAACCCTTCTTCACAAGTCGGTTCCTCATGACTGAGTATCGTACTCCTACTCCAATTTCCATGGTGGACAAGGGTCCTCCACTCCTCGCTCTTCTGCGCCGTGTGGAGAGCTGCAGAAACCGACTTACCAGACCCTAGTGATACTTGGTTACTCGAGTTCATTGGTGACCTTTCTGTACTTCTTCTGCCAATTACTATTTCTGCCAGTAAGTTTCTCTTCGGTTTGGCGAGCAAAGTGCCCAAAGTATCTTAAAATCGTTGCAGGCAGATAGTTGAAAGCTTATTGTGGATGTCTAGCCCTTCCAGAATGGACACATTTGTGCGTCTGGCTGTCTACGGAATCCTGAACATTTTTCTCCATTTTCTCTATTTCGAGGGCGACTATTCACTTTCTTTAACCCATTGGCCACAGAATTAATGAGCTAAAAAATTGGCCTTCACCACTGAATTAATCTTGTACCAAAAATTGAACACCTGCCTTGATGTACTAAATCTATTGTAACTTTTGAACTATGTATTCAAATGAATTAATTTCTTTAAATTTGTTTACATATTAGAGTAAGGTAAAGAAAAACATGAAAATAAAAATTTTAAAAATACTTAAATATGTGTAAATAAGAATACAACTATAACCTTGTCTTTTTTCGTAGGTTTTTTTTTCACATTTTTATTCATAAAGTTACAAAAAAACATAATATTCATAAATCGAACATTAATAATTTTTGTTTGTTACTTACATGTATACTAATTACTAATAAAATAATTTGGTATGATAGTCCCCAAAGCAATCAGGGACGTGCAGGGTCACTGCCAAAAGCCTAGAACCACTCGCAATTTTGAAGAAATTAAATGGCGGCTGGCTGCATACAAAACTTGGAACACAAATATGAGGGAAAAAACATAAGAAACATATTATTGCCAATTCTACGAAATGAACGATTAATTAACTACAGAGCGTTCGGCATTTAAATTTTTTTTTCAAAAAAGTCACTGTCGTGCTGGTTTTCTGTTTTTTAGCGGACCTACTCTAGGCCGGCGGCTCGCCGGGGTTTGTGGTTAAATACCTGAGTTGCACACCCGGCAAGCTGCCGTGGCCAATGGGTTAACAGACTCTAAGTGTCCATGTTTCCACAGATAACCCAAAATAGTACGTATTTTTAAATATACCCATAAATCGAAATTACCAAAACATGTATTTTTAAATATAAGTATGTTAGTTCTAAGTCTCTAAATTTAAGTCACATTACTGCAAATATGTATGTCATTAACCTGACAAGGATTAAGTTGAAAGCCGGGCGTATTTCGAAAAACGGCGCAGATTTTACCTTGTCGCTTTCTGGTCAAATATCCATTTAAAAACAAAGGAATTTTTGCGTTTTTGCAATTGTTTTCTGTTTACCAGATAATATATCCTATTATTCATGTGTATTACTAACTATAAAAGCTAACTAACTAAAAAAAAAAAAAGATTAAAAATCTCCCATTTTGGAAATAATTTTCAAAAAATATAATCACACAAATATAAACTGATTTTTTTAATAAGAAAAACTCTCTTTTTATAACTTTTGAAGGTCATTCCCATCAATGTAATATATCATTGAAGAAGAAGATAACACTAATAATCTAAACGAAAATATGAAAGAGAACAAGACACAGAAAAATAGAAAAAGACAATGGTCGCAACTGGGACTCGAACCCAGACCTCTCGTCTTCTCTTTTCTATTTTTCTGTGTCTTGTTCTCTTTCATATTTTCATTTAGATTATTAGTGTTATCTTCTTCTTCAATGATTTTTTTTTTTATTTCTACCCAAACCTGAATGCATACCCAACATGAAAATACACAATTCAAAGGAGTTTGCGAATAAATAAAGATCTTTGTACTCATTTGAAAAGGTAAAACTTTGATTTTTCACCTTGACAGTTGCAAAAATCTAGAGTCATGGAAAATTCATTTAAAAATATTCTAGAATAGCTAGATTAATGAAACCATCGGTTACGTCAAGAATAATATTGGTACAGTGATTTAATAACATATTTATTTGTATAGCGCCCTTGAGGTGATTTTTCACAAAAATGGCGATAAATAAAGATCATTTAAATATTATTATAATTATTGTCTCACTTGATTGTGGGCACATCGACAGCGGGTGGTGGTGGCGGGGGCGGCGGGGGGAGCGGCGGGGGCTCCTCGGGCGGCGGGGGAGGCGGGGGCGGGGTGGTGCAGATGTCCATGTCCTCGAGCCCCTCGGCCGCACTGCCCGGATAGTGCCACTGCTGCAGCCCCGTCTCGCTGTGCTCGTACACGTAGCAACCCGACTCGCTACACACACACAAGGACAACGGTCATCAATCGGCGAACTGAACGGGCCACGCTTTAAGGGGAGTTATGCGCACCACTTTAAAGGGCCAGAATATACGTTTTAAAAGGGAAATTTATTAAAATAAAAATGATATTCAGGAGTATAATATTTTTAACACTACTAGTAAAGCAATAATGAAATTTTCAGAAATTCCTATCCTCCGTCTATCAAATTAACTCTTAGACTGCCAGCTAAGGTGCTAAACAACTCGCCATGCGCCAGATGACACTGCATATTTTCATAAAAACTTACTTTGTTTTTTAATTTTTTTTGTAAATCGTGGGTAGCGTCTTACCAGATAATGTATTGTGTTTATTTATAAACACCATATATTTCTATTTTATATAGTTTCCCAAAGACAGCTACCATATACAGAGATTTGTTTTAGCGTGAATTGCCTATTTCAAAAAAAAAGAGAGAGATTGTTTTTTATCTCTCTTTCTCTATGATAGTTCTATGAAAATTCTATTTAAATTCTGTTATTATTTCAGTATTGTGAAACAACTGGCCAATAATGATATCGTCGCAAGAAAGCAATACTGCTGTAACAGCCAAAAACCAAATTGTTCAATTGTTGATTTTGAGGTGTGTGCATCAGTTAAAAAACGGCTAGTTTTTCCAACATTGTACAGTTCTTGTTTATCGTTGAAGAGTCACGGGACGCAGATAGATCGACGCAGAAAAAAAAACTCTGCAAAACGGTGTATAAAAAGCATTTTCATAGGTAGTGGCGGTTACAGCAGTATTGCTTTCTTGCGACGATATAATAACAGAACTTGAATAGGACCCTTACAGAATTTGAAAATTAACTTTTAAATTTGATGAATTGTTAAAATTCTGTGAAGCAACCCATTCTAAATATTACAAAAAAATATAATAATTGAATATTGAAGAAATACAAACATATTCTTGAGTTTTATTATATTTTCCAGCTAAATTAGTGTTCTTCAAAATAAAAAAAATAAGTCAAATGTATAAGGTTTTCAGTGGATAAATGCAGTACTATGCAGTAAATGCAGTATGACTTTTATATGAATAATTACGACATTTGATAAGGAATTTGCAACATGCTTTTTCACACATAAAAAACAAATGTTTGCAAGTGACGAAATGATAAGCTAGAATAATATTAAGTTATATTATTTTCTTGCCAAATGAATTAAATTTATTTTAGTATGCTAGGAGCATTTTTGAAGGTTTAAAATACCATAAAATTGAGACAAACGCGGTGAGTGTATTAAACCAGATTCGCTGGCATTCCAAGAGTTAAAAAGTGAGTTTATTGTGCATATTGATATTAATCTATCACTACAAACCTATCAACATAACCTTATAATGATTTACGCATGTCAAAAGTTGATTAAACTATTTTAAATGTTTCAACAAAATGAAGAAAAAAAAAACTAATGTAAAGTAACAACTTTACAGAATGTTTGTAGTCCTATTTTAGAAAGCAGTTATGGTGAACATTGAAAACAATAAATAAATTAAAAATCATAAAATGCTTTAAACAGTTGATAGAGAAAAAAGGCTTCAACAAACTTTATATTCAGAATGTGAACGATGAAAAATATAAGAATTGGATTGATTTGAGATTTTCACGGCCGTCATCGTGATTTATTTTTGGGGTATTACGTGTTGCGCTGCCTCCTTCTTTAGCCGACGTTTCAGACAGCGTTGCTATGTCCATCATCAGGACAGATGCATAATCGTGTGAAACGTTGGCTAAAGAAAGAGGTAGCACAACACTGCATAATACCCCAAAAGTAAATCATGAAAATTTATTTATTTATCAATGCCCCTTACCACAGCTGTAAAGTAATTTTGGAAAAGCCAATCAATATCGCAACTCAGCAGGGACCATATTTCTAAGAAAAATCCTAGTTTATTTTTTTTTTAATTCTGGCACTCGATAAAGTGATGCACATAGAAAATTGTAAAAATTAAAAAACCAACAATAAAAAATACTTAACAGTATGAAGTTTCACTCTCACCATATATTGATACACCCTTTTTCATGAAAATTTTTCCACTTTGAAAGTCTTCAAACAAAACTCCACAGGTGGAAAATTTCTCAAAACTTTTTGAGAGTGCACCAATACGTACAAGGAAATAGTGAATAAATCTGAAATTAGCTGTAAATTAAATATTTACTATGGCTCCGACCGATTTAAATATGTTTCAAACATGTTGATGATTTTTTTAATGAGTTTTGAGGATAAATCAACCTTTCAATAATGTTGAAAAAAAAACATTGTGCGGATTTTAAATGCTCCGTACAACAGCCGTGAACAAAAAGTGAACCGTCCATGCTGGCAATATTTAATTGCACATCGTTCTGGTGGACAACGGCTACTACCTGGACTATGTATTGCTGGACATCCCTTCTTGACCTGAAGACAAAGAACAAAGCATAAAATCTAAGTATTATATTTAAAAAAAACAGTTTGTAACAATATACTTGCAACTTACCAAAAGGGAAATACCATCCTTACCGCTGTCCATTTGCCGTTTCCACATCGTCTCGTTTCCTTTCTCCTCGTGTCTTGACAACTTCCAACCGTTCGAGGAATTCCACCTTTTTAAATACGCTGACGTAATTGCAGTGATTTTATTCAAGTATTTTGCAATCTTAGACAAAGATTGATTTTTTACCTTGTTGGAAGGTTGAAGATTAAAGAATTGAAGTTAGTTAGATTTTGTTTTAATATCGGTTTTTTTTAATTTAGTAGTTAGTTAGATATTTTTTTTTTATATTGATTTTTTTTTATTTTGGTAGTTAGTTTGATATTTTTCAGTTATCCAAAGATGATTACAATCTCAAGTTTTCCTCAGTTTTGTGTAAAATAGTTTTCTGAATCAGAATTTTATCTACAACATCAAATCTTACCACTATACGCAAATTTGTATCAATAATTAAATTAAATAATGTTTTGTATATTCAGAAACATCAATAGATTTTTAGTATAATTATTATATGGAAAGAAAAAAATGGCTAAAATGCCATACAACTGTATGGCGTTTTAGCCATTTATCTTTTCCAGCTGTATGGTGCTTTAGCCATTTTTCCTTTTCGGCGTCGATATTGCTTTCTAATTTTATCTGCAATCACTGTAAATCGAAGAATTTTAACAACGCTTTTGAAAATCAGCAAGCAGGAATGTATCCAAATTAAATACACAGGCAGGAAAGGCACCGATTCAAAAGCAATTAAAACATAATTGGAAAATATCCATTAACAAAGCATCTCAGTTTATAGAAGTTTATTTTGAAAATATAACAGAATTAATATCACAGTAGTTGTTTGGCCATGACTTTTGGTCAAGTATAGACTTAATGTTATATGGAACATTAAGTATCTAGTGGAGATTAAAATACATAATAATTACAATTAATCAGTCAATGGGTTAAAATGATTGTGTTAAAAATAACTTCACTCACTAACTAAAAGCTAAGACGAATCTTAATTCCGTGAAAGAAAATAATTATGTTAGTAAATATTCTGGTTTCTAATAGTTCTGTATTTTAGTCACAATAGAAAAAGGAAATTCTTCATATAAATAAATTAAACAAAAAAGTTATGTAATAGTCTACGCTTTATGGAAAATAAATCCTCAAACGGATTAAAAATATTCAAGGCAAATAACACTACGTACAAGCCTGTTAAAACTGTTCAGTTTCCCCAAATATAAAGTCTGGGATTCTTCCCTTCAAAATGTAATAGGACTAGCATTATGAAAGCTCCACTTCAAAAAGAATTAACTAGACTTAACAACATGGTAAAAAAATGTGTACTTAGATAATGGTTATTATACTGTTTTCACGAGAACTCGGTTTCATAATGAGATGAGTGGACTAGTTAAATGAGAACTTGACCTCGCGTGAAATAAACAGACTAGTTAAATGAGAATTTGACCTCACCGAAAATAAACAGGCTGGCTAAATGACATTTTAACCTCATGGTAAAAGAATAGCTACAATGGAAAAATAAGTAGTTAAATTAAAACTTGACCTCACAGATACAATAATATGAAGTGTGTAAGAAATTGACGGCATGGTGAAATTATTATTACGCTGGCTAAATGAGAACTACGCTTTTTAGATAAATAAACAAACTGACTAAATGAAAACTTGACCTAGAGAAGAATTAAGTAGACTGGCTAAATGAGAGTTTGACTCTGTAGAGAAACAAGAAGACTGCTAAATGAGAACTTGATTCCGTAGATAAATAAATGAGAAGTTGACTCTGTAGAGAAATAAGTAGACTGCTAAACGAGAACTTGACTCCTTAGATAAATAAATGAGAAATTGACTTTGCACTGAAAAAGTAGACTGTTAAATGAGAATTTGACCCCATAGATAAATAAATGAGAAGTTGACTACGTAGAGAAATACTGCTAAATGAGAACTTGACTCCGTAGATAAATAAATAAGAAATTAACTCTGCAGAGAATTAAGTAGACTGTTAAATGAGAATTTGACCCCATAGATAAATAAATGAGAAGTTGACTACGCAGAGAAATACTGCTAAATGGGAACTTGACTCCGTAGATAAATAAATGAGAAATTAACTCGGCAGAGAATTAAGTAGACTGCTAAATGAGAACTTGACTCCATAAATAAAAAAATTAAAAGTTTACTCTGCAGAGAAATAAGTAGACCGCTAAAGGAGAAGTTGACTCCGCAGAGATATAAGTAGACTGCTAAATGAAAGCTTAATTCCATGAACAAATAGATGAGAAGTTAACTCAGCAGAGAAAAAAGTATTTAGACCTTTAGAGGGGTGAGACAAGAATGTATCCGGGGAAAGCGTGTGTACCTGCTGAATCGGCAAGTCCACTGAGCAGGTGCGGCGTTCTGTTCCAGCGTGGTTAGTTCACTCCCCGCCGTATCCAACTGCTCCTTCAAGTAAGCGTCGAAATTGTCTACTTTAGCTACTGCCCACAGAGTCTGGAATAAACATTTTAATAAATATATTTTTAAATTGTCCAAAGAAACAAAGTTAGCAGTCCACAATCGAGAGCTGATACCAGCCCTGGTGTATGACAGTGGGGAAAGAAACTGGCAGATAAGGATGAAATTATACAGACGAAATGCTGTAGAAATGAGATCTCTGAGATATATTGTGGTATGAGCATATGTGACCGTGTTAAAAATGTGGAGATCTGGAAAGAATGCGAGGCTAAAAGATTAAGAAAGGGGCCTTAAGATGGTTTGGGCATGTAGAGCAGATGAACGAAGAAAGGTGTGTTAGAAGAATATATGATGCGAAAGTGAATGGTAGAAATTGGGGACGCCCGAGGAAGACATGGTGCAATCGGGTAAATCAAATATTTGAGACAGACCATGTCAATAGAGCTGCATCAAACTTAAATTTGTTTAGGAGTGCACATTATGAACAGTTTATGACTATGTGACTAAATTTTAGTGATATCTTATATATAAAAATCAATTTTTGTTGTTTGTTGTTTTTTGTTCGCATGTTATGCGCTGCCATACAGTTCATCCGACTGCGATGAAACTTTGGTGATTTGTTGTGCGCACGCCCGCATATATTGGTAAGCTCTGGCGTTATGAAATTTGTGTAAATGAAAATGAGTGTATTTTACATATTTTAGCGGCAGGGAGGGAAGGCAAGAGGGGAAGGGTAATGGTAATTAATACAAATAAAAGTAAGCAAAGATAATTCTTACCTGCAGCTCAATGTAGAGTTTTTGCAGGGGCGGCACAGGCGGTAAGCTCTGGGTCAAGAAATTAAGTTTAGCCTCAATTAAAGTTTTCTTTTCTTCTAGCTCACTCATTACCACTTCTTTCTCCACTTCAATCTCTTTCACAGGGGGAACAATCGTCTCACCTCTATGGAACATGATGTTTCCCTTTTTGAAATTGGAATAAGTATTCTTTTTGGTTGACGGGACGTTGAAATCTCTTTCATTCAAATCTGGTTGAAAACCCAAACCCATTCTTTCGCCGCATATTTCAAAGTTCTGTGCGTACTTTGTTGTGTAGCTTAAATCTGGTTTTAGGGGCGGGCCTGAAGGGCCGGCAGAATTAACTTCTTCGTTATTTGGTGCTGGTTTTTTAGCCGGCAACACATCCAATGCTATTCTTCTTTTCCTCTTGTATGCAGAATTCTCAATGCCTCCCTCCGCCGGTTCGTACTTATTGAAAACTTTCATTTCTGAAACTGGTTCGATTGACGTTAATTTGTTTTCAATATTTACATTTGAGTTTATCAATTCCTGTGCAATTGATTCTTCACCTATTAAATTAATATTTTTGTCATGATTTTCTTCAGACTTCACATAGTCCTGCATAGTCGATATAACAGGAATTTCCTCAATGTTTTGAACGCTTGGAAACAGGGGTTTAAAAGGCAAAACATCCGGTTTTGGTTGAGACGTCTCATCTGCAGATTTGTTAGAGGGATACTCCATAGTTTCAGAGGCAGAGTTATCAGAAGAGATTGTGGGTTGGTCAATGGGTTGTTCTTTTTCTATTTGAGCTATCAGGTCATCCACGTCCATATCCAGAGCCGTGTGGTTCTTAGGCGGAGGAGGAGAGCCCGGGGGCGTTTGGGGAGCCTTGACAGGGCTGTGGCCCCCAGACCCAGATTGCGAACCACTTTTGGGAGATCCCACCAGATACTTTATTTCATCAGGAACGAGCTCACCCAGTTTCTTCAACAGCTCCGACTTGGCTTCAATCAGCTCTTCCAAATTATCGGCCTCGAGGTCATCATCATTTTTAATATGTCCAGCTTCTAAGTCATTTTGTTCTGTTACCTCCGCCTGAAATAAAAAAAGAGCACAATTACAAAGAAAAAAAATATATAACTGATAACTATTGCCATTTTTTTATCAGAGGCTGGTGAATCTCACATTAAACTACTTACTTGAAGTAGATCAGGAGACTCTAACCAGTGAATCATCATTTAATTAATTTGAAACATAATTTTCAAATGCCTCAGATTGAAAACTTAGCCATCATTAGAACAGAGATGATGGAGTTATCCACTCGATCTCGTCACTTCAGGCGAATTCTTTCATCACTGACATTTCTATATATATGCATACTTAATTTGCTACTCAATAATACACCTGATTGTAAAATTTATGAAGGTGTAATATTACTTGGTACTACCAACCTGTAAAAACTGGGCATCATTGATCACACATTTTTCAGGAACATCTTCAGTTTTAATATCAGCAATATCCATTTCGTCATTCACTACTACAGATTCCAAAATATCTTCGTTGACCTCCAATTGCTTGAAGTCTATTGGCGTAGCATCAGTTTTGATCATTTCAATTCCAACATCCTCGCTAAAATCAATATCACACTTTGCCAAAACTGCCGGGAGAACTTTTTCTGATATTTCAATTTGTACAACAGGTTCATCATTTGCAGCAACAATTGGTAAATCCGATTCAACCGAATTTGAAACCGCCAAATCTTCTTGTAATTTCGGACCAATAATTTGAGGCAATACCGGAGAGCAAGTCTTTCGCATTTTGGGCTCAATTTTAAAATTTTCCGGTCCATGAGTTTTTGGTAAATCTGGACCGAATGCTTTGGGTAGGTCTGGTCCAAATGTCTTTGGTTTTTTCGAAACTGACGATTTAGATTTTTCTGCAGTTTGGTTGAAAGGTTTAGACTTGTCTTTTGGTTTGGCGTTTGGGGGATAAACACGTACAATGGAGTTACGTTTGGATTCTTCATCCTCTGAACCGGAATCTGAATTGTAGTATGAAGTTATCAGTGTGATCCTCCTACGAACAGAAAATAAACCAATTAATCAGTGAAATGTTTTTTCTTTCTTATTTCGTGTGAAAATGATCACAAAATTTTATGCAGTGGCGAGGAAAATAATTTCCCTCAGGAAATAATTTCTCTGCCTGTCCAAAATCGTTCCACAGCCGAGTTGTTAAAATCAAGAATGAGTAGTAGAATAAAATCATAATAATTAAGTATGGCATGGCACCATACCCGCTGCTAAAATATAAAGGGTGTGAAGGGATGTACTTAACTTACTTTAAATAGTGATTCTTGACATTATTTTGAGTAAAAAATAAAAATGAAATTTTGATCTCCAGTTTTTTTTCCGATTTCCGGAAACATTTCCAGTGTTTTTTTTTTTTATTTTAAATTAAAAACATTAAAAATCTGAACATATTGGATAGTCAGGGGCGGAATGTGGGGTTGATTGGTTACTCGGCTAAGTGACCAGTGACGACATGTGGAAGAAAAAAAATTGTTTGTCTTTGAAGAAATTTTTTTTTTAAAAACAAATAAAACTCTGGAGACCAAAATTACATTTACATTTTTTTTCCAAATGATGGTAAGGAATTACTGGTTAAAGCAAGTCAAGTGCATCCCTTAGCACCCTGTACAGAACAAGGCAAAAATAACAGATTTATAAGGAGGGTTTATGAAGAAGGGTACTCACTCTACTTCTTCTTCACTGGAGGAATCCTCTGAAGGTGGCTCGGGTTTTTTGGGAGTCGGGGGAGCCTTGCGGGGAACTGACGCTGGCTTGCCTGAAAATTTAAAATTCAACATTTAAATGGTAATGTTTTCAACAATTAATTTATCTATACATCAACATTCCTAAAGAAAGGACAAAAAGAAGCAAAACCAAAAAAATATACATCAACCCAAGCCAAAGGGGCTTAATTTACTACTTTTCAGGAGAGTGAAAACAGAGAAAGGTGCTGTAAGAGCACCAACAAACCTTGCTGTTTTAATTGCAGAGTTTCAACTGCTCCAGAAGGTTGAGAGCGGTTGAAACTTGTATTATACACATTCAATTCATATTATTATACATCCCTTGGCTGTACAGAAGGACTGACCTGATTGAATTGGCGGGGGGACTGCTGCAGGAGCCATAGTGAGGCCGGGCGGAGGCTCCCAACTGACGGTGTTGGTGATCTGCTCCCAGTAGTACGGGAAGCCACTGGAGGGGTCCACGCACATGGACCAGACTAAAAATAAAACATTCATATTTTGTAAAATGTAACACCATAACACTTTCAGCGTGGCTTGATAAGATCGTGTATTCAAGACAAAACATATGCAAAGGAATAACACATATAAGTCAATAATAGAGCTCACTTTTCAAATAGAATGTGCGCATTAAGCATGTCCCTATTTTCTATATATTTATAGTACATGCCAAACTTTAAGACCGGTCTTAACATGGTACGATTCTTTCTCGCGCGGTTACTGACTTTACAATGAACATAAGCAAAATAGAAAGATGGGTAAAAACATGTGCGCGATAGAGAAAGGCGTGGACGGGGGGGACATGTCACTTTTTTTACCTTAAACTCGCCTATTGCAATAATTTTTTATCAATGTCAGGCCTGTTTTAAAGTTTGGTGTGTACTATAGCTGAATTATTAAGGGTAGTTAAGAAAAGACATCAAATTATCCATTTTTTTCAACGAAATAGCTGTTAAAATGCATTATTTTCCATTTCCGATTTTTTTTTTATGTGAATACCACACAAGAGTCCCAACTGCTCCCGTCTGGAGCCAGTGAGACTATGGCATCCCCGATTGGGGTATGTTGTGAGGCTGAAAGTAATGGGGAGGGGAAGGAGATGGGAAAGAGGAAGGTGGGGAAGTACCTGGCTATTCAGCCAGGTACTGAACACGTCTAAAGCCATTTCAAGCAACGTTTCAATTCTGAATGGTGGTCTTACACCAGGGCGATACTAAGAGTATCTTCCAATCTGGAATGTGCCGCAAATATACTATATATTATTTTTAATGAATTAATTGTGAAATAACACAAATTCATCAAATAAAATTTATTTGCCCATGCCGGGATTCAATCCCGCGAACTTCGGATTGCGAGTCAAGAGTCTTACCGCTAGACCACGCCGGCCGAGAATTACTGAAGTAGTTGTTATCTAATTTAAAATATAATAATAATAATTTTTGGCTGATTTATTTTTGTGAAAAGCGCCATTTTTGGGAAAAATTACCTCAAGGGTGCTGTACATATAAACATACAATAAAATTAAATTAATATGATAGGCTTTTTTTTCTTAAAAGAAAGACAAACATTCCCGGGTTACGAATAACCCAACAATGTTTGAAAATCTCCTACTACCACCACTCTAAGCCGAAAATGTTGCTTGAATTGTGACGGAGGACTTAAGCCAGCCGAGGAATCAAACACGCGACGCCCAAGTGAGACCCAAACGCGATGCTCACTTAGCCACTGACAATGTTGAATTGGGTCACCGATATAAAAGTGGATTTGTCAGCCTTTCTTCAAAGATTTAGGTTTGTTTATGGACAAAACTATTTAATCATATTCATATTGAATAACTATGGGCGCAAACAATTAATTCACCTTAATATTTTAAAGCATAACTTGCAAAGTATTTTAAGCAAAAATAATTAAATTGGCATCATCTGCATGCGTAGATTATAACGGAGGATCCGTTTAACCTTAACCATGTCCCACTTTTCTCTATGTTATCCGAAGTATGCAGCAGAATTATGCATTTTTACCAATACCAATAATAATAATAACAATAATTTGATAAAGGTATTTGAACAGAAATAAATAAATAATTAAAATCAATGATACTCACTAGGTTCATGACCATGCTTCACTGTATCGGCAGCAATAACTGGAACAGATGGTCCTTCATCATCACTGTTACTATCCGAGCCGTAGTCTCCTAAGAGACCCGCAAGGGCTCCACTCTTGGGAGGGCGTGCCATATCAGCTTAGGCTGAAAATAATGTTTCAAATTTTAAAAATAAAAACTATAAAATAACTTTAATTGATTGTTTACTAAGGTATTTCAGTTAATTTCTAACATTTTCAATACAAATTGAGTTAATAAATGCGTTATTTGACATATTTTTCTTGATATTCATGTATAAATATAACATAACCTAAGTTCAATCACAATATGTCAATAAATAATATACGTTTTGTAAGTGAAAATTCAGTTAAATCGCTGTAAATTATATGTTGATAACAATGAAAATGAAGTTTACGTACTTGCCCATACAGTGGAATAATGTTTTGGAAAACAATTCGTTTTGGAAAACGAGCACCGGCCGATGACCACTGGACAGCTTTTTCATGCTACGATCCTATTAGGAAGTAAAGTTTTATTTCATAATATAAAATAAACAAGGCAAAAATATGCTAGCCTTGAAATCTATCTGAAGTAATGAATTAACGTACCGCGAAGAATTTTAACAAAATTATTTATCGTAGGATGACACTTTATGCTTTAGACCATAAATATACTTTAGACCATAAATAAACCAGTCATCTTTAGACAATTTTCTTCTATACAATCGCAAATGGTCATAGACAATCAATTTAAATTAGAAATTAGAATAGTTTTTACCTTGTCTATGGTGTAAGCGGTCGACACACGAAAAATATGATCACAGTTTAGTGAAACGAGACCAGTGTTGCCATTCGCATTGTTTTTGGATCATTTCTACCTCCATGGTTTTTACCGGTGAACAAAAATGTATACATTTATGAGTGGGATACGTTTTTCTTTTGGCATGGGTCACTGGGGAAATCCTAAAATCAAGCCTTGCATGGTTCACAATGTCTCTTTGTCTTATTTAAATCTGTCAATAAGCCGTATTTACAATATTAAAAAGAAAATAATATGTCATTTAAGAATTAGGTACCAACCATAGATAATTGAATACTCCTGAACTAGCTGTTCAAAATGAAGACAAAAAAATTATTACTTGAGTTGTGAGGGAATTTTTCTCTCTCATCTCATCGACCTGAAAAAACTTATTTATATTCAAATAAGTAGGTACTACGAATAAACTTGATAACGGTAAAATAAAACTCTTTTTTTAAGTAAAAACTCTTTCACAAAAAATTACTCTTTTTTTAAATTTTTTTTTTTCTTCTTATAATTCAAATGATAATTATAAAATGTTAGTATTTTTTAAAAGAATTATAGATTCTTTCCTTTTTTATCCTTCAAAACTTGATCTTTTCATCCCTGAAACATATTTTTTTTTATTTATAAGACTTGGCAGCACTGAGCGTGGCCATTTTTAACAAAATAGTCATAGAAAAAATAATTTCTAAATTCTATGGTCGCTGACGCTGTCACTTGTCTTCATTTTCGTTGTTTTGTGACTTGTCAAACAAGGAGAAAGTGCTTTATTTTTATTATTGCCGACGCTTATTAATTAAAACAGCAAACCTTCAAGTTTTTCTACTTAAAACATAATAGTTTTATATCCTCACCAAATCATGTCTGAAGGTACGTTAATGTTTGTTTGTGAGAAGATGTTTAATTTTTGTTTTGATTGGTTATTAATAATGAATCGTATTTATTTTATTACAGAGGATGTGATCAGACGGCGTCTGTTGATAGACGGTGATGGTACGGGAGATGATAGAAGGCTTAACGTCTTGCTTAAGACCCTCATCAAATGGTGTAACACCAATGACCAAACTCCAGAAGACAGGTTAGTCTAACAATGCAGTGATTATTTACTCTTGTTTTAAATCTTTTCTGAATGAGATTTAACATTATATTACATATCAACCCTTTGAGTTGCGTAGGTTGTACTGAAAATGTGCTGTAACTGTGTAATTTCATTAATCAGGCTCTTTTTTCTCAAATTATTTATTACCTGGTTGTGAATGTTTATACATTTACAAAATATTTGGGTTAACTTTCGTAATCACTGGAAATGCTTAACGCGAATATTGAAAAAAAAAAAACTTTTGATTTGCGTGAATACTGTAAGACATTTTTTTTGCATGTGGGGCGATGGACCAGACAACTCGGAATTAAAACAATTCAACATCTCCTTTGAAAAGTCATTAAAAGTGAAGAAAAAAATATGTAATAAATTGTTTAAAAAGGGTAGGTTATGGGCTATTTTTATTTTTCATAGCTTGACTTTTAAAAGAGATGTTGAGTTGACTTGATTCTGAGTTGGCATGGAACCAGAAAATACTGCTACTCAAAGTTTCAATCATGAGTATAAGATTGCGCCATTCGCGGCCGCGAATTCAAAAATTGTCTTTTATCGTAATTAAAGTGAATCTAAAGATTTTTTTTCTAAAAACATATTTGTATTAACGAACATAGTAAATTATGTGTTTGCTAAAGACTGAATCTAAAATTTGATTTTCAATATAGTCCATGAACATTTCCGCAAGAAGTGGACCAAGCGGCGAACCAATAGGCAAACCCTCATTTTGCTGATAGAATTTATCGTTAAATATAAAATAATTGTTTTCCACACATATTTCAAATACTTCGAATAAGTCTTTTTTAATAACTGGGTTTATGTAATATATCTTCAATGATTTTAAGGCACTATTGGATATTGTTTAAAAGGCTTACTATGTCTAAAGATAAAATTAGTTTAAAGATAAGTTATTACGAAAATAAAATCAGCTGGCGGATGGCGAAAATTTAGATTCGGCACACATTAGAGTTAATGTTATATGTAACAAGCATCAAATACATATAATGCATGTATGATACAGATGCTGAAACTCGCATTGTTTTGTATTAGTGACAACTTTTCAACAAAATGCAAACTTTAAAAAATTATTAACAAAGTAATCAAATATTTTTATTTAATTTCTAGCAAGGCGACTCACGATAGGATGTTGGCACAATTAGCTCAGTGCGAGTTTGCAGTCACCAAATCCCAACTATCTTCGCAGATGATGGCCGCAGAACTAGAAAACTACGAGAAGCTTTCCCACACCATCGAGAAGGGAATAAGCGATGCAAAGGTACACATAGAAGACACAAAAGTGCAGCTGAAACACACCAAAACAATTCGCAGAAACAAAATAGAATACGATGTTCTCGCCAAAGTTATAAACGAACAGCCTGATCGTAAAGAGACGGAAGAAAAGCTGGATAAATGTAAAAAAGAACTGGCAAGTCTAGACGCTACTAAAGAACAGTTGGAGAAGAAATTGGAACTTAGAAGAAAACAGTTCCATGTACTTATCACTTCCATTCATCAGCTCCAGGCTTTACTTGATGAGGGTGACGCTGATGATATGAATCTGTCACTTGAAGATATCGATGACCTAGACACGGAGCAAATGGACGCCATGGAAGCTATGGAAGTTCATTAGATAATTACATCATAATATTTGTTAGAAGAATACTTTCTCATTGTTTCTATGCTACTAATATACTTAGGCCAATATATTGTTTTACAGAAATTCACATGTGATAAAGTCATCAAATGGCCATTCAGCACCATTTTGTTTGACATTTTAATGTTGATTCTAAGTCCGTTTAAGCTTTTAAACAAATTTTGATCAACAGAAGACAAGTATCATGTCAGCTTATTACAATTTGATAGAAAGCTGAAACATACCTAGTTGTTGAAAGTGGCGTCCTTTTCAGTGAGCTAGAGTGCTAAGATTGAAAAATACAGCATTATTGCTGTAGCTGAAAATGATTTTTATATTTTTTCACAATTTTTTTTTGTATGAAGATTTTTTTTATTTTGGGGAGGCTGTGCCTTCCCAGACTGAAAATCATCAATGGAGATCTTTCATGGCGCTTAATGGCCATCTGATGACAATGTTAATTTGTAACTTCTGGTGTACCACAGGGTTCAAATCTTGGCCCTCTGCTTTTTCTAATATTCATAAATGACCTTGGTTCAAAATTAAACTGTGATTATGCCTTTTTTGACGATGATTTTAAAAATTTTCTTAAAATTAGGCCTCTTTCCGATTCAAAATGACCTCGACACACTCAATAACTGGTGTCCTGTCAAAGATACGAACTTAAATGTCGAAAAATGTTACATTTTAAACTTCATTCGAAATAGAATTATAAAGGATTTTTCCCATTTTATTAATTACTTTCCTATGCTTTTTTTTTAAAAAGTGTCTTCCCAAAGAGAACTATGAATCACTCTTGATTCTAAATTCATATTTGTTGTACACATTAACGCCATTAGATGCAAATCACTTAAAATGATGGAATTTATTCATAGAATATGTAAACCTTTCAAATATCCTTAATCAATTCTAACCCTTTACATTGCCTTAGTTAAAAGTAAACTTGAATATGGAAGCACTATTTGGAACCCACATTACTACAAATTCGAAAATATTGTAGAATCTTTTCGCTAATTGAATTTGGAGTGTTATGCCGTGTTGCGCTACCTCCTTCTTTAGCCAACGTTTCGGACAGCGTTACAGTGTCCATCATCACATCTGCCCTGATGATGGACAATGTAATGCTGTCCAAAACGTCGGCTGAATGAGGTAGCGCAACACGGCGTAACACTCCAAAAACAAATGAACGAAAATACTTTTGGCCAAGAAAATCTAAAATCATATCTAATGTAGAATCGGTTAGAAAAAATGCTAAAACTGTTATCTTTCAAATGATTTCATGAACATCTTAGATCATATGATGTGCAACTTGTATACTTAAATTAATACACTTAAATTTGAAGGCAATTGACTGATCTAACATGTTTACATAAATTAATTCACAGCCATCTTGATACTGCATTGTGTCTTAGCAATATTGAAACAAATGTTCCCACTGTTTCAACGCCATAACATGTCTCACCTGAATACATTTAAAAATAATATCGCGTAATTCAGCCTTCGAACCCAAATGGGTCGACTATATATGTAAAAAGAAAGAGTATGCTAAAGTAATTATTTTCATAGAAAAAATCCAGAAAAAATTGCTAAAAAATATGTTGTGCGAATTATATTATGCATTTGTGCCTCTAATTGTGTCTCTTTGTATTATTTGTCATTTGCGTGAACTTTTATGTATTTTAGTAATTTTCTATTTTTAATTGATTTGTTATTTAATCTTTATTTAGAAACAATTTCAAGATTTACAAATGTTTAATTTGTCTGATTAGATTTGCATAATTGTTTGAACCTATTTGTGTATTAACTGAGTTTTAATAATTGGATTGTTCTCATGTGAGTAAATTCTCATCTGTAAAAACCCAGTATAAATAAATTTGAATTTCTGTAAAACAACTGGCCCTATGAATAATATAAAATGATGTGGATACAAACTAATAAAAAATATTTTTTCTATTTCATATCATGGTTTTAAAATTAAATTTTATTTCTATTTTATTACCTTTTATTTAGTTTGTAGACCCGCAGAATGGCCATGTCATGTTAGATGACTCATCCAATGGGGGGACTAAGATGGAGATTCTTTCCCAGACATTGGCTCAAAGTGTACGTTTGGTCTCTCAGCACAACAATCATACCTTTATTTGTTTAGAAAGAAATTTAGAAAACAAATCAGGTTTCCAATGGTGGACAAAATTTTATTTTAAATAAAATTTAAAAATATTATTGTTATTGTGTCCCAACACAGCAAAGCTCTTGTGCCGCTGTGTTGCCAATAGGCTTCATAAAAAAATCATTTTTCTGAATATAAATGGCCTACACATAAAGTAGATATGTTACTGTAAAACCCCATAAATTGGTAAATCTTAGGTTTTACTTGTAAATCTTAGAATATATTGGAAAATCTTAAGATTTACTATAGTACGGGCTTTTACAGTAACAGATATACTATTTTTTTAAATGTGTGAACACATTGTCTGGTTCGACAGTAAAATTTATTTATCTATTAAAAAAAGTATTTACGAAAATAGAATCAGCTAGCGCAAGGCGAAAATTTAGCATCGCCACATGAAGAATTAAATTTCTGAAATTACAGTAAACTTATTATGGAATAAAACAAAGCAACTTAATAATATCAAATTTTAATCTTAATTTTTGATGTTTTAGGAACATGTCTTATTGTCAATGAAATTCTCGTTTGTCTCTCGATAACTTCTCCGGGAACATACACCCTCGAACAAAAATTAAGATTTGCAATATCACTGGAAACACTGTCTGTGCAGGCATCATCAATAGAATGCAGGAAATTTTCATACATATCCTTTTGAACAACAAGTAAACTCCTCTGT
This sequence comes from Glyphotaelius pellucidus, assembly GCA_936435175.1. Lineage (NCBI taxonomy): Eukaryota > Metazoa > Arthropoda > Insecta > Trichoptera > Limnephilidae > Glyphotaelius > Glyphotaelius pellucidus. The sequence continues at coordinate 29,844,008 of OW386550.1, read as the reverse complement.
TCAACTAGCAAAGAAAAAGTAGAAGGGACCCTCGTTTCATCAGTACTATCCGTATCTACATTTTCTCTGAAATTTAAAACTGTATGAGACCCGCAGGTTATTGTAGTTATTGTTGGGTAAAATAAATCCCCGTCTACGTGAGGCATAATACCCTGTCCAGGGGTGTATTCATTCACCAATACGTGATTAGGAACTTTCCCGTTCATTAGTTGTAAATTATTTATTCTGTTTAGATAGTTTTGAAGCCACGGCGGTATCTCCTCGGCTATCATCCCCTTTGGGTGAGGAATCCCGCCCCAATTCTGAAGTCTTCGATTCATAAGCTGCGTCCATTTTGGTTTTGGCACCGAATTCACTCGAGATATAATAGCCGACTCTTCAAGTTCCGTTATAAAGTTTGGAACGTAATATATACTAGGAGGAACCTGAAAGGTAAACAATTGTTTTAATTACTAGGAATAAAATCAATTGGATAAATGAAAAAGGTTAAAACTACTAAAGAACATTCAAAGTTTGTATCAAAAATACGGCAAGAGAAGAATTGATCAAACATAATTATGAATGTGAACAATTCATATACGGCAAGACTGAAGAATTGATCAAACATAATTATGAATGTGAACAATTCATATACGGCAAGACTGAAGAATTGATCAAACATAATTATGAATGTGAACAATTCATATACGGCAAGACTGAAGAATTGATCAAACATAATTATGAATGTGAACAATTCATATACGGCAAGACTGAAGAATTGATCAAACATAATTATGAATGTGAACAATTCATATACGGCAAGACTGAAGAATTGATCAAACATAATTATGAATGTGAACAATTCATATACGGCAAGACTGAAGAATTGATCAAACATAATTATGAATGTGAACAATTCATATACGGCAAGACTGAAGAATTGATCAAACATAATTATGAATGTGAACAATTCATATACGGCAAGACTGAAGAATTGATCAAACATAATTATGAATGTGAACAATTCATATACGGCAAGACTGAAGAATTGATCAAACATAATTATGAATGTGAACAATTCATATACGGCAAGACTGAAGAATTGATCAAACATAATTATGAATGTGAACAATTCATATACGGCAAGACTGAAGAATTGATCAAACATAATTATGAATGTGAACAATTCATATACGGCAAGACTGAAGAATTGATCAAACATAATTATGAATGTGAACAATTCATATACGGCAAGACTGAAGAATTGATCAAACATAATTATGAATGTGAACAATTCATATACGGCAAGACTGAAGAATTGATCAAACATAATTATGAATGTGAACAATTCATATAATGTTTAGGAAAGAAACTGATTAATTTTCTCTCGCAACCTTTAGAAAAACAATTTGATGATAATCATTTTTGATCTTGATAATTTATCAGACAAATTTGTACAGTAGTCATATAATAAGCCTGTCTCAACACAGGTAAAACCTAGTGAGACAGGCATCAATTAAACCCTATGTAAAACCCTATGTTTATAGATTAATAAAAAAAAAAATAAAAAAATAAAAATTTTACTAAAATTAAATAAAACTAAGTTTTTTACATGTAAAAAAATAAATTATAAACTGCAACATAAGAGTTGGTGTAACTAGTGAGGTGGGTAATCAATACTGCTGCCTTCAACAGCTGGCTCCTTGAACTAAAACTTGTATTGATTTTTTGATAACTTCCCTAGCAACCACTTTCTTCCCAACAATCTACCAAGAAATAACAGAACTTCTTACAAAGGACAGCTCTTAAAATGGGTAAGCTGATTCTGAATCTGATATATTGCGAAACATTATAAATTTATTTTAAGGTCTCTAAAAAACACATTTACTATTTCTTGATAAATTGCATTATAAGAGCTTGAATTATAACTTGAAACGGATTTAGAAGCTGTCTCTATATAATAGTTTTTGTCAGTTGGATGATTACTTTTTTTTTAATTTGTGAAAAGATGTATATACTTTTTATTTTAGATAAAAGAAAACAATTAGACAGAAATAATGTTACACATAGGAATCATGAAGAGAATTTATCAAATGATGATTTAATTAACATGTTGACAAAATTAGAAAACAATCACAGAAGACTTCTCGGTGAGTGTTTGCTATTAAATAAATGTAAAAATAAAATATTACTAAATAAATGTAAAAATAAAATATTACATCTTTATTGCCATGAGTAAAAATTGGTTATTTTATGAACTGTTTGAGGAAATTTTTAAATTGAGTAAAAGAAATAATTTAGGTGTGACCAGCGCCCTGACTGAGGCGTTGGAGAATACAGTTCGGGGCAATCCATTTGAGCTGGAGGAAACATTAAACAAATGTATGGAAATTTATCCCGAACTCTTTACTGTCACTATAAAAAGACCGTCCAAAAATAGTAACTTCCGAAAGACTTATAATACATCAGGTAATAATTTTGAGTTTCATCTTCACATAAAGGTAAATCAATTTGGTCAGTGGCAATGTTTATCCAACTTGGAATTTATTACTTTTATATTGTAGTTTCAGAAGAAATGACGGATACTGGAGAGACTGAAAAGAAAATATATCCTAGTTTTCAAATCCAAAGTGACACAGAGCAGCCAGTCAAAAACACAACAAAGAAACCAAAACGTCCTTTCAGTTTTAGTAAAGAAACACAAATAAAACAACACTACAATACAGAAGCAAACATTCCTAAAACAGGTTTTTCAAATCCCGCTTTCGTTGTAACAAAAAGTAATGACTCAAAGTCAGAATCTCTTCCCACACAAAACAAAAAATATTCAAAAATACCAAAAATTTATAAAGAACCTAGTTTTGAGATTTTGCTAAGCCCGAACGATTGCCAGCTACATGGAGATAGAATTCAAACTGAACACAGCCAAAGCAATTTATCAGCTTACCCAACTCCTTCCCCGGACTTAAAAAATCAAAGTTTTTCCTTTCATCTAAGTGAAAATGAAAGTTCGGTGTTCATATCACCTGTTTCAGAAAAGGAGTTTAACCTTAGTCCCTGCGACCAGCCAACACATAAAACAGAGAGTTCCTACACTGTCAAACATCCAGAAAGCGATACCGATCATTCAACACACAACAAAGATTACTATTTTGACAGTCAGTATGAAAAACACGCACCACTTGAAGAATTTGATAATGTATTTAGTCCTAAAAATATGAATTTGCATTTAGATAACAGTGATCGGGAACAAGAGGCCAATGCAGAAAACAATAATTCTAACTGGCCTTACGAAATAATCGTTCAACAAAAAGGAAGACAAAAAGAAGAGGAAAACACAGAATTATCTATAAAGATTATGCCGGATGGATCCATGATGGAAGACTGGCATTTTAACACTGCTCAGGAGAATCACAGTCCAGTCGAAACATGCATTATTATTAAACAACAATTCAGTCCTAATTTCCGGGGTACTAGTAATTATCAAATCGAAAACACTAGTGAAGAAGTCATATTCAATGGGCCTAGAGAAAAGATATCAGTCACTATAGCTAAACTGCAAAGTTTGTCTACCGGCCTGAGGGTTCAATCTGGAGTCCTTCACCCAATGCAGGGAGAAACTTCCCAGCATCAAGGATCGCAGAGTAACAGAAAGAATGCTCCGTCGAATTACGAGTACCCAACTAAAATAGCTCTCCTGAATTCTTACAACGTCAACAGTTCGCCGAGACGTAAAGACAAGCCTTCGGATGTGATAAAAACTGACTTCATTAATATTAAAAAGAACCTCATCGAAGGCTCTGTTAAGGAACGTTCACAAATTTTACAGTCACTAAGATTGGTAAGAAGTATTTATAAAGCATGTTTGTAAATACTATTACTTTGCAATATTGCTAATTATGGTCAATATGTATTTTTCAGAATTTGATTCACACATTGGCCAAGGAGAGATCTATCCTACTTGATTCATACATAGCGAATGATATTTTTGATATTAGCTGCAACCCTACTCTGTTAGACATATTGATGCCTGTTGAGATTATCAATGGGTGGGATCTAATACTTCAGGTGAGAAAATTATACATTATAAATTGTTTTGCAATAATTATTGTCTAATTGTTGTTGATTGCGTACATTGTACATATTTGGCATGAATACTTTTTTTAATCTCGTTTTTGCAGCAAACAATACTGAAGTTTCTGAACACCATGAGTTCTATGTGGAAGGGCAGAGATTACTTGACGAGCAATTTAAAGACTTTGACCTGTCTGCAAAAGTATTTTTTTGATAAATACTCAATGAGAGTTTCTTCAGAAATGATTTGTAAAGATATGCTTGTGGCTACTTTCCACAAACTGAGCACCAGACAGAGCCAGCAGATTGCTTTGATTAATGCCGGTACTTAATACTTTATTTATACTATATATAAATGCACCGCGTTTCAAGCTCATTCTGTAAAATGTTATATTTTTTTCCAGGGGTTTCAGAGAAAATCCTATTCAGCGTGTTAGAGAACCGGGAGACCATATCAGCATATCGTCTTCTCCACAGTCTGGGTTTGCTGATTAACCTCTGCGTCAACAGCCAAGGAAGGCAGCTGATGGAGCCAATGTCTTCAGAACTTCTCTCACTGTTGTCTAGTCTGTTACAATCTAAAGAAAATAAAATTGTACCGTACGCAGCAAGACTTTTGTACATTTTGATGGCGAGTGATAAATTCCACAAAGAAGCAAACAGCATGGACATCGGCAAGGTTTTAGATGGATCCATCAAGGTTTTAATTTTTATTTTTGGTTAAGAATGAAATTAACAACTTCTGTGACAGACTAGTAAACATCTCGGTTCTGGAACCAGAGGTCGCAACGTTTAATGGCCAGCAGATATTTTAAGGAAAATTGACAATCATCATAATAGAACCTTGTTTTCTTTCAGGTGTCAAACAAAAGGATTAAACTTCAGTTGGAAACTTTAAAGGCTGCAATGAACCACCCTACTGCACACAATCATCTTAACGACGCCGAAGAAGCGTTTTTGGAAAATATTGTAAGATTTTTTTAAATGCCTTTACCTCCTTGCCATAGTTTTTTTTTTAAATCCACCAGTGTATCAATTGCCACTTCAGAAATAAAAAATTTACAGGTTCTAAATAATTGGAATGTTTCTCTGACCTTTTAGGGGTTATTTCTTTGATAAAATAAATAGTCATTGAAATATTATATGGCGGGTATGCCTCTGATTTAAAAGATAAGACCTGTGGATTAGTATTTAAAGTTAACTTTTTAAAATTTCAGGAAGCGGAAATAGATGAATTGGAGGAAGAGGTAGAAGTTGGAGAGCCCGGAGTCACAAACGCACAATCTGGTTAGTACATTTATTCTCTTCTAAAGTCATTAAATAATTGTATAATTTGAGATATCAGCTAACGAACGAATTATTTCAGAATCTTACCAAAAGCCTGGATTGGGTTCGGCTATTAACATTAGAGATGAATCTAGAATTCCTCCAGAGTTTGCACCAAGCAAAACTGATGAAAAGAAAAATGCGATTAAAGACTCCAATATGTCTTTGCAAGGAGCAGCCGGTGAAGACAAGAAATCGAATGATGAAACCACATCCCTTTTATCAACAGAAGATGGCTATAAAACTTCAGCCGAATCCAAAAACGATAAGACAGATAAAAAGGGCAAAAATAAGAAAACAACCAAAAAGAAACGGGACAAAGACACTGACAGTTTGTTGTCGTCAAATTATGCTTTACTTAAAGAAGCTTTGGATAACATAATTGACAATCAAACAAACTACAATATCATTCCGGAAACTGTTTCAGAAGAAATGCTCGCAGATAAAAATGTTGACAACTCTAATTTATCAAGAGATGAGTTAAGGAAGCAGCAAGAAGCTAAGGCTGTTGGCATATTTAAAGAAATTGAACTTACTGAAAAGCGTGAATCGGTTACAAGTTCAATCCCAGAAAAAAAAGAGGAAATAAAACCAGCTACACCAACCCTTGACACTAAAAAGGAAGATAAATTGACACCTCTACCAATTAAAAAAGACATGGCCCCTTCCAAAAGCCGGCCACCTTCACAGAAGAGTGATCACGTAACCCTCAGAAGTAGAAAACACAGCATCTACAGTCAGGACGGAAATAATGATTACGACTATTGCGAGGACACTAAACAAATCCAAGTTCCGGTACAACACCACAATATATTTAGCGATAGCAGACAGTCACCCTACAAAGGACTCTTTTCAGATAATAAGGATACAAAAAAGTTACCAGGAACAACTTCACCAGCAAAAGAGCCGAAACCCGTCAGTAAACCTGATTCTCCTAAAGAGACCAAAGAAGGATAGCTCGGTATTGAAAAAGGAAAAGATAAAAGAGAATGTGAAGGGAAAAGTTGAAGAACAAAGAAAAAATGGAGAACAAAGCAAAGAAAAAGAAAAATGAGCTTTAAAAGCTGATCAATTACAGGAACATGAAAGAGCTGGTCTCAAGAGCTGGTGACAAATCTAATTTGGGTATTGTTCTCCATATTTTTTTATATCTAATTATTATTACATTTTAGGAACTTAGGCTTAGATTGTTGCTTCTGTGCCAATATTTTACAATATTAACTTTCATATTTTATGTTGTTATTGATATCATAAGCACAAATTATATATTGTTACTAATGTTAAATTTATGATTATTCTACATCGCAACAAGAACTGTAGAAGACCGATTATCCAAAATAACTCAAACCGTGGTGGTTCGAGTAAATGTACATAGCTTCCTTGGAAAATTTCCAATATCAATTTCCTTTCAGTACATTGTGCTTTTTGCAGAATTTCGATAGGTCTCTGATACAAAAGTTGCTTCCTGTATGTCTCATTACAAAGATTTTTTCTCCGCGTGAAATTAGGAATCAGTCCGGAAAACCTGAAATCAGGGAATACTTACATTATTCAGTCTAAATTTCTCTGGATTCTTCATGAATTCTTCCATCGACCTGAAAATATCCAAAATATTTTTTGTCAAGTTTTTTTAACATATTTGGGCTTCATACAAATTGTTCAATAAGGAAACACCATTAATAATTTTATCACTAAGGTTTTTAACAAGTGTGGACAGGCAATCAAATTGAGCCAGGGTAATTTTTGGAAACATCTTTTTAAAGGTATTTTTGTGTCCTGTGATACAAACGTGATACAAACTACGGCTCGTTCCAACAGCACCGTACAGAGTGCATATCACGCGATCCGTTGCGACATGTAGGAGTGTGATCAGTGATAATGTGTGATAGAAAAATATTTTGTTGTTATTTTTTGGAGGGGGGGGGGGGCGAAAAAAAGGCATATTTTCATGATTTTTTTTTGAGATACGAGTTGGTTTATTTATTTCATACACTTATTTATTTTTATTTAAGTATGCAAAATGGACATGTTGTCCAAAAATTTATATACATGGATGATTTAAATACAGTGTATAACAGAAATATACGTTATAGTATAATATCTGAAGTATCTTTGAAAAAATTTTCAATTAAAATTATCAATAAATAAATCTGTGAGAGCGAATCTTTTGCAGTGAACTCCATAACTCGTTACCGGATCATCTGAATCAAAAAAGTCAAAATATATTTAAAAGGTGATATGTTTTCCTAAGAAGTCAGAGGGAGGTTTTTTTCGATTTTTTTTTATTTTTGGCAGCATTTTGAAGTGAAAAACGCGATTTTTGCTAAAAAAAATTCAGTGAATTTGATGATCGGTCGAGTAGATTTTGAGTTATGATGTTCACAAACTTCAAAAATATTGTTTGCGATTAAAGTTTTTTATACTCGAATCAAGCATGAGGGCCGGTCGCTTGAAACGCTGTATCTTCATTAATTTTGCTCCGATTTACTTGAAATTTTGACACAATACTCTCGACGTGTTGTACATTCAGAAAAAAAAATTAAAATTGCAAAAAAGTTTTAAAACCTTACCCCCCCCCCCCCCCCGTTGAAGAAAATGATCAGCAAAATGACATCTACATTTTTTACTTGTTGGTTTAAGAATTTCAGGTACGTGCTGATACATCCTATATTATCTACCAAAATCTTTAACCCACTAACAATGTAATCAATTTTAATAGTTTTCCACGCTTGTGATAGATCTAGGCTAGCTTTACACTCATACGTAAAATTTACGACTCAACAAAGTTTTTGACAAGTTACTCACAGGAATGTTTACATATGCATCCAACTTGTGGTAATTAATGCTCTCGGAAGTTCAACTTGTGTAAATGCTCATGCGACCATTTACATCTGTAAATTTATTTGCAGTAAGATGGCTTCCTGTCAGCAATGATCTGCTACTGTCAAATTTACGCGATTTTGTCAATAAAGACGAAAAATGTTGAAATATAATTTGGCTTTTAATTAAACAATTCTCCATGCGCTTTTGTGCTGTCAAAGGCGGAAATGAATGGAGTTCTTTCATTTTATCCGAATGACACAGCTACCTGACAGCAACCGACTTTGAATTCAAATATGTAATGTTATAAACAGAAACATTGAGATTAGATAGGATTGAACCGATAATTGAACAGAAAGATGCTCATTTTCAGAAAATTTAAATAACTATAAATAAATACTAGTTTTATAGGAAAAAAATCATACGAAAACAACTGTCTCTTAATTTTTGACATCTCACAATGGAGCATTTTGGTACCATTTCTTGTTCATTCATTGTTGAATCTCTCAACTTATCAAAATGATTTTATAAGCTGTGATAAGGGTGGAACGCACGGATGCAATTAGACCTGTCAAAAAACTCGCGAAAGAACAACTTCAGTAACTTGCTATAAATTACGTTAAGTGACATTGGTGATTTGACCGTAAATCGCTTGCGTAAGCGACTTACAGGAAAAAACTTACGAGTGTAAAGCTGGCCTTATACCTTTGTGAGTTTTCCATGCTTTTTATAGATTTATACTTATGTGATTTTTTTCTTCCATATCCACAGATTTTTATCAAGTTATTTGTAAAATAATATTTCTCATCGAATCAACAGCAATACTTAACATATACTACAACAATCGGTTCGGAGCTTCCCATTCTATAATACATATTATATATCATAAATAGAAAATACAACATTATATCATTAGTTATGTCTTATGACAATGACAAAAAATGTCCTTTTACTTGTAAGTTTTTCATAGGGGTAAATAAATTTTATTTTTCAATGTTAAATAAAAAGCTTTCTAAATATTGTTAAAAATGTTTAATTTCATCAAAATTTATACATATTATCACTACTTTGTTACAAGATTAATATTTACAACATATGAAGTTTTAAAACATACATCATGTGTAAGTTCTATAATTTTACACAGAAGGTATTTCACTATTCTTTTGACAGCAACTATTCGTAGGTTTGAGAACTGAATAGCAAACTCAAACATTATAAATAAATAAATTATTAATGGAAAATATATGTTATCCCACGGATATGCTATCAAGAGGATGGTGAAATACACCCTTTGCGTTATCGTGATATAGTAAATAAATTATTGACATGATAAAAAGGAAACTTTAAGTTCATCACAATTGAGTCAATATAACTACGTAGAATTAAATATAATATTATTATAATGCACAGTTAAACCACTGTATCATAATATGAATTAACCCCTCAGGTCTTGGGAATATTCAGTGAAAAGGTCGGAATATTTCTGCTTTGCAATAAAATTCAAATAAATGGAATATTTCTAAGCGCATCTTCTGAAAACTAAAAACTGTTTTTGAAAGGTGGTGAAATATGCTTTCAAATTTTATAATTTCAAATAAATATATAATTTTTGAAATACTAAAATTTAGAACGCAAACATGAGAATGTTTTAAAAATGGTTCACGTTACATTTTTTCTAACTAAAATTACTGATAACGAAAAACACACAAAAATTTTATTCGTCAAATCTATTATAAATGTTATTAACATCTATTTTTTTGTCATTTTACTTAAAAATAATTGGTAAAAAATTCACAAAGTTTCATTTTTTTTTTCAAATTGCAGTCGGAAACATTGGTTTCATAAAGGTACTAAAATGTACATTTTAGTTCTTTTGTGGTAAACTTTTAGTTTATGTCATGTTTCTCACTACGAGGGATAATAATGGAGACACTACGATTTCTATGAGACCTATATGAGTTGTTCCCAAAAGTGAACAAATTAGCTTGAGGGATTAATACAATACATTCTAGAAGTAACTGTGCAATGGTAAAAAGTTACCCCACATGCTAGATTTAATTATCTAGATAACATTTTCATCCCTTTTTACTCATCGAGTTCCTAACTTGAGAAACACGTGCAGACTAGATCTCTCCTCGCACCGCTTCTACGCCTGTTGTACCCAGCTGTGAATAAGGCGACCAACTGAAAGTCTTTCCTCTAGAAAGGTCAATATTGTGTTCAGAGATTGTTGGATTGGTCTCTCTGTTAGAAACTTTCTTTAGGTAGGGAAAACAGGAATGGTAAAAACTCACTGTAGTTGATGTAACGGGCTGGGTTAATACAATAATAATTCCTAACACTCTCTGTTCTGCCAATCATTAACTTGTTTAACTCTGTTTCTTCGGCATTGTGTTTGATCTGTTGTTACTACCATGACTTATATTTTTCAAGTGCTTATCCTCATTCCCGCCTTCGAATATTCCCGTTCATTCACTCTTTTAGATCTTCCGTTTGTAATCCTGCAATGTTGTCAGCAAATAATAATAAGCTGAACTCAGCAGCACTTGCCTCTTCGGCTGATTTGGTTAACAGATTTTGTAAGACGGTGCTAGATTATCCAAATTAAACTAAGGAATATAATTCCTCTATGTTAGTAATTTTTCTAATTGGCTTATCTGGTTTAGTTATTGTAAAGCAATTAGCAACAATAAATGGTAGGGCAGCGGAGATAGCTATGTACACCCAGTAGTTTATGGGAGCTGTGGAACCCATTGGATAAACCCAATAACCTCTCCTGGTGGCATCTCTGGTGTGGTGACTTATAAATGCAGCAAACATGATCCATCCAAAGGAATGGAGAAGTTCCCAGTGATAGAAGTATGATAGGCCGACAAATGTCAAGGAGATGCCAGCAGCTAAAGTGGTGCAGTGCATGAACGGGCGTTTCGTCAAAAGATGTATATCCTAAAACCAAAATAAAATGGTTGTATTTATATGTAGGTACATAGCAAAATAATAAATTGTTAATTTAATATACAGTGTATCAATGAAAATTTTAGCTAGGGATAAAAGGCATGGATTCAATGTAATGGGCTCGTAGTTCCGTTGCAACCTCTCTAGTAGAAAGAAGAAGTGCAACAAGGCTCTCAGCGACAGGATCACAGATTTATACTTATGAATAGCAATGCGTAGTACAGTGATATTTTTCTACAAAGCAAGTTACAGAATGTGCGCTAAAGAATGGGTATAAGTTCTGTAAAATAATTTTATAGTAGAAATATTCGTAAATAAATATAAGACTTAGATAATTTAGTAACTGTGGTGGTTTTACCTGCAACTTCAGAGACTTGGCTTCGATGAAATGATCCACATCAGTCAGCGATGCCACAACAGTGCACAACAGCACTTGCCAAATTACTTCTCTTGAAGAAGGAAAAATCTTTCTTTGAAAGCATACGATACTCCATGTCAGACCTCCGATGGCCGCATGAGTCCCGTTATCTATCACAGCTTTTAAAATGTGACTGTTTTCAAACTTTTGGACCAAAAAATCACCCAAAATAGCAGTCAAACAAAGGCCGACCGTCAGAAAAATGTTTATTATCATAATTGTAGGAACTTCGCTAGAAAACGAGCGTAGAAAGAGATACCTATTTTATAAAAACAATTTCAGGATCAGTAATTCTGAAGTCATGCCGGCACAGACATCAACTACCATATTATTATTATTACTGAAATGTCTGTAATACCTTATTTGTGTTTTCCAATTTCACTCTAAAATCAGTATTTACATCAACTAAAAGCGAGATAATTTGGCAAGTCATACAATCAAAATCAAAACACTGCTTTTTGACAGCTGCTGCTGTTGACGATCGGTGCACGGTGTTGCCATCTCGGAATCCACATTTGACAATTTCGCTAAAACCTACAATAAAATCCGTAAGAATTCTGAATCACCCGCTGTTGCCCAAATTTTTGAATATTTTCACATTCTGGGTAAATAGAGAGTTTCGTTTGTTCTTTTATTCGATTCCGCCAGGAAATTTGTCAATCTGTAAATCCCGTTTCAAGAGCACTTCAACCCGCCAAATACGAAGGAAATCCGTCAACGTGGCAACACTGTTGACGATAGATAAAACATGCCGTACCGCGAAAATGAAAATCGGTGGATGTGAGTAAAAAGTTGAAAAAAATAAAAAAATTCCCAGCAACTACGAAATTTCAAAATTTTCAGTACCAATATCAGTGGCCGAGTTTGGTAATTTCCTAAAATTCGGTAGGTTTTCAAAAAACATCAGTTGATTTTCACATATTTTAGTAGAGTTTCTTCGAATTTCTGTAGTTCAGTAGATCCAGTAGATCTACCGAGATTTCGATAGGAATCATCTTTGGACGTGGATAGACGACATCATAAATAAACCAATCCCGACGATATTAATTCTAAATCAATGACACCTATGTTATAAAAAGGTAAACTTAAAATAAAACCAACCCAAATCAATCTGAAAACGAAAATAGATTTACCTAGTCAATCAAAGCATATCAAAAATTGGAATTATCAAATTTTATGAAGTTATTATAAAACTTATTTGAACAAAATAAAAATAAGTGTTCGCGGAGATCTCGGGGGCAGGACCGCATTGCTTAGAAACTATTAATATGGGTTAATTTTTTAGAAGAATAATATTTTTGGCAAAACAGTCGTTTGTTACCAAAGCACACCTAGTATGGTACCTATTTAGACTAAATATAAAATAAAAATGTCAGATTGTCATCATAAAGCAGGTTTTCGAAATATTTGATTACGCCATCTCTGTAAATTCCGTTGTAAATAATTTCCGGTTATTTCGTCAATAATACAATAGTTTAGAGAAAATACAAATAGAGGGCTTTGGCGTACGATATTTACATTTTTACGTAGTGTTAGCCGTCAGCCGGTGGTGTCATTCTCTGCGTTATCATTTTCGATTCGCCTCTTTTCGTACAATTTTGAGAAAATTCAATAAATCTGAAGATGAACAGGATTTCAAGAATAACCCGGCCTGCTATTAATAACTTCAGGTAAAACAACATCAACAAAATATATTTGGATGACATTTTGAACGTCTTGGTAGCCAACTGAGACGAGCATTTTCGGCATTGCAATTATGCAACCGTTTGAAAATAACTTTTACAAACGATTAACCTAATCATCCTCCTATTTTCACAATTTCCAACTTCTATCGATGATTGACACTTTTCCCATTATCATATACCTACAGTTTGTGATAAAATAATTCACTTCTATTTTTGGAAAAATATGCCTGAAGTAACATTTCACAAGACCATTTTTATCGCGTACATTAAGTTCTTCGTACTTTGGAATGTTAGTAGATTACTATGTTGATTATTAACTTGAAACTATGCGTTATTTTTATGTAGAGTGGTTAAGTTTAAAATTTCAGTAAAAATACCGGCCGCATGGTATGAAAATTTATCCCACAATTTTGAGATCGAAATGTTCGATTTCTTCAAGATGCGCTCTTCCAATCTTGTCCTTTTCACGCTTATTTCAAGGAAATAACATCATTGTTTGCCTGGGGGGTTGTATTTTGAAAGGTTCCATGCCAACTGAGAATAAAGTCAACTCAACACCTCCTTGAAAAGTCATCAAGCTATGAAAAAAATAATTTAAAATTAGCCAGTAACCCTAACCTAACTTAACCTATTTAACCAATTTTTATACATAATTTTTCATCACTCTAAATGACTTCAGACTTCATTCCGAGCTGTCCGGTCACCATTTTGGAAATAGGATCGAATCTCAGTGTTGCTGCACAAAGATTGAACTTTGGCTGATATTTACCTACCACTCACCAGTTGCATTACTGAAAGTATAAAAATAAATATTTTATTTTTAAACAGTGGTTGTCGACCTCATCATGAGATTCTTTCCGTTCGTAAATAGAGACAAATCACTTGTAATTTAATTCAGTATAATTATTCAAGGTTTTTGGCTACCCGAAATCGGTAGATGTCATTTGTTGATCGCATGTTCGGTGGTCTGCGCTGCACCGCACCGCAGGGTGATCATGACCATTCATAATAATATTCCGAGGTTATTAATGAATGGGGAGCCATTAACCAGCGGTCGAGAATTTAAATTTCGTCAATCTTGCGATCGTACCCTTGCAACGGTACAGGGTGGTTCCGATGAGAAAGATTAAATTATTCTCCATACCAGCATTTTAACATAATGACTCGATATCGATTTTATTTCATTCCAAATTTCCTTTGATAAATACTCACATTCAAAAATGCTCAAACTCATGATGATAAAACAATCAAAAGTATGTATTTCATGTAATTATTGTTTGATTATAAGTATTTATAATTTTTCAATAATGTCTAAGCTAAATAAATAAGTAATTTTTTTTTAAATATATAGTTGGTAAGAACGTAAATAAATAGACAAACTGAAGTATATTTGTCACAAAACAAGGGCGCGGATCTTTTTTTTATGATTATATTTGAATTTATTTATTGTTATCAAGTTTAATTTGTAGAACTCCATTTTAATTTTTTATTTTTTTTTATATATATTCAATAATATTATTATTCAATTTATAAAAACAGTTTATTTATAAACAAGTTCTGCTGGATAATTATTATTACACGTGACAGCTGTTTCGCCTTCTGAAGGCATTATCAAACTGTGAATTAAAAAATTATATTTGAACTAAAATTAAAATTCTGAAAAGTAGGTTTCCAGATAATTTATTGATTTATTTTACTGCATGATTTTATGATTTGAAATGTATCTTGTATAATACCAAATTTTGTTTAAAAATTTAACAAATCTGCCGAAGACCTACGGTAAAATCTTATTGTACTAAAAATAAACATTTTCTCAAATTTTGTTTAAAAATTTAACAAATCTGCCGAAGACCGACGGTAAAATCTTATTGTACTAAAAATAAACATTTTCTCAAAATTAAAAAAATAGCTTCACTAGATAAAAGAACAGTCTTTCAATATCAATTTATAATTTTTTGTTGGAAAGGGTCAATACGTCTAAAAGTTGATTTAAACATAACATATTACCGGTTTTGTCTGGTTATTTATTCCCTCTTAATGTCTTTACAGCCAGTAAAGTTGTTCTTTATACAATTTTGTTTGTGCACAATCTATATAATGCGGTAAATAAAGGCTTTCCGCTGATGGGTTAATTTTAACATTCCTCTCTCATTAACAATGCATATAAAATAGAGTAACAATATAAAATAGAGAGGTTAGAACAGAGCTTTCAGTAAAAGGACTTTAAATATACAATCGTCTGACTATTGTGTTGTGTCCAGGATGTTATCAGGAGACCCCGGCTCAGGTGCTGGAAGGGGAGGTGGCGGTGGTGGAGCCATCCGTGAAGCCGGAGGAGCTTTCGGGAAAATGGAAGCTGCCAGGGAAGACGAGTTCTTCTACAAGCAGGTAATTGGTTCATTCAATAAATAGTCATTGAGTTCTTCAGTCAAATCAGTTATTTGTGTTCCGCTCAATGACATAGATGCGCTGTAGATATCCCAAAGTGACAAGCAAAATAAACGTCACTTGAAGTGCTTTCGATTTTGTAGTTGTACTAAACGACCTTGCGTTGCGTAAGGTCATGTGCTACCTCAATGTTAATTGCATTAGAAAGTGCCAAAATGCCCTTGTGTGTGATGAGAGTATTTTAATTACTTGGCAAGTGTAATGTACACTATGACTCAGGTTAATATTACGCAAGAACAAGTAACACTAAACTATCCTGTTATCGGCTCTCAGCAAGCATCTTCTCCTCGCGGCTGTCGGTCGGCCAGTGGCCAGTGCCGTTCCCCGCCCCGCGACCCCGCGCGCGCACTGCTTGAGACGACAGAGTTATTCACACCTATAAATGTCTATACACTACATCAAGCACTACTAAAAGCCAAGGAATAACATTTTATTTGTATGTACAAGAATTACTTATTAAGCCTCAATTACATTGAGCGAGTTTACAAGCTACTAGCCGACGAATTCACTATCTGCTAGCAAACTCGCTCAGTGTAATAAATATTGTGAACAATCTACGAAAAAAGTTGAAAGGGGGTCAACTTTGCTCGCTACTCGCTAGCATGTACGGCGGATGACGAGATGGCGGCCCGCGAACAGCTGATTTTGTAACTGTCAAACTACTGCTTGACCTGGATTATTAGTTGTACAATCTGTTAAGTAACTGGCAAACAGCTACTAGCAATGAGCTAACTGCGAATATCTCAGTTTTCTACAAAATGTCAACAGGCGGGAGTCGTTATTTTAGCTCAGCTTTTCGCAAGCTAGTTCGCTACTAAGCAAGTTGAACGTTTTGTGTTGTCATCACAATCGCCGATTTTAAATTTGCTGACTAATAGCTTGTAAACTCGCTCAATGTAATCGAGGCTTTACTTTCGATTATAAATAATAAAATTGTTCCCCACCTGAAGACTATGCATCAGAGAAAATGCAAGGCCGACTAGAGTACAGCTCCGGGCGCCTAACAGCCAAATCGCCAAGTCAGAGCTGTCTCTAAGTAAACTTCACTGTTTAAAATAGTCTTAATCACTCTGTTTATTTAGCTTGCTTGCGATAAAACAACATACAAATCAGCAGTAACGTGTATCAACATCAATTGCTGCCATTTGCAAACTGTTATTACGGCACGGTACTGATCGATCGCTTGGCACCTTAAAATCACACAGGATTTTACTCTGTCGGCGTTAAGGTAGTATTCCTAGAGATACTCACAAGCTATGTGACTGGTGCAACCACACATCGCCTACATATGCTACTCTAAAGCTGGTTTCCAGTGCTACCCAAATTATTCTGAATTGGATCATTTTTTTCATGTGCAGCTGTGGAGTTAACACGGTGTCAAGTGACTAGCAATGATGACAATATTGTTCTATTATATCGCAAAAATCTAAAAGATTTTAGATTCACCCATACATTGAAATACATTAATATTGATTTTAGAGCATTCATTGCCATCAAGAATTACATGAGAATGATGTCAAATTGAGTTTTTTTCCAACCTCAATAGAAACATGGATATTTTCCTGCCTTCAGAACAAATTTAAAATCCAATAATGCTTGGACTCCATTTCTGTCAAATGATTAGTAGTTGCATATGCAACTAGCGTAGAGTGCTACCGGCACCGTCAGTAGCGTGCAACTTGCAACTGACATCAAACCCGTTTTTGACATGTTGCATTGTGTGCGAACACTAGAAAATGGCGAATACTCACAATTGATGCAAATGCTAAGCGCACAAAACTCGAGTCTCTTATAAAAGTATCTCCCTGTAAAATCACATCCAACAAAGTTTCTTCATGGGTGAAGATTCTTCTGCAGTTGAGAAACGTATGTGATGGCATTTAATTTCAAAGGGGAGACTATATTTGGCATTTTGCCAATGCTAACAATAAAGCAGTCATTCGTTTTAGCCTGTAACATAATAGGATTTTGGCATATTAACACACTTTGGGCAGGAAGGGTAGTTTTACCTTTTAAACCAGTCCTACTTGAATGCCTGGAAGGGCATTGTAAATATTTTTATATGAATATTGTACACCAATCTCTTCATAAGGGTCCCAACTATATGTGAATACCTATTATCAAATATAAAAGTCTATGGACCAGCCCACGAATAAGATGCAATTATTGACAAAAATAGTCTGTCAAATTAGCTCTATACAACCCTTATGCTTCACATTAAATATTACAGCTTCCTAATTAAAAGGTATTCTGAAAGATATTCAATGTATCAATTGGATTCGGCTATTCGAGACAACTGTCGTCGAAAGGTGGTCAGGCAAACAAATTTCTAATGGTACTAAGTCCACTCGCTTCGGATAAGCTTTTCTGTGCACTATGCCTGTGAGTATTAAAGTCGTTTTCTGTGCGTCGGATGCTCCTATGGAATCCATATTCGGCCTTCGACCATCGCAGGCTTGACTAAAAACGCATGCGTGGATATCAAAAATATCACACTAGTTCCTACTTTTTGGACACGGAATGAACGGAGCATCCACTGTTTTGCTGGTGTTGATGAGTTTACGCGACACGCGAGCATTGAGAATGTAAACATATGTATTCCGACCTGCTCCTTGTGTCGTGTTGGTCTCTGGGGTTGGTTGTGTACGTGGAATTTCAAACAAAGCTACCGTTGTAATTCCGTTTTGAATTCAAGATGTCGCCACTTCTTGTCAGCAGGACGCATAGGGACGTGCCCCCTCTGGGTATAAGTTCTACGAATTTGTGAATCTGGAGTATCTCTCCGGATACGGAAAGATTGACGGCAACACTCAGTTGTATCAAGCGGCTGTATATCACGTATGACTTCTTTGCCCGTCCCGGTTACTTTGTCCCGGTGACTAGCCGTCACTGGTCGACAGTAGATACAAGGAACAGGCTAATTTTGGAACCAGTTCCTATTGGATTTATAAAATGGTCACCAACACTAACTAACTAACACCAAAAGCCGCCCGCAGGACCAAGCAGTAAAAACCTGCGGAGCGGGTTTTTAACTGCTAGTGATTATTATTATACTTATTTTAAACCTAGAAAAGGGAAGCGCAGCATCCGTAGTATGTATGGACGGACCGCGCCTGATGTACGCGTGATACAAGTTTTCTCCAACTTCTTATCTCCTTGTCTTTCGTATGGAAGAATATTTTATCAAAAAGAAACTTACACTTTGGCACTGAAGATGCGCAAATCGTGTTGTTTTTTTTTTGTAATGATTTGAACCAACGTGAAAACCAATTTTTTGTATTGTAATAAAACATGTACATATTTTACACACAATGCTTCACTAAATGGCCAAACGCTGACTTTTAACTCCTGTTACATGTATGTTAATTTTGGACAGTACTTTTATAGTTGTGTATGGCGAGCTCAACATAAAAAAAAATCATTCAAATGTACATATATAGATTTATTGGTTTAAAACAAATTCCATTTTCTCTAACGGGTTCCTTGTTATCGTCCCCCTAAAGTGTGAAGTACTGAATAACACATTGATCCGTCTATCTCTTGCAGCAAAAGAAGCAGATCGCCGCATTGAAGGATGGTCTTACAAAAGAGATCATGTTCCACGAGGAGCAGATCAAGCAGCACCAGGAAGCCCTCAAGAGACACAAGGACAGGATTACTGATCTGGAAAAACATTAAGCAGTAATAATGCCTAACGCATCGGCAGTACTTACTCCATGTTTATAAAAGTATTGTTTTGTCAAGATTCAATTTTCTGAAAACAAGTCAAAATCTGTGTTGTTTCATAAAAAATAATATTTATACCTACATGCATTTTTAACCTGCTTTTTAAATCGCCGTAGCTTTAGAAATATTTGTAGGCAGTAATGAATTGTTTTCAGTAGCACCAACCTATAAAGACTGCAGATTCCTTAATCACATATTTTTTGCTTTTTTATTTTCGTTGCTGCTTTTATTTTTGATGTAATGTTTTGAATATAAATATGAAAAAAATACAATGATTCGTTTTTTTTTATTGCCACCATTGCGTGGTGCATAGATTAATAATTTGTGGATAGCCAATTTGTCAGTTCACAAGTCACACAAGGTTACTCGTTGATTGACATTAGAATGAGATATGCAAACTGTTTATTCAGGCGTCCAGAAACTCTAGTGCAAGCGGGAAACTGGCGAATCTACATCACACACAGAACCCAAAAAAGCATTTTTTGCAAATTAAAGGGTTAAAACTTGATGTCGGGTCTACCCACTGGAGCGATTATGGTAAAAAAAAAAATGGACCACTTTATTTTTCTGCGATTGATAGCGGTTCAAAATTGGACCACATTTTCCTACCATTTGTAAAGCATTTATTGTAATTATTTAAAACATTTCCGTGGCCATCCATTTATTTTAAAACGAAGCTATTAAAATGCTTTATCCATTATGACCATAGATGTCACAAATCTGACTACGTAGACTATTTTAGAATTTAAAAAAAAAAAAAAAATTTAATGCAGAATTTCCGATCAGCTGTTTATGGTTAAAATTGAGTCCCTTTTCCATAGATATATGTCTTTCATTATCAAGTATGACAACATACAGAAATCGAAAATATTCTATGTTGACTCGAATAAGTACCTCTCGAGGAGTTTTAAAGTAACAAACATGCAGGATTTACGCGGTTATAAACTTTACGATTTTCTTACAATTTTTTTTATAAATCCTACAAATATAAAATAAACGGTAAAATACGGATTAATTCATTGGCTATATAGCACTATAATAAGTATATTTTGTCTCCATATTAAAATTCGAATGTATGATTTTTTTAATATTGACAAATCTCGGGCAATTGAGGCATATTTATTTACTTCGCATGGTCGCTACAGTGATTAGGCTTCAATGCATTTAAAAATACATTTAACACCTGAAATTAACCCCTAGTTACTGATTTTTTTAAATTTTCACCTAAAAATTTCTGAATTTTTAGGTGAAATTTTAAAAAAATCGGTCAAAAATTTTCTTCAGCAATTTCCCGCCCATACCATGACTTTCCAGGCACTGTGTAAAACTCAGATAGCTTTACTTGTCATGAAATAAATTAAAGTAGGAGGAGTACCCAGGGGGAGTTTAAAAAGAAAGGTTTTTCTTATTTGATTGTTCAACCTCCAATATGAAAAGAACGGGTACACATTATAATATTTTAATGTCCCTAGGTGTGCTTTCCTTACTTTTCATATTTACACTCAAAGGCAGGTTAGAATAACAAGGTGAGATTTCGATAAAAATTATATATTACAGAGGATTAGTGGAAAAGGAAAAGGTTTATTAAAAAAATATTATTAATAATTAAGACTACTATTGTAAAAAAAATTCATTGCATAATATATACACGAAACTTATCAATTAACAAAATACGTCCAATCTTAAAATAGTGTATCTAATTCATAAGTGTTTTATTTATTTAATAAGTCAGTCCTTTGCCAGCCGGACTTCATTCTTCCTAAGACTAAATATAGAGTTACGCTTTGCAGGGATAGTCGATAGTATTTATAGTCGATCCTTCCTAAGCTTTTCCGTCAAAGGTTTTTCATTGGCTCTGATACTAGACCATTCAAATTTACTTTTCTGGACCAAATGTTAATCAGAAGCGTCATTCGATTGTTTAAGCATTTCGCTGGTTCCTTCTAAGTTCGTCAATCTTTGTAAAGGCCGAAAGCGAGTGAAAAGATACATTTTTCCCGTAGAAGCAGTTACTAAACGTGAATATTTTATCTGACGACCTTTGAAACTGATTAACAATCAACTGTTTTTAACTGGAATTCATTTCTTATCTTGGAATAAGTAAAGGTTGTGCTGCCATTTGCATAAAAAAACTTGATTTTGGGTTTGAAGCCAAAATGCTCAACCGAACTGAAAAATAATATTTTTATCAAAAGGTATAGGAATTATAATATCTAGTACAGATACATGCTACTATATTTTTAAACTATAAAAAATAGGTCATTAACCTCTCATTTGCCGCGAGCCTGCAATTTAAATGCAATTTTAACCCTTATGTATAAAGAAACTGTATGAAAGACAAAGTCAGAATCGCTTGCGCCAATATCATTTCGAAATACCATCCAACATTCAACAGGTTAAAGAATTTAATTTTTCATGATTTTAGAGCGACTTTGGCAATTATTTGTGATTTAATGACAATCATTTAAAAAAATAATAATAATAATATTTACTGTGAAAATATGATGAAACAATTAAAAAAATTATTATGTTATGAAAAGCATTTTGATGTGCGTAAATTAAAATTACAAATGACCGATTTACATTGTTGACGCAAAGTTTTTGTACACAAATTAAAATTTCTTCCTAAAGAAATCTATGATGTTTAATATATATTTATTTTTTCATTATACTAACACAGTAGGTAGAGAAAAATTATTTTTTTAATAATTATAATTAACTCACAAAAAAATGCCAAAGTTGCCTCCAAAACTGAATTTATTAATCGCCAATATATTATAATTTAAAATAAATAAAATAGCAGTTATCCATACTAGATATTTGCTACGTATTCCTTTTGATTAAAAAATATATTATTCAGTTAGGTTGGTTAATTTGGCCTCAAATCCAAAATTAAGTTTTGTACAAAAAATGCCGCGTTGCCATTTCTCATAAATACAAATACTGAATGTTGCGTGAAGAAGTTTTGATTTGATGAGATCAACTACATATGGGCTACTTTTGACTACGGCCATTTATTACATATTGGATGTTGATAAAACCAAACCATTTGTAAAAGTTGCAACTGAAATAAGGCGTAAAATTCCACATTCTGTTGTTTGGTAACTGCCTACAGACATAATATACAGGGTGTAACACTGCGAATGAGACTTCATGTTTTAAGAGAATGATTCACATTTTGACTGAATTTGATAACAAACAACACAGCGAAGAAACAAACATTACCATATACATACATGTCAATCGTCCAGTTGATTAGTAAGACTAAGTTTTGAGATAAGGAGGAAAGCAATATTCGAATGCTCATTATAAATAAAATATTATTTATTTGCATCAAATATGCTATAAAATAACACCCGAAGCTTAACAGTCCGGTATGTAACTTTAGTATGACGTTCTCATTTTTCCAATAGTAATCCAGAAAACATTATTTTATTTATTTTACTACAAGTTTTTCTGCATTATGCAGTGAAACCCTCTTTAACCGTTTGATTGCTGAGTGTCGACTTTCGTCGATTCGTGTTTTAACGAAGATTGCCGATCGTCGATTTCCGTCGATTGCGTCAGTCGTGCTCTGATTCGCGCGTACGTCGGGTGTGGTGCTGCGGCGTTGGTAAATATTATTCTAATATTATCTTAATAGTTGGAAGATCGTAGTAAACCGTTTAAATTTCAGATTCATTTATTTTTTTTAAAGAATTTATGGGGTTTTAAAAAAATATATAGTTTCATAAAAAATGATGTTTTTTTGGTGGCATTTTACAAGAAACTGTATGCATTTTTTGGCACTCAAACGGTTAAGAAGTTTTCCAAGCGACCGGAAAAAACAAACTTCTTAAGCAGGAAAACCTTACATGTGGGAAAAATTGGGCCAATTTTGGGCGGAGGGACCAAAAAACTAAACTTGTTAAGAGGGTTTCACTGTAATTTTTTTTTTTTATATGAATACCGCACAAGAGTCCCAACTGCTCCCTGGGAGCTGTAGCCAGTTGAGTCTGGAGCCAGTGGGACTATGGCATCCCTAATCGGGATATGTTGTGAGGCTGAAGGTAGTGGGGAGGGGAAGGAGATGGGGAAGAGGAAGGTGGGGAAGAACCTGGCTATTCAGATCTGGTCACTAAACACGGCTAAATCCATTTCAAGCGACGTTTCAATTCTGAATGGTGGTCTTACACCAGGGCAATACCAATAGTATCTTCCACTCTGGAACGTGCCGCAAATAAACTATATATTATTTTAAATGAATAAATTGTGAAATGACACAAATTAATCGAATAAAATTTATTTGCCACGCCGGGATTCGATCCCGCCACCTTCGGAGTGCTAGTCAAGAGCCTTACCGCTGGACTATGCCGGCCGTCATTTGATAGTGTTTGTGAGTAATCTGAGGTACTATAACAGAAAGAGGATACACTTTTACATACAACTGCATACTCAACTCAAATTTCGATTTTTCAGAGATGTCTCATCAACTGGACGTTTGATATTAGAGAAATTGTCTACCTACAAGTGGTAATGCGAAATTCGTCAAAAATCTTTTTGTAAAACAGGTGCGCGCAGGCGTGATTTTTGGATTATTTCTAAAACCCTGATTTTTAGCAACAGCATTTTGAGGTATATTAGCAATTACTTCAATGCTCAGTTAAATATCTCTTGACCCTTGGTGACAAGCTCCAAAACGAATGATTTTCTACAAAACTGATTCAAGATACGATGCGAGAGAGTAATGTAACACCATCACACTTCCCCGCCAAGTAATGTATTTTTGTCACTCAATAACAGAAAATTTGCAGACCAATATTTTACTCAAATTCCATTTCCAAATGCCAATCTTAATACAATTCCACATTCGCAATGTTCCCCGTATTGTTTAATAATAAATTTATCTAAGTGAGAAAAGTTCATTCTTACACTCTAAAACCGAATAAATCACTTCACACACGATTACGACAAATAATTTACGATAAAAATAAATGTACAAATTATAAGTTAACATGATGTCCCTAATTTCGAGTATGATTAAAATCTAACGATGATTTGAAATTTATTTCCGATTGATATATGTTACTTACTTCTAGAGATTTTGTGGCGAAACACACATCTAACTAAGAATAACTAATTTACGCACAGGATGGAATCATAAAACCTTGCTCAACAATTATATTATTTCATAAATAATTTATTAACAGCATTTGACTTGTACAATAATTCTGTACAGTGATGGCAATGGGATCCACATAGATGAAGTTTTGTCACTTTTTGTTTCTTACATAAAATTAATAATCTAAATGGATTTTTTTTTTGATATGGTGAAAGTATACAACACAACCGTTTTATCATTCAGCAAAGAATGCTTGTTTTAATATTAAATACTTGAAATTACCATCAATAGTGCCAAGTAAAATTGATTTCAAACAAAGATATTTTAACCTATTGCCATCTCAGTACTGAATACATTTTAGTGATGTGAAAACAATAAATGGGTGATTTAGTTTGGGTTGTTTCTCAGAATTTGAACAATTCATCAAATTTTTTGAAGATTAGCTCCACACAGGAGGCCCTTAGGGCCCATGTTATCTTTGGGGATGCTGTGTGGAGGGTATTTTTAAGGAATGAAAAGAGAATGTTTTCAGAAGGAAAAAGGTATGGTAGTGTAGGAATCTGGGGGTCAATATATGCAGGAGTGTGGAATGTGGATCCACCACTCCCACTGCGGCGCAAGGCGATTTTCTGAGAGAGTTCTGCTTGAGAGGTCAAAAGGCCTCCCTCAACCAGTCTCTCCCGATCCGGCCCGCCATGCAGTAGCTGGGCAAAAATGTTCACCACCTAGACCTAGACAAATGTCACCACACGAACCCAGGCACCCCTGCTAAGTTACCAAACGTAGCGAATTGGTGTGACCTATGGCAGGGGTGTTGTAATGCAACAAATCAAATTAATCGTAATTAATCAAATTAATCGTTCCAAGGGCAGCGGTGGTATCTACCCTCTTCCCAAATTGAAGATTAAAACTCAAGTTCTTTGAAACATATTAAATTTGATAAATTGTTCAAATTCTGTGAAACGACACAACATCATTGTCAAATTAATGTAAAACAAGTTGAATAGGTTTTTATTCCCCAGTCGTAATCATATTTTATACAATATTTCATATCTTGTAAAAGCAAAAAGATTGTAAAAAATAAGTCCAATAAAATTTGTGTAAATAGTATCACTGCCTCAATTTGTATAGCACCAAGTTCCAAGGCAGTGAACCTATTTAAAATTTTACGCGTGTAAATTGACCGATTGAAAGAAATCTGATATTTCTTGAATCATAATAAACCTCATTTCACATTCATACTGTGAAAATCTCATGATCGGTCATAAAAATCTATAGAAAGAATGTTAACATCAACATAATTTCTTAGATTAGTTAGATATAACATAATACATATATAATCAACATTATGAACTTGTTTTTCTTAACCTCTTGGAGAGTGGCCTTTTTCGAACAAAACTGTATCCCAGGAGTATTTTTTGAAGTATAATTAACTTGTTAAATATAATATCGTAGTGTTCTCAAAACCAAAAACTATATTTTTAAGTACAATACTCTCTCATTAATCCGCCACCCCAAAAACCGGGGGCAACGAGCGAAACCGGCAGATTACAGTTTTTTTTTATTTTAGTGACTATATAAAATGATTGTATATACAAAATATAATGATAAATCAAAGTAAAGATGTGTATTTCTTAGTCCTCTTCACTAGGGGGTCCTGTGCCAAGGCGAACTAAAGATATTTAATTATTTGTCTTCTAGGTCGTTTTTAGTGTCGTCATTAGGGTTTTTTCATTGATCTCTTTCAGCCATATTTTTATTCTTGATTTGTACTCGTTAGAATTTTTTATTACTTTTGTGTCTTGGGGAAGGATGTTACGGAGTTTATTGCAAATTAAGTGTAGTTTCTTTGTCCGAATGTGGTTTTATATCTTGGATGTTTTTTTATGTAATTTTTATTCGATCTAGTGTGATGGACACACGGTCTAGAGGAGGATTCAGTATTTTTGAATAGATTCAATATTTGTTGTACATTTGGTACGTCAAAGCTATTGAAAATTTCGAGCGAAGGCATTTCGTCTTTACGATTCCTTTTTTAATTGTATTCAGGTTGTGAATGTACTTATGTGTAGTGGATCCCCATCCTATAATTCCATATTTAATTCGAGAATGACATAAGGCGTAGTAGTCCATTTCATATCCTTTTTATTTACCACAGTGCACATACATACAAAATGTGCTAGAAATTAAAACAGGTATTTTGTAAAACAAACACCGTTATCGACCTTTTGTAATTTCACACGTTCCGTAGAAAAAGGTGGTAAGTCAAAATTTTTCCGATTTATAAAATTTATTTTTATTTCGGAATGGTAAAGTGATTGTGATTTTCTAAGC
Organism: Glyphotaelius pellucidus; assembly: GCA_936435175.1. Taxonomy (NCBI): domain Eukaryota; kingdom Metazoa; phylum Arthropoda; class Insecta; order Trichoptera; family Limnephilidae; genus Glyphotaelius; species Glyphotaelius pellucidus. Next base: position 29,817,142 of record OW386550.1, on the reverse strand, counting down.
CCCACGAAAACTGTAATTAAGTTAGATCGCTCTATCTCCCCGAGTATCTCTTTTAGACGGGACTGCTCGTTTTATCAACCTTCATTTGGATGTGCAATATTTCAATTTTTTTTGTTAAAAGTTAAGACGTCATGCTCACGCTTGTGAGAAGACTCCATTTTGTAAACTTATTCCAGATAACCCAACCTGTCAGGAGTACAAAACTTGGCACTCGAGCCTGGGTAAGCGGTGGGCTGCTGAATTTGATATATAAACCCGGGCGAATTATAGATCTTGATTTTGTGTTTTCAACTAGTAAAAATAACGGAAGATTGTAGTAGTTGTTGAATAATCAATCGGTGGATTACTGAGAGAGTACTGTATTTCAATGAATTATATGAAAACATCTTTCGAAAGATACGTAAACCATTGGAGATGAACTATCAGAAAATTATTATAATTACGGCCATACTACTCAGATAATAGCAGTTTTTGTACGGCCATACTCACCAAGAGGTTAAAAATTATCATCACTCCCTAGTACGAGCGTGAATGTGTTATTTATATTTTACGAGTAACGATTAAACAGGCGGTACGATTAGCCTAAAGAAATAAATTCATTCGGTTTTGAAAGGTAGACTGTATAATCTAGTTTCCGAGATTTGAACATCAGTCTGTCCCGGTCACATTTCAGTCAAACAGTGCTAATGAGTGAAGGCATTCGTAACGGTTGATAAATAGGCATTTTTCCTATCATAATAACGAAGGTTTGAATTAAAAATATTTTCCAAAATCACTGCGATAAATAATAATAAAAATTAACCGAAGACAAAACATTTTAATGGAATTCCATTATATTGGCACGAATACAGAGTAGGTAAGTAGGCCTATCCTTAAGAACACAAGGTTTTTTTTATTATAATAACTACTGTATTTAATTTATTTTATTTTACGTTGAGCACGATTTTACGATAGCATCCCGTTGTTTCGTCGATCGGGAGCACAATATACGATGAGATTAAAAACGAATAGTTTACGTAAACTTAAGTTTCTTATGGGGGCTAGTGGGCCAGACGGGGTCTTGTTGGGCCGCGGCTCTTTTACGTTCGTCCGAGTCTTCTTTGTCGGGCCGTAACGAGTCTATGGAGGCCACTATCTTGAGGGCGGGGCCCAGCTTCATGGACATGGCCATGACCAGGTGCTCGGGCCGGATGAGGATGAGCGCCTCCCCGTCCACCTCCTGCAAGATGAACTCCTCGGCGTACATGGCGCAGCCGGGGATGCTGCGGATAAACTCCGACACCTGGTTTACGTTCCACTTGAGCGCCGCGTGGGGAGGGTCCTTGTGACTTTGAGACTCTTCGGTATTTGTCGATGAAGCGGTTTTTATTGAATCTTTCGTTTCAGAACCACCAGCTGTCAAAAAATAAAGCCACATTAATAATTATTATTCAAATATGAAATAGTTTCAGATTCAATAATTGTGTTGATTACTAAACTTACAGTCTTGAGCCTCCGAATCATTCAGTTCTTCATTTGAGTCAGCAGAGGGGCCGGTCGCTACTCCTCTCCTGTTAAAAAAGTTTTAATAATTTGTTACTAAAATCTTAATAAATATTCCACCCTCTAAATTAACCTGTCGTTTGCCAGAAGGCCGGAGGCGGCCATGAAAAATTTTTTGCTGCTTTTTTTGAAATGCGATTTTAACCCTTATGTATAAAAAAACTGTAAGAAGGACAAGGACAGAATCGCTTGCGCCAATATCATTCTTGACATAACCGATAGTTTCATTAATCTAGCTACTCTAGAATATTTTTAAATGAATTTTCTATGACAGGTCATGTTTTGCAACTGTCAAAGGTGAATAATTTAAGTTTTACGATTTCAAATGCATGTAAAGTCTTCATTTATTTGCAAACTCCTTTGAATTGTGTTTTTTCTTGTTGGGTATGTATTCAGATTTGTGTAGAAATAATAAAATCAGTTTATATTTGTGCGATTAAATTTTTTGACAATTATTTCCAAAACGGGAGATTTTTTAATCTTTTTTTAGTTAGAGCTATTCTGGAAAAACCTCTAACGATATTATCATGTAATATACATATGTGAATAATGAGATATATTATCTGGTAAACAGAAAACAATCGCAAAAAAAGCAATTCCTTCGTTTTTGTATGAATATTTGACCAGAAAGCAACAAGGTAAAACCTGCGCAGTTTTTTGAAATACGCCCGGCTTCAACCGGTTAATAGAAGAAAACATAAGTAGCTTATAAAATAGAAGGGCCTAAACTTATAGAGCGCATGAATTTTTTTATAACATTAGCTCCACACAGGCCCTGAGGGAAAAAAATCCCTCAAGGCCTGTGTCATCTTTGGAGATCCTGTGTGGAGGGTCTTTTTAGGGAAAGGAAGAAGAGGAAGTTCCGGAAAGGAAAAAGGTACGAGGGGTGAGTAGGATACTGAGGGTCAATGTGTCCAGGAGTGACAAATTCATCCCCCCCATTGCGGTGCATGGCGATGGGTCATGAGAGTGGCCGGAGAGGTCAGAAAGTCTCCCTAAACCATTCTCTCCCGATCCGGCCCGCCACGCAGAAAACGGGTAAACTAGATAAACCGCTAAGGGTGACTTATGGCAGGGGTGTTGGTTATCTAATAAATGGTTCCCAGGGTGGCGGTGCCCATACCCGCCTCAAGAATTGAAAACAGAATTGTAATTATTTACTTGGCCTCATATCTCCGACTGCAAGTTGTGTTGCAGAATCTCTTGGCTCTCTTCAAAGACTTGCCGCAGTATTCACACTTGTCTCCCTCCACTACACGTTGGACTCCTGTGATGCCTGCATTTGAAGGCAGGTTCATTTTCCTCCCTACAAAACATTCAAAGCATTATTAGAATCATTCAATTCAATCATGTCAATCTTCAATTCCTTCTCTTTAATTCAATCTTATTTACTCTCAAAACGACTCTGTATGTCTTCTGTAATAAGGAGCCCTTGAGGTGATTTTTCACAAAAACGGCGCTCTACAAATTGTCCAATTATTATTATTATTATTGATATGACATCAGGATACAGAAGTAATAAGACTATATTTTGTTTACCTCTTTCATGAGATCCCGGTAATTCCCTATTTTCCTGAGAAGACGTCTCTCGCTCCGCTGTCCATTCGCGTAGAGGTCTATTCACCTAAAAAATGGTTAAATAAATTATAAATCTTGATATGATTTGTTATTCACTGGAGCACTTTTGGTCACATTTTGACCAATTTACGAACACTCTCGAGCGTTCGCTAGCCAAAATGTGGCTAATTTGAAGAGATATTTCAAAAGTTCCCGTGCGTTGTATATTTTGATTAATCACAAAGATAACTTAGTATTTTCACTATTCAACAAAAGATGTCTCCCATCTCTTCTGATTTATTTGTTATTGACATTAGGCGCACCTAAATTATTGCAATATTTTTTCTTACAAATCATTGATCATGTGTTATATTAATTATTAATTTATATCTGTGATTATCAACTAGGCTAATAGACAATATTTATAAGTCTTCAAATAGATACTGCTACATATGTCAATTTTATAGTTAATAATATGCAGAATTCGTGTGTTTATAAATTAAACAATTTTATATAATTTTTTTATGAATCCTAAAAATATGGAATAAACGGTTAAATATAGGTGCATTCAATGGCTCCCTAAAGCCCGCGAGCGAGCGGAAAAGTCGAGCTGAGCGGGGTTGGAGATGAGCGAAATAGCTTTGACATTTCACCGAAAAAGAGTCGCTAAGAAGATAGATGTTTGCCTTCCACTACCCATGCAAGAAACGAGCGAGGTCAATGAGAAATAAGCAACTCCATATCGACAAAAACGCAGTTGAGGCAACTGAATTGGCTACAGTTTTTGAACGGAGTCCGCTTGAAACTAGTCAGCGATGGTGTGCCCGAGCGGACTCGTTCGGACCTATTTTAACTAGTTCGGTCCGCTCCGCTCACCTCGTTCTTGATGGAAGCACTTGTAAGCAGTTAACGTTTGCAAGTCGAGTGGAGTTCGTACGGAGTCCGCTCCACTCACATTAGCGGAGCGGACTCGTTCGAACCTATTTTAACTCGTTTGGTCCGCTCCGCTCACCTCATTCTTAATGGAAGCACTTGTATGCAGTTAACGTTTGCTAGTCAAACGGAGTCCATACGGAGTCCGCTCGACTCGCAGTGGAAGGCGGGTTTAACACTATAAGCAGTTTATGTCTCCACATTAAAATTCGGCGGTATATTATTTTTAACCGGTGGCTTGCGAATATACGCGCCGGCGCGCCCTATAACTGAATTTAATTTAAAAAAAAAAACTTTTTGATATGCGATTTTAAACCTTATGTATAAAGAAAATGTATGAAGGACAAGGTCAGAATCGCTTGGGGCATTCTTGTTATTGACGTAACAGATATAAGAAACACACCTAGCCACTCAAATAATTATTTTTGGATATTTCTATGACTTCGCAAATGTCATTTCTCCCGCAATTTGAGCTGTCAAACTTTGAGCGTCGTGGGTCATGAAAAGATCGATAAACCTATCAATTTGTCAAATAAACGCAAGTAATGTTGTTATTAGGCGTAGTTTATTGTTCAAGGAACGTGTTTCGGTAAATATTATATACGATAGCATAAAATAAACCCACAAAATATTACGTCAAAGTCAAAACATGGCGAAATTTACCCGTTTGCTCCAAGGCATTCAGGGGGTTAATGAGGGCGGAAAATTCCCGGATGCGTATTTAAATTACTAGCACAAACGCTCGAGTGGATAAATCGTGAAAAGAATTAAAGTAATAATTTTGTCTGGAGGTTGACTCTGTATCTCTTGCATTAGCTAACGCAGGTTAAATGAGCCGCATGTAACAGACATAACAGACTCACCCCCCAAGGAATTGATATGTATGTATCTTACATGAGACTCATTTAACGCCGCGTTAGCTAATGCAAAAGATACAGACTCAAGCATTGATGCACCTCTGATGGGTTTTAATAAAACTTACTGCAAATGGTTCAGAAGCCTCTTGTATGACAAAACCTTCGATGACATGGGTCAGGATGTTGGGCTTGACCATGGCTTTGGGAAGGCGCTTGTCTGATACATTGGAGGTTTGCAGACCTAGAAAACATAAAAATAAAAATAAAAGGAAAAATTACAATATTTATTTATTTGCAAGAAACAAACAGCTTTTACATAATACACAGTGATAAATATACAAGCGAACTGAAGTCAAGCCACAGAAGTTTCTTATGCTAAAGTTCATTGGAAATGAAGTTTTAATATCTTAAAATTAATTTTGGGTTATAGGAAGGGGAGAGGAAGAGAAATATAGGAAAAGGATAGGAGATGCTCCCGATACATTCCATACTCAAAGTTTCAAAGACCCAATCATGTCTGATTACGTCTAAAAGGTATCGAAATGAAAATCTAGTCTCCTTCAACGGAAGCAATCTTCTGAACAGACCTTCCATTGATATGCTTGGTGTAACTATAAGTGACCAGCTCAGGTATGGGGGCTCCATCGAAGCCAGAGTAAAGTTAGCTTCTCAAAAACTGGGCGTACTGTACAGGGCCCGCAGATACTTTTACACAACTGCTTACCCTCTACAAATCGCAAGTGCGCCCCACGGTTGAATTTGAACTCTGGTCTGGAGCTCCAAAATACTTGAAAAATACCCTCGACTCTGTGCAGAAACGGGCGGTCCGTTTGATAGATTCTCCCATCTTAACGAACGGGTTGCAATCTTTAGAGCACAGGCGTCGGGTGGGAATGCTATCCATGTTCTACCGGTATTTCAATGGAAGATGCTCTGAGGAACTGGCGTCATTGATCCCTTCGGCACCGGTGCATAGTCGGGAGACACGCCAAACGCGCGCCCAACATATGTACACGGTCGACATTTGTCACATGAGAACGGGTCGTTTTTTCGACTCGTTCTTGAGTTCAACAGCTCGGCTATGGAACGATTTGCCGGCATCTGTGTTTCCTCCCTCCTACAACATGGGTCTCTTCAAGACCAATGTTCATTCCTTCCTCTCCTCAAAAAGACCCTCCACACAGCATCCCAGATGACATAGGCCCTGAGGGGAATTATTTTCCTCAAGGCCTCCTGTGTGGAGTTAATGTAAAAAAAAAAAAAAAAATACTCTCATATTAATATCTATCTACAATTTAAGTCTACGAGACGAAAGCCATTCAATGTGTAAAGTAATTTTTTTTTTTTTATTAGTTCCACACAGGAGGACCTGAGGAAAATAATTCCTCTCAGGGCCTATGTCATTTTTGGGATGCTGTGTGGAGGATCTTTTTGGAAAGGAAGGAGATATAGTTCTGGGAGGGAAAAGAGTATGACGGGTGGGTAGGAATCTGGGGGTTAATGTGTCCAGGAGTGATGGACGTATGAATCCATCCCTTCCACTGCGTTGCAAGGCGATGTTCCGAGAGAGTACCGCTGGAGAAGTCAAAGAGACTACCTCAACCATTCTCTCCCGATCCGGCCTTCCATGCAGCTAGTGGGCAGACGCATCTGCCACCAAGATCCAGACAAACCTCACCCCATGAACCTGGGCATCCCTGCTAAGTCACCAAACGTAGCGAACCACTTGGGGTGACCTATGTCAGAGGTGTTGGTCATCCAATAAATGGTTCCCGCGGCGGCGGTACCCACACTCGCCTCCCAAATTGAGTCATAGAATAATTGAATAGTCATAGAATAATTATATTGTCATACCAATAGAAGTGGGAACATGGTTCATCACATTAAGATTGGCCTGCACTTGCTGGAACTGCGCCTGGCTGCTGGTCACCGTCTCCGTCTTCTTCACAGGCTCCGCGTGCGGAGTGGGAGTCGCCGGCGCTTCAGACGTAGGTGGCACCACCTTGTCCTGCTGGGTGCCGGTGCTGGTACTCGTGCCGGTGGTGGTGCTGGTGCTGATGGTGGACTCTGTCTTGCTGACCATCGCCGACAGCTCCCGGGTAACTTTCTCTATGCTGGGATCCAGCTCGGATGTGGATGTCGAGGTTATGGTGAGGATATCTGGCTTCTTTTCGCTGTCTGAAAATTATATAATTTTTTAAGAATGTAAAAAATTATTATAAATGATAGGAATGACATGAGAATGTCAAAATGTAATTTTAAAGGCAGTTATATTCTTGCAATAACAAACAAACATAGAAAATGAAATCAAATAGTTTTTATCATAACAAAGCTTGTTATGATAAAAACCCTCAGGCGTGGATCATATTTTGTCGGGGGTCAAAATATTTATGCTTCACAATAAAATCCAAATAAATGGAATATTTTTTGAAATATCCGAAAACTAAAAACTGTTTTTGAAAGGTAAAAAAATATGCATTCAAATTTTATAAATCGAAATAAATATATAATTTTTAAATGCAAACATAAAAAAGTTTTTAAAATGGCTCACCTACATTTTTTCTAACTAAAATTAGTGAAAATGAAAACACATATATATTATCACACAAATGTTACTTTTACCTCACTTTTTTATTGTTTCGTGTAAAAATAATTAATAAAAAATTCCCAAAATTTCACACATTTTTTTCAAAATGCGTTCCAAAACTTTGGTTTCATAAAGGTCTAAATTTTCTTCTTTTGTGGTTAACTTTTATAATTGAAAAAAGCGTGGTATTTTCTCTTTCTAACACCATTTATATCGTATTTCTCACTTTGATAGTAAGGGAGACATAACGATTTCTATGAGACTATATGAGTTGTTCCGAAAAGCGAACAAATTAGCCTGACAGGTTAAATCAGTGCTATCATTTTTATACTTAAAATCAGCGAAGGTTAGGTTTTACGGCAATAACAGAACTTGTCTTAAATCAATGTTGCATCATTTTTATAGTTGAAATCAGCAGGAAATTTTACAGCAATAACATAACTTGCCTTAAATCAGTGCGGTGTCATTTTAGTAGCGATAACACAGCTGTCTTTAAAAATCAATGAGGGTTAATTTTCTAGAATTATCTAGAATATTCAACGAGACGAACATTAGTGAAATCTTTTGGTATTGGATAGAAGCTTCATCTTTAGAAGAGTATGGCCGTACTGTGTACGTCCGTAAAAAAATAAGTGTAAAGGAGTATGGACATACACTGTACGGCGGTGATTGTAGAAATCCTCCAATTAATAATTTTAATGTTTAATAATAATATTATATTTTTTTTTTTCATTATTAATTTCAGATTAATATTAATACATGATATTACATTATATTACATATTAGTAGAGCCTTGATAATCCAAATATATTACATATTAGTAGAGCCTTGATAATCCAAACTAATGAAAAAGAATAAACGTTTGGACCAGCGAAGGGTTCGGATTATAATACGTTTGATAGAAAAATTAAATAAAATAGCTGTTGATTAGGAAAATTATATATAAAGAACTTCTAAATATGATGTATTTTAGTCTGGCAGGTTATATTTATTGACAAAGAAAAGGCTTCATCCCTCAACTTACGCAACGTCTTTGTCGTTTTGGCGTAGGAACCATGTTTATAATCTAAAACTCCGTGTGACGCACATGCAGCACAGAGTAGGTTGGACAAGGCGCAAGAGTTCTTACAGAAAAAAACTTGCGGCCTCAGTATGAAAGAAGGATCATTCGGCAGTTCGGATTACACTGGGTATCAATTATCTAGTCTCTACTGTATATAGGGTGAAGCAGCATGTTCCTGAAGGATTTTAACCAGCAATTCCTGAGCATATTAAATCGTAAAATCAAGTTAATAATTAGCGTAGGGAGTGTGGCGAACCCATCACTCAGGGAGTGGAAACACAAACCTGCAATAGCTATCCCAAGCCGAGGTGTGAGTTACCGTGATCAGGCTGAATGTCCTGGGGAACAGTGTCAAGAACGGTGCCTCAGAGAAACAAGGTCGCATCTCGGAGTATTTAGACCTTACTCCAACATTCGGGGCTCTGCTGGAGTGGACCTTCTATTTCCCTGGTCACTCGTGGGACAAAAAAATTGGACCATTCAAAAACTAGGGGCCTTTTTGGGAACCTAGGAGTGCTGAGGCCACCTCCGTGGACTTTCTTCCTGGGGCCCTTAGGAGGAACCAAGAGGAGAAGCCGTGTAGAGGAGAGCTGAGGCCACCTCCATGAACCCTTCCCTTGTGGGGCCTTCACGGAACCAAGGGAAAGGGCACTCTTCCGGCACGGGACCTTTGGGGAACCAAGGAGGAGTGAAGTGGAGAGATGATGTCCTCTTCCCATGTGAGGCCTTCAGGAAACCATGTAGGAGTGAAGAGGAGAAATGAGGCCATCTCCGTGAACTCTTATGGGGCCTTTAGGGAACCAAGGAGGAGTGGAGGAGAGATAAGTCCTCTTCCCTCCTGGGGCCCTCGGGGAGCCAAGGTGGAGTGGGCTCTTGTGGGGCCTTTAGGGAACCAAGGGGAGGTGAACTCTCCGTCGTGGAGCCTTCAGGGAACTAAGGAGTGGAGAGGAGAGATGAAGCCCTCTTCCCTCGTGGGACCTTCAGGGAACCGCGGAGGAGTGAAGAGGAGAAATGAGACCTGGGAAGACACATTGTCGAACCAGAAGACATAGCTTCATTTCCAATGACAATCCTGGTAAACTTTGTAAAAGGGACTGGATTACTGTCAAAGGAATGAGGTAAAATGGGAGATAGCACAATGGGCCTACGGCCTAAGTGCTCACGGGAACTTTATTTATGTAAACCGTCTCCGCTCTTGAAAAAAAAAAAAAAAAAGTTAATAAAATAAAGTAGTACCTGTGGTACTGGATGGTGTGGTGTTGGTCTGCGCCTGCGACTGGGCCACTGTGACGATGGGGCCCCCGGCCGGTGATGCCCCGATGGACAGTGAAGTGGAAGGTGGAAGATTTAGGACGGAGACGGCTGGTTGGACTACGGTGCTGGCACCACTGGACATGTCGCTCACCGAGATTTCAACGTTCATCAGGGACTCCATGGCAGAGTTGCCAACGCTGACCATCTGAAGCACAAATAAATAATCATATTACATATAATGATTAGATGAAATAAGATACCGATTACTGATTCTTAAAATACTAATTTCTGACTAACAAGAATAATAATTCTTTACCAGAAAAAATTAGAAACATGAACACTAACATAAAAGAATTTAAAACACACCTTAAAAATTATAGTGAAAATATGAAATGAGTTATACCAAATAAAACTATTATGATAACACCCCTCCATACACACAAGCCCTGCTTATTTATGGGGGTACATCAAATATATATATTATGTAACTAATTATTGTATAAAATCTATTTGAAATACATGTATCTATTTATGATTCATAATAAAAAAAAAAATTAATAATTCGATAATTTGTAGAGCTCCGTTTTTGTGAAAAATCATCTCAAGGGCGCTGTACAATTTTTTATGAGTTTTCAGGCTTTATTATTTGGTTTAACCTCTCAAATTTTTTTCTCTACATATTTCGAAAAACCGCTCGGAAATTACCCTTCTGATTTTTGGTGAAATATCCATATAAAACAAAGAAATTGTTTTTTTTGCAATTGTTTTCTGTTTACCAGATAATGTATCTTATTATTCATGTATATTGTGTGATAATATTGTAAGAGGTTTTTTCAGAATAGATAACTAACTAAAAAAAAATTTTTTTAAATCTCCCATTTTGATTCAAAAAATATAATTACACAAATGTAAACTGTTTTTATTATTTCTACACATATCTGAATACATACCCAACATGAAAAAACACAATGCAAAGGAGTTTGCAAATAAATAAAAAGCTTCAGAAGCATTTCAAAACATAAAACATCATATTTTTGCTTTTGCAATTTGGAAAAGTCGATCTGCTAGTCAAATATAATTCATTTAAAAATATTCTAGTGTTGCTATAAGAATGAAACCATTGGCTATGTCAAGAATGGTATTGGCGCAAGTGATTCTGACCATGTCCTTCATACAGTTTCTTTATACATAAGGGTTAAAATTGCACTTAAAAAATTAATCAATTTTTCAACACCAGCCAATCCATGGTACATGGCCATGGTACATCCGGCCAATGAGAGTTTAAGGATTTAATTTTATTATTTGGTTGAAGAAGCCAGTCCTGAGTTTGGAGATGGCATTTTTGAAGTAGCAGACCCTAATGCTGGACTTCAGCCTGATCTAAGAGAAAATTTATAGAATGAGAGACGAAGTTGATTCAACTGTGGGTTTCTGTTCCTTAGAAAAGCCTGTTATCACTGATCTATTTCATAGATTCTATGAAACAGATCATAAAATATTGTATTATCAGTGACTTTCCTTTTGTTTAGAATGTCAAGTGTATAAAATTACATCAGTCTCCGAATAAAAACTGTAAATTTGATGTGGTTTGAGATTTTCACAGCCAAACTATTATCGTGATTTATTTTTGGGGTTATATGCCGCGTTGCGCTACCTCCTTCTTTAGCCAACATTTCGGACTGAATTACAGTGTCCATCATCACGGCAGATGTGTAATGTAATCTTTTCTCTAACTTATAGCGGAGAAACAAGAATATTTAGCATTATGAATTACTAGAATTATTTCGAATGATATCTTTCGCAGAAGTTAGATAAATGAGAATGATATAAAATTTTGCTCACTTATAGTACAACTAATGCTCAATAGATGTCTATGCTGTTACTTCGATTTACCAATCTAGTGATAGTACTTTCTGTTTTTGAAACCATTTCCTGTTTTTTCATTATAGATTTCATCCCTTTCCTCGTTGTCTCGAAACTTAGTATTTGGAGATGTCTGACTAATCAACTGGATGATCGTTATGTTGGACAATATGTTTACTTGGAAAAGAATTAATAAATTGGAAATGAAATAATATCATACTAGCTGACCCGGTCACGCGTTGCGGTGACGTGAAATCGAAACACAACGCCATCTTGGTTTTCTAGGTTGGTTACGCAACCTAGATAACCAAGTGTGGTGCCGATAAATTAACTCACACCGCCATCTGTTAGAAACTTATGGAACTTACAAATAATTACAAAGAACTACATATATCAAACATTTAATTCCCAATAATAAATATCAATAATCGAGATAAAAACTATCCTACCTTTTAAGTTGGACCAAATTACACAGTAAGCCAAATTTCTTCAAAATCAGTTAAGTAGTTTCGGAGTTTATCTCAAACAAACATTATGACACGAGATTTTTATATATATAAAGATATTAAAAAAATATATATAAACCAAATTAGAAGAGCCTTAATTACCTTAGGTTCGTGTTCCATCTTCACCGTGACTGGCGCGTTCAATGTGGGGGTAGTGGGAACAGGAGACATCATGGGTTGCGGTTCTGCCATCAGTTGCAGTTGCAATTGCGTTTGCTGTTGTTGTTGTTGCTGTTGTTGTTGCGGCTGTTGCTGTTGATGATTCTGGTGCAACTGTTGCTGCACGGGTTGCTGTTGCTGAGTATGCAGCTGCTGAGCGGGCTGATGCATCTGCTGCTGCTGGGGGGCCTGCAGCATTTGTATCTGCTGCGGAGTGGCTTGCTGCAGTTGCTGAGTCTGTTGCTGCAACTGCTGCATCTGGTTGGGCTGCAGGTTGGCTTGCTGGCTGAGTTGCTGCAGTTGCTGTTGTTGTTGTTGCTGCTGAATCTGCTGGTTGATTTGCTGTTGCTGCAGTTGTTGAAGAGGCTGCATCTGGGCGGGGGAGGCGGGGGCGGGGCTCTGCATGGGGGACATGACGGCCTGCGGCTGCTGGGCCAGCACCATGGGGTTCTGCGGAGGCTGTAGGGTGCCCTGCGGCGAAGCCAATCCCGTCTGGCTCATCTACCATACAAATATTTAATACACCATCATACAATAAAGTAAGATCCAAGTTAAATAATTTGACGTGTTTGTTACCATAAAGCTAAACCTCTGTAGGGGAGAGAAGGGGCGGTGAGACTCCATCCACCTATTAGCTTCTGTTTTCATACTAAGGGTTCTTTCGGCGTCGCTTGATGGATTTCGAGACTCATCATTGTCGTCAGCCACATTCAGGGAGGGAGAGGGGGCACCTACATTTTGTCTTCTTGTCTACAATTATCAACATTGAAATATACAAACACGGGTCATTGAAATATAGCATAAGATCTTGGCGCCGGGATAAGAGTTCAATCTCACCCGAGTTCATAGATTCACCTGTAGAAAAATTAATATAAATAATGGCATCCAATTAGTGAAGAAAATAATAAGTTTTAGTAGAAAGATTAGAAGATTGACAGTAATAAAATTAAAAAAAGATGAATATTAATTTTGTGTAATGTATGGCATTGTTTTTGTACCTGCGGCGACATGATGGGGGGTTGAGGAAGGGTCATGATGGAGCCCTGCGCCGTGTGAAGGGTGGCCTGGAGCCCTGCAGAGTTCATTAACTGACTGTTCTGCAGCATCCCAGAGTTGCCCAGGGCATTCTATAAAAAATTCAAACATTTTTAACATGTGTCCAAATTTGTTTACTTTCAATGCCTCGAGAGGACGTCTAAATTTTAGAGACTTCAGTCTACATTTATCAATCTTTTTATCTAGAATAGACCTGTAACAATCTATAATGGTATAAAAACCACCTACATTTTAGTAGGTAGAGAGAGAGCACAGATCGTTCTTTGTTCCAAAACGCAGAACTAAGCTAGCGATAGATCTCCCAGAAAAATGATTGTCCTCTTAAATGACCTTGCCTCTGGAGAGTTAGATTGTAAATATTGCATAGATTTGTATCCAAATAAATAGGATATATGCACACACATTGACATTTATCAATGGTATGGAATTTCAACAGCAAAATGTTGAAAATATGCCATAAAAGTCAGGCTTGAGAATTTAGCAATAAAATTGGGCAGAATAGAATAATTGCACTAACAAAAATTTGTGCTTTGTTCTAGTTAACAGCACTTGAAAAGAACATGATTTTATAATAAAGACATGTTTAGGATATTGCGGTTCCCTAGTGGAAACAAACACCAAAAGCGAACAAAATGAAAGCAATTGACCAAACATTGAATAACATGTGAAATTAAATATTATACAGAAATATATTTGATACAAGGCGTAGAAACAGAAATAAAACTGCAAATAAACAATAAGAAAAGAAAACAGAGAACAGCAAATAAATAACTATTGCAACTGAGGAAGTGTACACTTGTAACAGCGGACAACATAACACATACAGAATGGTTTGGACATTCAGTACCTGTGTGTGAGTAACCGTGGTAAGGTTAGTCAGGGCTTGGGAGGGCGGCATGGGGGAAACCTCCTCCACCATCATCCCGGGGCCAAACTAACAACAATAACAACCAATCTTCAGATAGCTGACTAACCTTCAACCACCCACAGTTTCAGATGGCCTTCATCGATACTTTTGCCATAACAAATTGCTATAATCTTAATTGCTTAATAAACTTTGATGTTTTTTTTCATTGAGCAAAACATTTCAGATAGTTTGAAGTGTCCAATAGTTTGTGATGGGGTACAACAAGGCTGTCCGTAACATTAATCACAGACTAGAAACATGGCCATTTATCCCATAAAAGAACCATAAAACCGTCATACATCCTATAAAACAACTTTTGCAATAGTTTTACCTAACAATGAGCAGAAAGAACAACGGATAAAGTAAAGTTGTTTTAACAGACATCGATCGTCCAGTTGATTAGTCAGACATCTCCAAATACTAAGTTTTGAGATAATGAGGAAAGCAATATTCAAATGCTCACCATAAACCAAATATTAGTCATACATGTCTGTGTTTTACATATTAAATATGCTATAAAAGAACGTTCCGGTACATAGTATAGCCTCGATTACATAGAGCGGGTTTACAAGCTACTAGCCGGTAAGTTTAAAAGTGGGTAAATCGGCAAGTGAGATTGTCATGATGACACAAAACTGCCTACTCTCTCAGTAGCGACAGTAGCACAATAATAACTCTCGCGCGAACCAATTCGGTCAAAATTTTGTAAAAAAACTTGAGCTTGCAGCTAGAACTAATTCTGACAAGACGAAATCAGCTGTTGGTGGGCCACCATCTTTAGGCAAACACTAGCGAGTAAAGTTGACCACCTTTCAACCTTTTTCGTAGATTGTCCACAATCTGCTAGTTAGCAAGTAATACAAGACACTGAGCGAGTTTACTAACAGATAGTGAATTTCCCTGATAGTTTTTTTTTTTTTTTTAGTATCTATAGCAAAATTTGTACTTAACTCGTCTCATGCCGTTCGATCACCGGTGATAAATCGACGCAAACCAAAATAATCACTAAAAAATAATTTTGTTATGCGATTTTAACCCTTATGTATAAAGAAAACGTGTGAAGAAGAAGGTCAGAATCGCTTGGGGCATTCTTGTTCATAAGGTATAAGATACCATGAACCCACCTAGAGCAGCGATATAATTTCTTTGAAATTGTTTATGACACGGCCTGCGTGGCTGCGCGTCGCACGGCTGGGCAAAATGGCGGCTGTCAAGTCTCGCGTCGCGGGCGACGAAATGATCGTAAAACGTATAAATTCATCGAATAAACGCAAGTAATATTGTTCTTATGTATAGTTTAGTATTCAAGGAATGTGTTTCAGTAAAGATTACATAAGATAGCATAAAATTAACCTGCAAAATATTACGTAAAAGTCAAAACATCGCGAAATTTTTTCGTTTTTTCCGTGTTATTTGAAACGTAGTAAAAAGTATAAATTCATTGAATAAACGCAAGTAATATTGTTCTTATGTATAGTTTAGTATTCAAGGAATGTGTTTCAGTAAAAATTACATTAGATAGCATAAAATTAACCTGCAAAATAATACGTTAAAGTTGACGTTTTTTCGTTTTTTCCTGGCTCGTCAGGAGTTAAGAGGAACGTATGCGTGGCCTGTTTCATACAAAATTTAGTTCCGGATTTACGGCTAAACTATCAAATTAATGGTTTTCAAATTTTTTTTAAATGACAGGTTAGATATATAAAAAGTACGGATATGAATCCGATTTTCGATTTTTGCTTTAAATTATAAAATATAGGCTCCAAAAGATGACGATTTATCGATGAATTTAGGAGGCTACTTTGGAATTTTTTTCTGACCAAATGGATGCTATTTTTGAAAAATCCTTTCACATCCTGCCTCAGGAATATGATGAAGTATACGATAAAATTTTAGTTTGCACTGAAAACAGATATATTCGCGTCAAAAACCGGATCTAGTTAAGCGCAAATTTTATCGTAAAATTACCTAGGTTTTTTGTTGTCTTCTCATCCACTCTTTTGCCAGTCTCGGGGAGCGAAACGTGCGCGGGCCGGGGGGAGAGGTAATGGAATCGTGTATCTGTGTGTGTGTTGTCAGACAAGCGCACGAGCATGTTCGTTGTTTGTTTTATCATTTTAGATCTGTTTACCGAAAACTGGAGATTGTATTCAATAACGCTAATATAATTGTGTTCACTAGGTAGTAGGTAGTAAGAAATTCAATTGTGGCAGTTCAGATTTTATTTTAAAAATATTTTCTACGATACCAGGATAGCTAACTAGGTATATGTATGGCAGTAAGGCATGGAAACTGGCAGAGGAAGGATGAAGTAGACTGAATGCGAGGCGGGTATGGGTACCGCCGCCCCGGGAACCATTTATTGGATAACAAACACCTCTACCATAGGTCACCCCAAGTGATTCACTACGTTTGGTGACTTAGCAGGGGTGCCCGGGTTCATGGTGTGAGGCAGTCTACTTAGTAAGGTATACAATAACAAATTAAAAAATTATATATTAAATAACAAGGACAAAGGTGTGTTTTTGAACAAATCTGGGGTTTATAAATTAATTTGTAATGATTGTAACTTTTTTTATATTGGGAAGACTTCTAGAAATTTTAACATTAGAGTTAAGGAACATCTAAGATGTTTAAATAATAATTATTATTCAGAATTTGCAAACCATATTTTGGAAACAGGTCATTCTTTTGATATTAATAAAGGTTTAAAAATTTTACACACTAACACAACGGGTATACAATTAGATAATTTAGAAATTTTAGAAATTAGAAAAAGTGTTAATAGTAAATTAAATATTATAAATAACCAAACGTTTTTTAAAAATAGCCATCTTTTAAATTTATTTTCGTATTAATACTTATATTTATAATAATTTATTTTGTTATTTAGACTTCTTGTTTTCTTTTTTTTAAAAGATTTTTTATTATGTTAATGTAATTTTTACCCATTCTAAAATAATTTTTATATTTTATTTTATATAATTGTTTTTTATGATATATTTTATGTAATTAATCACCTCTCCTATCTAATATTTTGTCTATGTTCTAATTAGTCTATACTTGTTTGTCTTTTGTTATTTTTTATTGACTTATTATCCTGACGAAGAAAACATAGTTTTCGAAACATGTTGATATTGTTAATAAAATAGTGGTGTTACACAAAGGTATTTGTTTGTCATTAAAAAAAATATTTTTTGCATAAAGTTTTTGTATGTTGTAGACTTGAATGCTTTGAAACAATTCTTCTGTCGGAGTTCTAATAGTAGCTTGTAAACTCGCTCAATGTCATCGAGGCTTATGATATTTTCGTATTTCCTACTAGAAACCCAGAAATTATCATTATTTTATTTATTTCACTACAAGTTTTTCTGCATGATAATTGATTTGGTTTTTATGTGTAATCTGAGTATAGTACCAGATAGAGGGTACACTTTTACATATATAACTGCATACTCAATTCAAATTTCGATTTTTAGAAGATATCCGACTAATCAGCTGAACAGTAGATACGTAGAGGTACAGTTTTAGACACTTTCCATATTCCTTTGCTAACCCCCTTACTGAAAGGGAGAGCAGAGGTACCCTGCTATGATAAAGCTTGCATATTATCTTGTAAATGTTAATTTTCATTATCTGTTCACAATCTAGCTAATCCTGAATGATTATGTATGAATGTATAGATCGGGCATATTATTATTTACATAAGAACAATGAGTTGTTCTGGGAAAGGCATAAAACTTACAGGGTGTATTTGCTGTACGATGGGAATGTTCTGTTGCATGGCGCTCATCTGCATTCCCTGATTCATGGAAACCACAGGCATGCCACCTTGCTGCATAGTCATACCTAGAAAATAATTGGTAAATATTATGATCAGAGGACAATTGATCCAGTTAAATAATGTCATCTGTATGAAAGCATACCAAGTGTTGACCGTTATTAGAAGTGTGGAGGAGCTATTCCGGGTAGTGCAAAATAGAGAGACATTTTTCAGAGTGATCGCCAGCGTCAGGGGGATCTGATGGGGCACACGAAGAAGAAGATACCAAGTGGTTTGCTACGTTTGGTGACTTA